>JAVRXN010000007.1:18069711-18612211 GCA_033556935.1 Timema podura | reverse complement strand
GTCTGTCTGTCTGTCTGTCTGTCTGTCTGTACCTCCAACTAGAGCCTAAACTATTTTACCGATTGAGCTGAAACTTGATATCTTGGGTTTTCATAGGGTTGCCCCGAGGGGTTTTTGGAATTGGACATCTACCCCTAAAATTAAGGGTAGTTTACTGAAGGGAAAAAAGAGAAAAAGTCGATTTTCTCAAAATCGGCTCTAACGATTTTGATTAAATTTCATTTATGAACATTAATAAATATTCCAAACAAAATGGCTACTCTCAATATTTCGGCAAAATCGCTTTAAGGGCTCCGGTCTGATGCGTAAATTAACATTTTTTATAATAGCTCCGAAACTATTTGAGATATGAAATTACTTAGCATTACAAATATGTATATATATTTATAATACAAATATTTTATTCGAAACATATTTTTATAAAATCAATAATTTTTAATCTATACGCAATTATATATATATTTTTAGCTTTTTGGACATTAAAGCTTAAGTATTGCGATCGTAAAAAAAACTAACCTGAAATGTTGATGGATTTCGACGTCTCATGACCCCCCGAACCCTAAAAAATAGTCTTTGCAATGCCGTCTGTCTGTGTGTCTATTAAAACTTAAAATTAAGGGTAGTTTACTGAAGGTCAAAAAGAGAAAAAGTCGATTTTCTCAAAATCGGCTCTAACGATTTTGATTAAATTTCATTTATGAACATTAATAAATATTACAAACAAAATGGCTACTCTCAATATTTCGGCAAAATCGCTTTAAGGGCTCCGGTCTGATGCGTAAATTAACATTTTTTATAATAGCTCCGAAACTATTTGAGATATGAAATTACTTAGCATTACAAATATGTATATATATTTATAATACAAATATTTTATTCGAAACATATTTTTATAAAATCAATAATTTTTAATCTATACGCAATTATATATATATTTTTAGCTTTTTGGACATTAAAGCTTAAGTATTGCGATCGTAAAAAAAACTAACCTGAAATGTTGATGGATTTCGACGTCTCATGACCCCCCGAACCCTAAAAAATAGTCTTTGCAATGCCGTCTGTCTGTGTGTCTATTAAAACTTAAAATTAAGGGTAGTTTACTGAAGGTCAAAAAGAGAAAAAGTCGATTTTCTCAAATCGGCTCTAACGATTTTGATTAAATTTCATTTATGAACATTAATAAATATTCCAAACAAAATGGCTACTCTCAATATTTCGGCAAAATCGCTTTAAGGGCTCCGGTCTGATGCGTAAATTAACATTTTTTATAATAGCTCCGAAACTATTTGAGATATGAAATTACTTAGCATTACAAATATGTATATATATTTATAATACAGATATTTTATCCGAAACATATTTTTATAAAATCAATAACTTTCAATCTATACGCAATTATATGAATTTTTTTAACTTTTTGGACATTAAAGTTTAAGTATTGCGACCGTAAAAAAAAACTAACCTGAAATGTTGATGGATGTCGACGTCTCATGACCCCCCAAACCCTAAAAAATAGTCTTTGCAATGCCGTCTGTCTGTGTGTCTATAAAAACTTAAAATTAAGGGTAGTTTACTGAAGGGCGAAAAGAGAAAAATTTGGTTTTCTCAAAATCTACTCAAACGATTTTGGTTAAAATTCGTATCTAGGCGTTGATTAAGATTATAAATAAACTGGCTATTTTCATTTTCCTATGAAAATGATTTTTAGGGTACTTTACAGAAGCGTTAATTTCCGTATCTCCACAACTATTGGAGAAACTAAACAACTTATCATTGCAAAATTGTAGGACTATCAGAAATAAAAAACTTTTATTTGACATATATTTTTATAAAAGCAGCAGTTTCTGAGATATTTGCAAATATATTAATACAATTTTGTGAGCTTTAGTTGTAAACATATACTACTTAAGTCTTAACGCAATAATTCTCCAATGCCATAGAGTAATTAAATATAAGTATCTAAAAAAGTATGTTATTTTTCTTTAAATCTATTAGGAGAAATGTTTGCATAGCAATGATTTATCTCCATTTTAGACTCAATAGTCAATATTTACATTTTTTATTGGTCAAAATGTATAAATGAATAATTAAATATCAATGCGATGACTTGAAGATCTGCAACACCTTATAAAATGTTAAAATTTTAACCAGAAATCGAAATTTTAATACGAAGTGTTGACCCTTGTGGAAGACATTAAACTGTTTGAAATGCTCTTAGGTGGACAAAGATGCGCCTCTTTTATCATTTATTCTATATCATTGTATATTATTTTATGCGTGTTCTTATGTGGAGTGGTGATAATACAATGTACATTATTCCGTTCAGAAATCTTACGAGTTTATAGAAAGAGAGAGAAAGTCTGTGCGGTGTGCCGTACCATTTATTTTAGTATTTAAAGTTGTCGAATGTGATGATGTGTTGTTTAATGCGATCGAAGCAACGGGAAAACTCTAGTCTTGAATATGTTCGCAAAAATAAACCCAACTATTTATTAGTAACTAGCTTAGTTTTCTAGAGAATAATTTAAGGCATTGAAGTAGCTCATAGTTATAGGAACATTATTATATATTTTTCATTAACAAGGTTGACCGTATGAAACTTTTCTTTGATAAAAAAGTTAAGGCATTTGATTTTTCCAGGTTCAGTGAGGCTTGTTTTAGTTTTCCTTCCCCCCACCAATCCCACAAGTGATTGTCTAGCTTTTCTCGAAAGAGCCCGTCTCACACCACGGATAATACATAATTTAGGTAAATAATAAAGTTCGAACCAGACGACACATTGTGTTGTGGTTTTCCGTATCATACTTTAGAAAACTATGGTTAAATTCAGACCAATGAAACCCTTTTACAGTATTTAAACAATACAACATTGAGAAAAAATTATTTTAAAGTGATTTGCTCTAACTTTCTCGCGATCCATCGGAGAGAAAATACAGTTAATCGTCATAAAAATTGAATTCAATAGTTTGGTGGATTTCGATTGTACCCAGTCCTTTCTGTGACAGGGATAAGAGTCGAAACAAGTTTTATCGATCAGGCTAAAACTCGATATCTAGGATTTTCATCTGGTTACCTAGAAGAATTAAAAAAAAAAAAAATATATATATATATATATATATATACAATCCTAAAACTAAGGGCAGTTTACCTAAAAGAGGAAAAAACCATTTTCTTAAAATCAGCTCTAAACGTATTTTATTAAAACCCGCATCCCGGAACTGTTTAACATTAAAAACAAAATTACGCGTCTCATTATACTATAAAAATAACTTGGAGGGTACTTTACTTAAGAAAATGTCCATTTTTTACCATATCTCCGCAACTCTGAGGCAGAATTTCATCTCCAATTTGTAGGGCCCGGTAAATAGTCTGTAAAATAGGCTTTTAACAGAAGCTAGTACAACCTTAACCAACATATTTACTACAATATTAAATCTTAAATAATTACGTATAAAGATTTATAACTGCTTTGAATGACTTTACTGATATAGTCTTTAATAAAACTTCAAACCAAAAATCTAATTAATATTTGCCCATACTCTGATACTCCATGGAAGATAAGTAATCAATCACGATAGTGCCGCACGTACAGTTTGATTATTAACGCCCGCATTGCTATGCAAACAAACTAAACGCGGGAGTTTATACTACCGGGATGCCGTTACAGTCTTAATCGATCCGTTTCGGACACGGGACGCACGTATCATTACGTGGCGCTTCCATATCTCATGATCCCAATGGCATTTTCGATGAGGTTCGGAAATCCTATCAGAGCACGGTGTCCTTTGACAACAGACGGCGCCTGTGTTGTGTTACCCCATCTCGTATAACGGTTATGGTATTCATAATGCAACGGTGATTACTCAACCAGATATAGTTTCATCGGATTGGATATCGGGCGGAGGAGGATATTGGAGGCTACAAGATGTTTCTGCAGCACGGAGATAAAATCACAGAATATGTACAGTAGCCTTCGATTATTAATTTAAAAGGTGTTTATTTAAACGCAGTAAGACACATTATTCTAGTGGGCTAGGGGTTCTGGGTTTAGTTTAAATATTTTTTTCATTTATTTTAGGTATTTAACGTGAACTTTCTGAACCGACTGATTGTAATGAGCACACGGTAATGTCTATGTACGAGCGCGAAAGGCTCTGTTGCCATTAAAGGTATTTTCACATACATGTCAAGGATTATTTTACATTCCACAATCGACATAAGACAGAAGCGACGGCCTTACTTCACCTTCGAAGGAAGTTGTGCTACGGATTTTTAATATTAAATGAAAATCTGTCAAACTCGCGAGCACTTTACCCCTAGACCACCAAGGTCATTGAAATACTGTTTGATAGTAAGATATTTATCTCTACGAATCTGTATATAAATTTTATAAAATATTAAAACTCCCTCGATTCCTGGAAACAGTCATTAACATTTTACAAATGATGTTTTAAATTTTAACTTGATTTGACAAATTAAACTCTTTCATTTGACGTTATAAGGGTATATTTATCATTTGAATAACTCATATTTACATTAAAATCAAAACAAGGTTTACAAAATATAAAACCATAAACATATTATTTGAAAATAGATTTAACTTTATTACTAGGAAAAGTTTGTAATACATTTACTTTAATATACTGGTATACAAATAGGAATATTCGATTATTAAAATTTAATAAAGTGACAACATTTAAAAAAAAATTTTAGTAAAGAATTTTTATATTATACATACAAACCTAGTATGTAAATATATATTAAAAATTACGTTATTAACAATAATTTTTGTTTGGTAATTAATCCAATATTAACTTTTTTACCACCGGCCATTACTACCAGCAGAGTTAATAAAATACGTTTATGGTTTTTATGGTTTAGGAAGGTTATATTTAGAGGAAGTGTACACGCATTTTCTTGGAGGAAGAGTGGAAAACAATTTTTGTAAAAATAACCCTCAGTACACCCGATCGAGATTCGAACTTCAATCTCCCCGTCATCGAAAGTATAGTCTACTGCGAGAGTGATGTGATTTAGTGGGCCTTGGACTACTAAAGATAAATATCGGACTGATTTAGATTTCCGGAATAGAATTAATTAAAATCAGCCTTAGCCTAGAAACCGTTTACAAATTAATCCAAGCGTAAAATAGTTCGAAATTTAATTTTAAAGTCAGTAAACTATTCTTATTAATATCAATATTGATATTTAACTGAATATTGATCAAGGCAATTATCATTTTGAATATAAAATGCTAGTCACGAAGCACAAATTTATGCATAAATATTTTTTTTGTTTTTGTTAAGATGGCAAAAAAAAAAAAAAAGAGAGAAGCTAAAATTGCTAAGAAAAACAGCAACTTCTTTTCGGAGAAGATAATTTTACAGTTACTTGAACTTAAAAGGAAAAAAAAAAAATAAAATAAGCTTCTCCCTTAGGGCACTTAAATATCTTGTTAATGAATGGGGTGAGCGAATGTTTCAACATTTTATAAAGATACCCCTGGTTTTTCCAATTACCATACTTTAAATTACGGTCGGGTAGGAATAAGTTTAGAGGATTAACACCAGTCATCAAAGGTTTAAAAGGTTTTAATTAGTAAGAAATACAGATTCAGGAAGGTCTCATTCATACTCCCTCGTGTAAGCCGCATGAATATAAATTTGGAAATATATTACCATATAAATTATATGTTCTGTGTTAAAATTTTTGTGATCTCATTTACATTAATTTTATAAAATATTATATAAGTCTGAAAAGTTAATCCTTGATGAATTCCATGGCTTATTTTAATCTCAAATTTGATCTTTTATTCGGCATCTAAACTTTACACTATGTCAAAAGAAATATGATTGAGACTCAATATTTTCTAGATCAAATATAGTTTATTTAATCTCAAATTGTACTTTAGTGGGAACTTATTTTTTTTTTAATTACTAAGTAGAGTCTGTAACAAATGAATGTATATTGTGGAACACGTTTTTTTAGTGGAAGTGATTACTAGTAAATACAGCTTTACCTGATATCCATAGTAAAAGCCTTTTAGAAAATACAAATATTTGTTTTACAGACAAAATTGATAGCATTTGACCTTATTATTAGTGTTATTTTATTGGTATTGATAAAATATATTAAAATGTACAGCCGTGTATTACATGACTTGTCTATTTTCACGTACGAATACACCAACTTTGCTAAGTGTCAAATAACGCCCTTCCTTTGAAAATTAGACTTTATATAGAATAAATATCCTAATTACCGAGAATATTGAAAATTTCTCTAACCTAACATGATTTGGGCCATTACGTTTATTATGATGGCGGAAAATGCGCGTCAAACAAAACTTTATGTATTTTTTTTTAATTATCATTGATTCGAGACGTTAGAGCTTTCATAGTTAATCTTTGGCTTATCTTTTGTAGATGAGTGAAATTTGTATTTGTTACAATAAAGGTGGATACGCGGAAAAGGTGTTAGTCTCGTATGGTGTTTTGCCGCTGATGAGTAGGCTTTTGCCTGCTTTTTTAGTCCATCCCGAATTGAAAAACAGAAAAAAAAACCACCAGTAACCGAATAAAAGAGTGTGTTTGATTAAAATCCGGACTTAATTTCCCACTTTTAATTATTTAATTCTCGTTTGCAAATTTCCATGTGGCCACCGAGGTACCTTTGAACCTGCTTAGAAGAGGTTTACCACTGTGGGAATTAATCATCTCACAGAATTGGTCACGTTTTATTCACTAGTAAGCGTAGTAGGAGTTGCGTTAATAGAATCATGGGTTGTAGTCAAATGCATAGAACCTACTTTGGTGGCTGCATGGTCTAAGGCGCTACTCTCACAGTAGACTAGGCTGCTGAAGACGGGGAGTTCGAGGTTTGTATCTCGGTTGAGTGTACCTAGGGTGGTCTTTCCAAAATTAATTTCTACTCTCCCTCTACGTAAATGTAGTTACACTTTTTAAAAATATAACCTTCCTCATCTATAAAACTACTAACGTAATTAGTAAATGAGCGTATAGCTCGAATGGGTAGTAAGACGTGGTGCTAAAAAATAAAATAATAAGATTAACCATTAAAAAAATTGTACGGAACTCCGCACGGACTTTCTCGCTCTATATTTTTAAAATGGAGATGTTTACTCAAAACTCGTAATATATGTGAAACTAAATAATACACTAGCAAACCCAAGCAAAAATTGCACTATACTTACGTAAAACTTTTTTGATTCCCAGTTTTAAATTTTATAATTTTATTTTTAAAGAATTAATCTCCTCATTTGTATGTACGGACCAATAAAAAAGATCAATATTGGGTCCACAAGGTCCCAGCACTTCTTATAAAAATTTCAAATCCCTGTTAAATTTTAACATTTTATTAGGTGTTACACAACTTCAGGTCATCGCATTGCTATTAAATTCCTCATTTATAAATTTTGACCAGTAAAAAATGTAAATATTGACTAATGAGTCTAAAATGAAGGAGATAGATCATTGTTGTACAAATATTTCTCCTAAGAGATTAAAGGAAATGTAACAAACTTTTGAGAAACTTACTTCTATTTAATTACTCTATAGCATTAGAGAATTATTGAGTTAAAACTTAAGTATTATCTCTTTACAACCCAAACTCACAAATTTGTATTAATAGATTGCCAATATCTAAGAAACTATTGGTTTTATAAAAATATCTTTCAAATAAGGTTTTTTATTTTTAATAGTACAACAATTTTGCAATGATAAGTTATTTATTATCTTAAATAATTGTGGAGATACGGAAATTTCAATTTCTGTAAAGTACCCTAAAAGTCATTTTCATGGGTAAATGAAAATAGCCATTTTATTTATAATCTTAATCAACTCCTAGGTACGAATTTTAATCAAAATCGTTAGAGCCAATTTTGAGAAAATCTATTTTTCTCTTTTCCACTTTTAATTAAACTACTCTTAATTTTACGGTTTTACAGACACACAGACAGACGTCATTGCAAAAACTACTTTTTAGGGTTTGGGGTAATGAGACGTCGACATCCATCAATATTTCCGGTCATATTTTTTTTTCCGGTCGCAATACTTTACCTTTGGTGTTCGAAAAGTTAATATATATATTATATATAGTTATTTCATATCTCAAATAGTTTCGTAGATAGGATAGAAAAAGATAATTTACGCATCAGATCGGAACCCTTAAAATCATTTTGCCGAAATATTGAGATTAGCCATTTTGTTTGGAATATTTATAAATGTTTTGAAATTAAATTTAATCAAACTCGTTTGATCCAATTTTGAGGAAATCGATTTTGCCCTTCAGTAAACTACCCTTAACTTTAGGGTTGGATATTCAATTCCAAAAACCCCTCGGGGAAAACCCTATGAAAACCCTAGATACCAAGTTTTAGCCTGATCGGTAAAATATTTTAGGCTCTAGTTGGCAGTATAGACAGACAGACAGACGAAAATTTAAAAACCACATTTTTGATACGGGGGTCATGAAACGTCGAGATTCATCAAAATCTCGATTTCAATTTTTTTTACGATCACAATACTTTCTCTACCTTAAGATAGCGAGAAAGTAAAAACGGTTTGCATTGTCTAAATGTTTATTTGTACCAGAATTCTACTGTACAGTTTTCGTAGGAAGGACCTAAGCCCTAAATTGTTTCCCTCTCTCCTGCCACGCAGATTTGGGTACATTTACACTAAAATTATATCTTCCTCACTCTTGCATCATTACCATACAACCCGAACAGGTACTAAGATGCGGTGAATAAACCTGATTATACAATCACACGAATTACAGGCATAATTACTGATAACTCCTTGTCATTACTAGCTAATTGAATGAATAAGTAGCGGCTCCGATATAGAAAACTGAAATTAATGGCTAGAGGATTCGTTGTGTTTACCACATTATTCTCTATATCCTCGCAAGTTGGCAATATCTACGCCAAAAGACAGCAGCCGTTCGGCTGGGATGGCTTGATTTCAGGATGACGCCATGGAATTTTTGTCATAATTCAATCAATGCTATTTTTATAGTCCTATTCAAATATAAAACGAGGTTTGACAAATAATTATGGTTTGAATGTTGACTACCTCCATGACCTCAGTTATTATAGCTTATACCACAAATGTTCGTGTAGTAGTTCACTTCTAAAGTCGAGACTGAGAGTCCTGGATTCAATCCCGACCAGCTACATTATACGTAGAGTTTTCCAACTCCATTTCGGAAATATTTAGAAAATGTCCTTGAGTTATAACCCTTCATCTTCTATATCCTTAGAAGAGTCAATTTAAGCTTGAGCTAATCTAAAGTAGAACGTTCTGGCAAATATCCCCTAAAAAGTTGTTTAATGATAGCAGTTTTATATTTCCAACAAAAGTTACCGCTAAAAATTAATTACGAAAAGAAGCTCATTTGTTTTTGGATATAAGTGAACTTTGTATCGACGTCGTATAGCACGATAACCTTAAATATAATCTCTTAAAGCATACGTATTAAAAGGTATATGCGATTGATTGAAAAAATATAGATTTGGTCTTGTATCCGTCAAATTTGACAGTTTCGAAACATTCTACTCCGCTCGAGTCGTTTCGATATTTTTTTTTAGCTATGCTGCTCCGGCTATAAGCGACCTCCACACCCCTCTGCTCCACTATACTCAAGTTCTGAGGCCCAATTGCCGCGATGTTTACTCGTGTTTTAATTACGACAAAGGTTATTTTTCTCCCTCCTTGTGGCGAGTTTTAATGGCTGTTTTAACCCAGAAACACCGGCCGGCGGCTGTTACCGAACAAGCCACATCATTATCCAACAGTCCGCGTCTACAAACCAAGCTACGAGATCTACTAGGATTGTATTAGTAGTCGAGACTTGCATAATACGGAACTGAGTAAACCACAATCGTCCACCAACACTTAACGGAGTAAATTAGTTGTTTTGTTCCTTTACACGTAGTCTTTCGGAAATTATTATAGATATATCCTTCCTTCTTTTTCGTACCTTTATTAAAATATTTATATTAAGCCTAATTCCTATTCTAAAATAGCATCACATCATCCCTTTAGCGTTTTTTACTAATAAAATCCTCCCTAGATTATTGTAATTTCTGTACGTGTGTTTGTTATTCTTTTGTTCACGCATCACGTCTTTCTATTCGCCCGGTATATCCGCATTTTTACACTAATAGATTGTGGATTAAAAAGGTAGAATTTTTGAGGGACTGTCTCAGAATTTACGCAAACAGATTGGAAGATCACCCTCATTTACACCTGATCGGGACAAGAACCCCGATCTCATCTTCACCAACAAACCAGACCAAACTAGGTTTGACGTCTTTTAACCCAATGCGGGTTGGAGGAACTTAAAATGTATAGGAAGTGTACACACATTTGTGTAGAGGTAAAGTGAGACCGACTTAAGAAAAATCCTTCTTTCTGAGATTCAGGCCCGTAACTGGCAGATTTTATCAAAAGTGACATCTGTACATTACATTATGTTTCTTAATATTTAAAAAAAAATAGTGATGGCAACTTTGGTACGTGTAACATAATTTTACTATTTTAAGTTTCCACGTTTATTAGCAAATTCTATTAATTTCTAGTATTTTTTCATTCCAACACGATGTAACAAAATACTAAACCTTTTTTTGGGGAGTAGGAGGACGAGGAGAAGGTTGAATATGCGAAAGTTTCGCAAGGATTTTCTAGTATATATATATATATATATATATATATATATATATATATATATATAGACAACCTCCTAATGAAGCACCCTGCGCAACGTTCTGTGCCACCAGAGCGGCTAATAGTCCACACAGAAGGTGACCGAACCTGGACGTCAAAGTCCCTCGCGGTCAACTGTGTCATACGATATATATATATACGATATATATATTATCGTATATATATATATATATCGTATATAATATAATATCGTATATATCGTATTATATATATATATTATCGTGTAATATATATATATATATATATCGTATATATATATATATCGTATGACACAGTTGACCGCGAGGGACTTTGACGTCCAGGTTCGGTCACCTTCTGTGTGGACTATTAGCCGCTCTGGTGGCACAGAACGTTGCGCAGGGTGCTTCATAGGAGGTTGTCTACACGTCGTACCAGGAATGAGATGAAGTGATGATGGTCATTATGATGTTGTGGAGCCGGGGTGAGAGTCTTAACCTAACTTAAGCCTAACTAACCAATCCCTGGTGACCATTGGTATTATTCCTCTGAAGAGAAAGGTACCAGTCAGGAATCGAGCCCGGGACCCCTAGGCTCGTAGCCATGTTCACTGACCACAATACCACGGGGCCGGTCACCCTATTTAAATGAAGGATATACATACTCTTGTATCCCTTTGAAAAAATTAGCTGGTAAAAGGTTTTCAAATACTTAGTAAGCGATATTACAGCATACCGTTAAAATAAAACATATTCTCAATTACTGTGTTCTGTCGAGGACGGGTAGATCGAGGTTCGAATCTCGATTGGATGGATTGGGGTGGTTTTTCCTAGATTGTTTTACACTCTCCCTTCACGCAAGTGTGGGTTCACTTCCTCTAAATTCAACCTTCCCAATTCCTAATCTATTAGCGTAATTAGTACTTAAACGAACGGTTAGTAAGACACGGTGCTAAGTATTATTAAGTACTGTGTTAAAATTATTCAGTGACAAATAGTATTGTTATCAAAGTAAATGGAGCTATTTATTTATTAGTAGACAAAGGTTTATATATTAATATTGATTGAAAAGTAAGTGTCGGTGACTGGCCAATTACGAGGTCGGGATATGAATCTCAGCCAGGGTCTTATGTGTTGTGTTTTTTCTTAATGGTTTTCAGACCTCTCTCCAAGATAATTTGGATATATTTCCTCTAAATTATATCATCTTCATCATTATCTCAGTGTAATTATGTCACGATGAGAAGTAAAACGCGCAGCTCATTAAAAAAAATCAATATTGCAGTTTTAACAAACTGTGTTCTAACCATAGACAAAACTAAGTTCTGACTAATTTTGTAAAAGCTGTGCATTACAAAATTAAATCCAAACAAGTAATAGTAATGTTTAAACAATAATATGTTTCACGCGAGTTTGATGGGTATACAAATATTTTTTTTTACAAATATCAAGCTAAACAAACAAAAATAATTATAAAATAATTTGAATATACACACACAAGCTATTAAATTTTAAATATAACAAACGGTAAAATCAATGGTTGAATATTAACAAAATAATCCAAGTGATGTATAATTGGAATAAAAAATAAAATTTAATTTATTTGTTATGTTTTCCTAGTCGTCACATGTGTGGAATCAGTTGAGACAGGTGATTCGGAGATTGCTCTTATATGCTGTAATTGTTATTTTAATATTGTGTAATAATTGTTGTTAAACCAAAAGTGGTTCTAAGTAGCTTTAAAAAACTATAAAATATAATTCAATGGGAAGTTTAAGTTAAATTTATAATATGAGTTTATCTGCTAAAAGAATTAATTATGTGCACGCCTTTACAACCATATTTATTTGGGTATTTTTAATTAGGACCCGCATCTGTTATTACGTGGATAAAGGTGTTAATATAGATTGTCTTATTTTCTGGTGACGTGAAGGTCAGGGTTCAAATTTTAACCTGGTGTGCTAAAAAGTAAATTATTTCCCTCATTTATTCCAAGCAAATGCGGTTACGCTTTATGTAGAATTAACTTTTCCTATTTTTAGCATCGTGTCTTGCTTCCCGTTCAAACTTTACGCTTATATACTAACTAAGCATGTGATTTTATGGATGAGGAAGGTTATATTTAAAAGAAGTGAACCTACATTTGCACGAAGGGAGAGCGAGGACCTATTTTGGAACAAGCACTTCCAGTACACCTGACAGCGATTCGAACCTCGATCTCCCCGTAATCGTCAGTATAGTCTACTCCCAGAATAGCACGTTAAAACATGCGGTCACCGAAGCGCGTTAGAATTAACTTAAGAGTTTTAATTATTTACTAATACTTTAAACATACAATTAAAGCTTCTGTGTTTACTAAGCATATTATTGTAATTATTTGCTAAAGATCCTATAACTTATTTTTAATTTGTTAGATTAACACAAACCATATTATTGTAAAAAGAGTGTATTGCGTTTTTGATCACTAGATAATATTTCTATCTCTTCTCTACTACTTAAAAAACAAAGTATCAGTCTGTATTGTATGCCTGTTTCCTAAAATATCTGGAGCCGCTTAATTGATTGCGATGAAGTTCTTTTTACATAATGTAGTTTTTTACCGGGAGAGCTTTAAGTTTAGATTAAAGAATTAGCTAAAAAAATGTTTTTTAAATATTTGGTTTTAAAACGCAATCAATGTTGGTGAATTATAATGTTCTTCCTATAAAAATTGGACCTTATGTGATGACCACCAACACAGCCCAAGGACAACCCAGAAGGTGGAGGTCATTGATCTCCACAAGTGTTTCTCATATGGACAATATTTGATATGTTTTTGTGACAGTTCTAGCAGCAACCTGTAAATGTTCACTCCTGATGATTAGACCACTAAGATCGTTTACAAAAAGACCTTGCCTTAAATTTTGTTACTTTATTCCCTTCAAATAATACAAATACTCTGTGTGTCTAATCTTAAAACAGAAATAATTATAATGCATTGAACCTTATGATTCTGAAGAAATATATTTTATCAACTTCAAAGTTTTCATCATGGTAATTTCTAGCAACTACGTTCCGTGATATCTTATCTGTAGTGGAAATTAAAAACTTTAGGTTTAGAAATGTTTGTGTTTTTTTTATGAACATATTTATAAAACCGACATTAATGCGAGCGAAAATGCGGGCAAACGCTAGTCAGTGCTAATTTAAATTTATGTTTTTCCATTCTAGAGCTACCCATATAATTTTGAAGAACCCATTCACTAAACTCAAAATATCTACAGTAATTTCTGTGGTTTATAAATTTATATTAAAAATAACGTAATTGTGGACATGAAACAAATATAAAATATTTGATTTCACTTTTTTATGTTGGTTTTATCTTTACAATAATAATAATACCCTTTAAAAACAGCAAAGTTAGAAATAATATATATATATTTACAATTTCCTTTGACATAATTGTGTTGTGCGTTGTACTGTAAAAGAGATATATTTGGACAATTGGCGTCCTGCTATATATTGCATCCCATACCCCTATAAATCCCTTTATGGGTGAAACTAACCTTAGAAGGCCTCCACACTTCACCGCTAACCTTCCCATTACACCACTGACTAACCAATAGAAACAATTCTTTGTACTCACCTATTCTGATAACCGGTGGTAGTGGTAAGACTGCTGGTAGAACTAGCAGAACCAGTGTTGCAAATACAACTACCAGTTCTTGCACTGACATCTCTTGTCTTCTTCCAGTACTATTGCAGTCAATTTAACTTCCAAACACAAAACTGTTGTCGAGTCAAAATTATATTAGTCACAATATAGAGTTGTTTTCAACAATTACACAAATTCTGACAAGAAAAAAAAATATTCACGTTACAATCAATTCACTTTTCACTTCGATATTTTATCTACATGTTCAAAGTTGTAACCACTTTTGAAGCACTAGCTGGTCTACATTGTCTTCTTAAACTAAATTAAATTTAATAAAGTAATTAATTTAAATGATTCGTGTTATGTAAATACATTGGTTAAGGGATATGCTAGTAGATAATTTACTAACGACTATTAGTTTTGATCTGAGATGGTGGCATTAGGAAGTTAAATTTGTAAATAAATCTATTTAAGTTGCAAGTTAGGTTTAGTAAGCACATTTATAGTTACTCGAAATAGTTTAAGTCAACAGACACCCTGTGTTTTACAATAATACAACCCGCAGTAAACAACTGTATGACATGTAGTATTAAATATATTCTACGGCGTTAGTATTTCTAGTAAATTTTCTTTTAAAAGTTTTATTTCTGTTTTAAAAACATAAACAAAATTTTAAAAGGGTTATAGTTTAAATCTAAGCCTAGATGTTTTAGTTTTCAAAGCATTGTCATAAACTACACGAGATAACATCTTAATACATACAGTTTGTTTCAAATACAAATTTGTACATTAAGAGTCAGCCTTCTTTTGTTTAATATTCTATAATTCAATATTTAAGTTTTAATGACTTTAATAACTTTAAAAAAATAATGTTCCTTTCTAACTTAATTAGGCTGTATAAAATTGACGCAAAACAAAATTGTAGGAGAAAGGAGCCTAATATCAGTGTAAAATATACCGATGTTAATATGTGTGGAGAGAGTAGTGTAGTGAATTTAGTGCTAAGTTCCAAGAATTTAGAGAGCAACGTCTTGACATGAATCAGTCGACAGTGTATTGGATAGCAATGAACTTTTTCCTGATATTTAAAAGTATCATGATTCAAATATGACTCACTACAGTGACAAATCTAATTTGTATTTGCTTCATTTAAAAAAAACTTTAAGAGCAGCATAGTTTCTATCTTATTATTTTTTAATTAAAATAAATCATATGTGCGTATTTTATTTAAAAGTTAACAATATTTCACAAAAAAAATTATTTTATAAAACAACTTTTAATAATGTATTAGACCTTTAAAGGTAAATATCTAATCTATATTTAAGATGGTAGTTATTTAATTACAAAGTGTTTTACTATAAGAAACAGATTCCCAGATTTAGTTTATTTAAATCTAATGAGTGTGTGGTATTAATAATAAAATTTAATCAAGCTATAAAATATTACAATATTTAAATTATAATTATTATTTTCTGGCTTATACACAATATAATGTGTTAAAAAAATAATTTTCCTAATACCTGGTATAATTATAATTTCCTACCCTGCGTTTTTCGATATCCTTCTCACAACACAATGGTTCAATTCAAACCAAAGCGTATTAAGCAACATTTCGCGATTGTATAAGAGAACGGAACACAGCGATGGAATAAAAAAAGGGGTGGGTTGAGGGAAGTAGAGGACCTGGGAGGCGGGGGTGAAAGGGGCCAGGGGTTGCCCGGGATAATGGAGAAGTAAGGTCTGTAGTGGTAGCTGGGAGTTGGCGAGTAAGAATATTTTAAGGGGGAAGTTGAGGAGACCTTGACTTCAAGTCCACTTTCGACTTGAATCAACTAGAATAAAGCTAATGTTTCGTCCCTTGTATGGTAGCACGCAACACTCTTTTCGTTCAATAGAAAACAATATCTAATATCTTGTTAAAATTATTTTCCTTCCTCTATTTAGTACTCACTACCCGTTCGGGCTATAAACATATAATCAAACTAGTGGGGTAAGGATTAAAAAGTTGAAATTAAGATAAAATGTACCCATATTAGCGTAGAGACAGGGTGGGAAGCAATTTTAGGAAAACTATTTTTAGTATACCCAATCCAGATTCGATCGAAACAAAAACTCCTAATTGCTGCTTGCTCACAAATTTGTGTCAAAGACTATAGAATTAAAACATGTATGTGAACTAATAATGATTAAATAGATTGCCACTCCTAGCTCCTGAAAATCGAGCTTTGGCAGTAAAACTTTTCTCCTAATTGGGAAATGATTATTTATTATATATTCTAGCCTATTCTGCAACAACTGATCGACTGTATCTATTTAATTGCTCGGAGGCATGGTTGACCTATTCCATACTAACAGTTTGGTCTCTGATGATGGTTGTATCATTCAATGCCATCCTAAGGCAAGGTGTTTTTTATGCGTTCAATTTCAAATACATGCAGCTGCAAACTTTTTCTTCCTTGTATGCGCCATACATATTTTGGATTATTTCCGGAAGATTATGTGGAGGTTTTCTCTATTTAAACTCTTCCCACTTTCTGTTTTGTAGGAACAGTATGTTCTGTACTTGTCGGAGAACTAAATTTCCTCAATCAAAATATCAGGGAGTATTATCATCGCGTTTCATGGAAAGGTTCTCTGTGATTATATTAAAGAAAGTTTCTCACAACCTCCTTAAGATAGGCCGATGAACCAAATACATAAATGAAGCCAAAGATCTGCCTGAGATGATATGGTGTTTTCACTATATAATTATTAGCACCGCGTCTTACTACCCGTTCGGGTTATACGCACTTACGCTAATGTGTAATGGTAGGGTGATTGTGAGATGAAATGGAGGACCTACAATTTAACGTGGGATCCGAACCACGGTGGAGGCCTGGCATTCCTCACATTCACAAGTTGTGATTAATACACGTCTTGTCAGAGGGAAGGAAGGGTTTGGCAGTCAGATAAATCTGTGTCAGTACCGAGGATTGAACCCCGGACCATCAGCACAGAAGTCTGAAACCTTACCCCTAGACCAGCAGGTCACCTTTTCACTATAAAACTGTATTTCGATCAATTTATCATCCCACTTTTTTTAATTTTCAAGATGCCTTTAAATTAGAGTATTAATTGATTTGTATGAATAGATTTGTATGTAAGTTTAAGCTTAAATAAATAAGCATGTCAAGCGTTATTTGTGTAATTTCTATTAGGAAAGAAACCCTTTTTTATTTAATAATATATTAATACGAAGCAACAAACAAAACTTTGAAAACAGGTCATTGTGTAATAATCTGTTTATATTTGATATTTGAATTTGTATTCTAGTTTCTCCTTACTGTTTAAGTGCAAATAGCATGTAGATTATTTTTTCGTCAGTTTCCAAAGTTGAAAGTTTTGCTCACCTCTTGATTGTTTCCTCTACATTTTCAATAGAGTTCAAATTTATCTCTCATTGAAAAATACTAAAAATTCTCTAGCCGTATACATATGTATACAGACACCATTAGACTATGTTAAAATAGATTGTTATGGTATTCAACCGCAGTTTCAACGTGACTAATGAAAATTGTATAGGATTAGTTAGAACGATCGATAACGCACGTACCTATTAGCTAAATATCTCGGTTTGGATTCCAAAAATGGTGTAAAAATGCATCATTGTGAAATTGACAGTTCACCTTACTTCTCAGTGATGAATTCACCGCTAGGAGGAATGTTCTATTTTAGCATCGCGTATTACTACGCTTACGTTCTAATTATACTAATGTTTTTTAGGAATGAGGTTGTTATAACTGTAGAAGTATACGGCACTTGCATGGGAGAGAGAGAGAGTGGAAAACTCTTTTGGAAAAAAACCACACTCAGTACACCCGGCCGAGATTAGGACTTGATATCTCGTCATTGGCAGTGTAATCCAATGCGAGAATCGTGCCTTGTACCCTGCATCCAACGAAGCGGGCAGGAAAGGTTTAATTTAATGTAAGCTCTAAAATAAAGTTAGTTTGTAAATTGTATTCTGATATAATCAGTGGCTAAGAAAACGCACGTCTAATAACTAAGATGAAAATATTAATAGTATCTTCTTCAAGTTTTAGTACATGATGGGGAAACTAGGATTTTCATTTTCAAACCTAAATTTGTTTATATTCGTAACTATTTACAAACATTATATTGCGAATGGTGCAATTTCAAAATACTTTTTATATATGTCAATGAAAATATTACAGACCTCTTTGATATTTATTTAACCAAATATTTCTTCTGAGAAAATGTATCTAAACAGTTTTGATTAGTTCGCTTGATAAGCAACCCAAGCCATCTAGCCTAAGGGAATGTAATATTGAAGTTTAATGATAAGGAAACGCACTAATATTTGACTAAAGGAATAAAGATAAACCAGAATGTGTTATGCATATGATGGTATAGTGTAGTTTTACTAAACATTTCCCTTATTAGATTATACTTTAAAAAGTTAAAAATACTGTTTGGATGTTAAAAAATGTTTTTTTAAACGAACTATTCGTAACTGTAACAAGTTTTTCTATAGGAAAGGTAGTGGCGAGTTCTTGAGGTAAATTTGAAAATGTCAGTCAAACTTTCCAACAATAAAGAAGCACTATAGATTGTTTGGTGTCCACACGGCTCATGTTTATCACATGTATAATACAAACAACGCAGGGGAAAGGAAGAAACTTACTTTTACTGTGATTTTAAAATATATACGTCTTTTAAGTTAGCCTGATAACATTACCAGCATGTGTGAGTAATAATAATATTACTATATTTTCAATAGTTATTATTTATATTATATTTATACACATTAAATATTGATAATAAGATAGGTATTTTTTTATTTTTCAATCTCTGCATATGATTATGATTTTATTCACATCAGTAAGCACATGAACTAAATTTTAAGATAGCGTGAAACCCTAAACAGATAGCAAGAAGGGGTGCTAAAAAAAATAATCAAGCTTCCAGTAGTTTTCCATTGATAGAGAAGTTGGGGTTTGAATCCCGGTCTAGTGTAGCGAGGACGTTTATTTTACTAAGTGGGTTCCTACTGTTGATAAACCGGAAGGATAGTAAGAGGCAGTGAAAATAGAAAAAATTATTTTACTGCATTTTATTTATATCTAGCTTAGATACCATGTCTAATTATCTAAGAATAGACCGTAACTGTACAGTAAGACCTTTTCCACCCGCTACATACACATAAAAAATAAAAGCAAATTTTTTAAGTCAATCTATAAAGATATGTGAAAACCATCTTTTTGTTTCACCATAAAACGTAAATTGATTATGTGACACAAATAAAGTTGTATATACAATAATATAAGAACATAATAAATGGATCATGTCTGATTAATAAAAGTTTTGCTACATGACATAGCATTGTTATTAGATCGATAAAAAATTGCACATTTACTAGGTCATTATTATATTGGAATATGCAAACATTCTTTGTAACTTTAAAAAAATTAATGTCTCTTACAGTACTTTTTTCCATATTTTAAATCTATGGGCCTAAATATTTCAAATATAATTATATCTTGCTATAATTAAATATGATATAAAACATATATTAAGATGAGTTTATTTAGAATACTGAGAAAATTTTCAAAGGTAAGTTTAGCACCTTCTAAAGCTATGAGTTTATTTTCCAAAATAATAAAAATTTGATTTAATGTTTTATTATTGTGTAAATCAAGGATGACTTTAAAATATGTTACTGTTGACTTTGTAAAGAATATACTTAGTAGTGACAAAAATAGCTTTAAATTGTAAATGGATAGATATTAAACATAAATTGTTTAAAATTCACGATAGTGAAAGTTAAATCTTAACAACTAAAATTGTGTTATAACAAATGTTTAATGGCTATTATTACTGTTCAAAATTAATTTAGAGAACATCAACCCCCGTACTTTTTGTTTGTAAATTTTGTTACCTGTTATTTTGTATGGAACACACGGACTTTTAAAATCTGAACTGTTATCTTTAAATAATCCTTTGATATTAGTTTTGATCGGAGTGATTTATTATCAAACAACTTTATTTTTAAAGAAAATCTAATAACCAGTAGGATAATTCTATATTTCCAATTTGTATCACGGCAACATAAAAAAAACTGATCAAACATACATGCACTTACGAATAGCCACATTCATGTTTGTGGTTCATTTTTGTGTGAATCAACTAAGACTATTTTGGACAACACTAATTCAAAGAATAGTCAAAAGCACTTAAAACAACATAAAGCTACAAATAATTTATTTCACATTTTTGAAGTCTTGATAAAAAAAATTATACGTTCCTCTCGCACTACACGTGGGGGACAGTGGGGGGCTTATACGACGCTAGTCCGGCGTGTTAGGGGAAGGACGCTAGGCATCTGCGAAGCGACCGACGCCAAATCCGCGCCGCTACTGAGAAGCGCCGCTCGGTTTGACCCAGCTGTAGGGCTGCACACTAGCGCCCCCTAGTCGGCGCGTCGCGACGTTCGTATGGACGCCCCAGTTACGACGCCTACAAAACTGCCTCTACTAAACTAGTGGCTTCTTTTTTTTTTTTTTTTAGAGGGGACCAAAATATCTCCAATGTGTTGTGAAAAGGAGATATGTACATAAAAGTAAAGTCTTTAGATGTGAGCCTGAAATGACCTGGAATTTATGTTAAAGTTCTAAAAACACTTTTAACTTTTCACATATATATAAACTTTACTAAACATTAATCAAAGTGATGTTTAGGAAAGTATTTGTTCTTTTAACTGTAACAAAAATGTCAACTATTATTGCATAATATTATTTATTCACATATTCCCTTTTTTATTTTTCGAGGACCAAATATATACACAAGCAGTTCAAGATTAAATACTACTCTTGGAAAGTTGTTCGAGTCATATCAGATAGTTTTTTTTTGGTAATATTTGACTTAGAAACTTTAATGAGCCAATGAAGGAAATATTTATAGTAGCATGTTAATGGTGATTTCAGGAAATGATCAGATATCAATGTTTTACTTTCAATTTTAGTAAACGTGTATAATTTATTACGATTCCCTCTTTTATGTAATCCCAAATCATGGCCTCATCCCAACCTCTCCCATTTTCACTCAAACATTTTTTTTGTTGGTGGCAAAATATTGAGTTAAAACATAACTTCTTAAAAACAAACTCTATTCATAGCTTAGAAAATGAAGGAATTTAGGGACAGTTTATTTTTATTGTTCATATGGATGGAACTTTTAAATTTTATATAACTATCAACACATTAGTTAATAAATTGTACAGCACCTCACAAACACTTTCTCTCTCATCACCTAAATATGTAGACATTTATTTATAGCTCGGAGAGCATTTGAAATGAAATAATGTACACCATTACAGAAACATAATGGGGAAAAAAAACCTAACATCACGGTTCTCCAAATAGTATAACAATAAACTCCACATTTTCCAAACCTCCATCTAAAAACTTTATTTGATTATATTTTTTTTTAATTTATAAACTGGTATTGGTATGGATGTGCATTTGAAATATAATATTTTTATCTTAATATTCCCACAATTTTTCGATTGTATTTAACCTCGCCCCCAGTCCCCCCCATTCCCCACCGTATTTTAGAGCGGTACGGAGAGAGGATCAAAATTGAAGATATCTGCTTATACAAAGTACAATTTACTCATTTTCTCGGGAAAATGAAACAACCTTGTGTTTTTAATGTAAAGCCGCGCCTAGATAAAAAATTTCCAACAAAACCGTAAGAGATTATTTTGAGAAAATAAATTTTCTTTTCCACTCTTAGCCTAAGTAAACTACCTATGACTTTAGGGCTAGGTAAATAATCCAAAAAACACATTTGGGAGTCTTATTAAAACCCTATACCAAATAATAAAATTCTTTTGGCACTAGGTGGATTAACAGACAGTTAAACAAACGGCGTTACGTAAACAACTATTTTGGGTTAAGGGGCTCATGAAACGTTGACATCTATAAAAAAAATCTTGAGTTCAATTTCTTATGATCACAATAATTCCTCTCACCAAGTGGTTTTGTGAAAGTAAAACTCAAGGGTGAAAACAAAACTAATGGGTGAAAGCTTTTCTGCAAGAATTTGTAAATAATTTTGATTGTGTAAGGAAAATTGGCCCAGTATGGACCAAACTAGAGAGCCGCAGCAAACTATTATTATTATTAGCGCCACGTTCGGGTTATACGCACTTACGCTAATGTGTAATGGAAGGGTGATTGTGAGATGAAATGGAGGACCTACAGTTTAACGTGGGATCCGAACCACGGTGGAGGCCTGGCATTCCTCACATTCACAAGTTGTGATTAATACACGTCTTGTCAGAGGTGAAGGAAGGGTTTGGCAATGAGATAAATCTGTGCCGCGACCGAGGATTGAACCCCGGACCCCTAGCACAGAAGTCCGACACCTTATCCCTAGACCACTATGTCACCCGCAGCAAAATAATCACAAGATTGATGACCTAACGATGACAAGTTTGCCATGGCTATATAATAAGTTAGTATTACTTATAATCCTCATAAACACGATGAAGGCAATCAAGTATGGAATGAGTATACCATATCCATTGTAAGTGTAATCTTCAGATTATATCTTCATGTTCTAAGTTCTATCCGTCTACCCGGAGAAGTAGCAAGCGCACCTTAATTGTGTCCACCATGGTGAAGGACCATAATATAATCAGTCAAGGCAAGTTTTCTACTTTTCAGGGTAAACGAAATGCACCCGAGCCAGGTGACGTTACAGTATTTGCTATATTCATCCCATAGGATTACTTTGGTGTATAATTTTAACATCGACAGCGAATACCTACCAAAGAAGTTTTTTTTTGTAACTTCAGAGTTTCAAAAACGATTGATTAGCTATAGTTATTGAAGGTGGAACAATTAAACGTCTGGATCTATCGTACAGCCTACACAGCTAAATAACAAAACAGGTTTCATCTATGTTTTTACAATGTTTAAAATCGGTTCAGTCGGATTGAATAAATGTTTTGACTGGTTTTCTGAGTATTTGGTATCTATTAATGTATTTATCATTTAGTATATATAATTATAAACAAAATCTAGGGTTACTTTATCAAAAACAATAAACAAAATTATGGATTTTGTAAAAAAAACGTTAGTGACCCTGAATGAAAATAATAATGCAAACATTTATTTTAATTGTATGACAAAGGTATTTCGGATAATGAATTGAGCGTAGAAAAACTTTGATTCTGTCAAGTCTGGAAAACTGAAAGGCTGGACCTTGTTAAGCCAAGAAACTTGAAAACCTTAATTCTGGAAGGACTATAAACATAAAATAAACGGCATGGTGCATTGCACAGACTTTCTTTCATTTTAAAATAGATACAGTAACTAAAGACTCTTAAGATTTGTGAAACTTGTTTCAGTGGCAGCATGGTCTAAGGCGTTCCTCTCTAAATAGACTAAACTGCCGATTACGGGGCGATCAGCGTTAGAATCCTGGTCGGGTGTACTGAGGGTGGTTTATCTTAGATGGTTTCCGACTCTACGTCTACGCAAATGGGTGTCCACTTCCTCTTAATTTAACTCTTCTCGTGCCTAATTCACTTGCATAGTTAGTATATCTGCGTATAGCTCGAACAAAATAGTAAGACACAATGTTAAAAAAATCGTGAAACTAAGAAATAGAAATTGTTGCAGAAGCACACTACCAAATAACGTATATGAAATAATATACACTGTTATAGAAACACTGAGAAAATAGTAGTATCTATTTCAACCAATGACCATAACAGTCAACTTCATATTTCAAAGAAATTAATAATAAAAAATTCTTGTAGCTCAGAATCTATTTGGTTTTATTAAAATATTTTTCAAATAAAAGGTTTTTATATTTAATAGTACCACATCTTTGCAGTGAAAAGTTATTCTGTATATCAAATATTTGCAGAATTATGATCAAAATAGGACATTTCCACTTATATAAAGTACTCTCATAGTTCATTTCACTGAAAAATGGGATTTTCATTTTGTTTTTAATGTTAAAACAGTGCTTAGATACAGAATTTAATAAAATTCATTGGAACGCATCTCAAGAAAACCGATTATCTTTTTTCCCTTCAGCAAACTAATATTTATCTTAGGGATGGAGATCTAATTCCAAAAATTACTCGGAGGAGACTTATGAACATCCTAGATAATTTTAGCCCGATCGGTAAAATGATTTCGGCTCTAGTCAAAGTTTCAGAGAGATGGCATCAGAAAAAACACTTTTACGGTATAATGTGGTCATAAAACATCGACATTGATTAAAATCTCGTTTTTTTTGGGTGTTTTTTATATGATTACAAGGCGTTTAATTAATGTAAAAATACACGCTCTGAACTAACCAGTTGATTTTGGTTCTAGGGCCACTTTTGATTTAGGTTTTTTTAATCCAAACCATATTAAATATGAGTGCTCTTTTCAAATAAGTTATTCATTACCTTCCCAGGATATTCTTAACAAAATTATTTGAATCCATCCTCCTTATAACATGTATTTATATTATTTAACGTAAAATGCAAATATTCTGACCGGATATCAATAATAGGCCTATTACCACACAAAAACTCGGATTGTAGCTCAACGCTTTGTATAACTTAACGAGTTTCAAAATGAATGAACTAATCAATTTTTTCTATTTATACACTTCTATAAAGAGTATATCATAAAAAATATAAATGTAATCATGTAAGGTTGAATAATGAATGCATCAAATTCGTTAAGTATGCCTTCTAGTTTAAAAATTATAAGATAAGCCCACACATACCTAATTTAAATTGTAACGTTAGTATATTTTTTTTTACGAAATAAACAAGTGATCGATTGTGATTGCGTAAGTTATAAAGAAATATAAAATGTTTTTTAATTAGGTGATATAGAAGTCAACATCATGTCAATATTTAGTTTTAATTTATTAATAGTCAATTATATAATTTCGTTATTGTGTGATTTATTCTACTTAAAAATTGATTTTCTAATATAGAAACTTATTTTAAAATGTTACAGTAACTGATTTAATGTGCCTTTGCTTTTACCCATACTTTAATCTGAGTCACAATACTAGATTTAATCCTCCTTAACTAATCAACAAAATATATCCAGCAGCCCTGAACCAACATGTAATGCATTCCGTAACACTTTTTCTCTAACGACGTAATAATTTTGACAAAAATTGTTCTTTAACGACGTTACAAAAAACATAAATTGAAGGGGCTGTCGTGACGTCATCTAAGTCTCTGACACACAGATGTTTGTCAGCTGTGTTGCAAGGAGGACGGCTAGGCATGCGCAGTCGATATAAAAGTATATTGTTCCAATACCAAAACTTATATAACGACGCGTGAAGCATACCATATTGATTCCTAGATGGCAGCACGGACTAAACTTGGTTGAGCAGGGGTAGTAAGATACAGGTCAAATCATTAATGGGCTTAATTCATAAATATACAAAGTAAAAAAATATTACAGGATATAAATACCACATTTATAGTATTGATCAATAAACGTTAAATATTGTAACATTACAAGCTTATAAAGGTTTAAAAATGTTTATTTATAAAAAAATAAAGAATTGTGTATTGAACTTATATTTAATCCATTCGTAAAAGACTTTTACATCAATCAGTTAGTTTTAATTATGAAATCAATTACAAAGTTAGCTTTATTAAAAAAAAGAAAGAAGTTACTCATCTCGGGTGATGGCATGTTAGGGGTGTGAGAATATTCGAAAATTCGTGTTCGAGTAAAGTTTTATTAGCTGCTCAAATTCGACTCGAAGATTTCTACAAAACCCGAAAAATTTGAGTACTCAGAATTTTCAATTTTTCTCTCAAAAATTCCTTGTTTAACTAGTTTTATTCAATTTTTAGATAAAATTTCATAGTAAATTATCAACCAATATTTCATTTTGTCTAATTTTAAAATTTGTATCATTATATCAGATTTATTTAAAAATTCTAATTTGTGCGATTATATATTTTTTCACAAAAAAGACTCCTAAATAAATTATGTTTATACTTATTTATAGTGGTTATTTTCTATTTTGTTTATTTAAGGTATTTAACGTGCGCTTTCTGAACAAACTGATTATAACAACACACGAGAATTTCTACGAGCGAGAGCCAAAGGGCCTACCAGTTTTGTAGGGAAAGGTATTTTCATATATTTAATAGTGTTCTTTCACATGTCATAATTGACATGGGACCGGTGGCTTTACTTCCCTTGGGAAGGAATTTGTGTTACGTATTTTTATCACTTAAGAAAAATACTTCGAATCCGGCTGGGATCGAGCCCACAAAGGTAGGATCCTAAGGTGAGCACTTTACCGCAACACCATAGAGGTCAAATTTATGGTTACTGTATGGATCTATTAGAGAAATTTAGCTTTAATTAACATTTCTTGTTCAAATATTACTTTATACTAATCTAATTCGACAAAAACTCTATGTTATTATTCCAACTCTACTTGAAGTAAAAATGGGTTACACCCACACCTCCTCACTAAGAATTGTCTATATTGTCCTATCAAAATATACTGGATTGTCGATAATGTAAATAAGGGAATTAATCCCAGCCAGTTGTACCAAGATGATTTTCCCAAGTGGTTTTACACTCTTCCTACACGAAAATCCAGGTAAATTTTCTTAAAATTCCATGTTAATCAATCCTAATCCAATAGTGTAAAAATTCGGCTAGCCCGGAAAGTAATAAGACGCGGATAAAAAAAGAAGACACTTCTTGACACAAGTATTTGGGTCCTTAATTAGACACAAACATTACCTGGAGATGTTCCCGTAGGAGCACGCGTGTAATGTGTCGGCCAAATTTGGTCGGCATCTGTCCATTAGTTCAATAATCCAATAATAACCCGCCTCGGTGGCGTAGTTAGCTAACGCGTTAGATGTGTGTTAATCTAGACTGTCGAGGACGGGGAGATCAAGGTTCGAATCTCGGTCGGGTCAACTGAGGGGGGTTTTCCCTAAAAGGTTTTTCACTCTCCCTCCACTCAAACGCGGGTTCACTTGATCTAAATCCAACTTTCCCAATTCCTAGTCTATTAGCGTAATTAGTACTTAAGCGTATAACCCGAACGGATAGCAAGACGCGGTGATAAAAAATCCATTAAAGCACACGTTTGAGATATTATGGATTTATTTTAAATTACATTTGTGTAACGCTACATCTGAAGTGTTTATTAGTTTTTTTAATATTTTGCAATCTATTAGATTAGAAAAACATACAAATATATTGAACTATTATTGATACATGAATTTAAATAAGTCTTTTGAGTGTCTACGAGTATTTTTTATTGGTTGATACATATTTAAAATAAAATCATATCATATCTGTAATTACGTAGATAAACTCAATATGTTCGGAAAGGGTGTAGAGGAACCATGGGCTATACGCATTTTTACTAATTATACTAATGTGTTAGGGATGATTAGGGTTCAATTTAGAAGATGTCTACCCGGATGTTCGTGAAAGGATTGTGGTAAACGATTTAGGGGAAAAAAAACACCTTCAGTACAACCGACCGGGATTCAAACCCCACTCTCCCCTTCATCAGCTGGCAAGTCTAACATGAGAGTGACGCCTTTGACCATGCGACCACTGAAGCTGGTTTGCAGGTTAGGTGAATTGCTAATTTTACTAAAGATAGACTCAAAGACACGATTTGCTGAATACAACCTAAAACATTGACACTTAGGGCCAGTTTCATCGTCAGATTTAGTACGCCTCAAGTGCGGCGCTATACTAAATACAAGACGTCACCTACCTGAAATTGAATGGAATGGGCCAGTTTCGCATATGAAACTGGCCCATTCCACTTTTTTCTAGGTAGGTGTCATCCTGTATTTAGTATCGACTCGCACTTTAGGCTCACTAAATCTGACTATGAAACTGGACCTTAATCTAAACAATTGGCCCTAAGAGTCTTAACATTTACTAACTCGATAGTCACCTGTAGACTTCACAGATGTGAATGGGCCATCTGAGCTTAGAAACAAACTCACCAATCACTATAATCTCTAGCGTGTGAGCTGCGGCGTAATCCATGCGTGTGTGAGTGTGTGTGCGTGTTTGGTGCAAGAATAATTAATTATTTTATTTTATTTTATCTCTTTGTTTCCACTAATGATCTAGAGATACTTTGTTCAAGTTGATTACTGTTTTTGTTGCTGGTTATGTACGTGTTTATCTCATTGCAATGTTTTATATTTGTTGTGTTCATGTGTATGTTTTCCTCAAATACTTGTCACCTGTGTTTTATTTACTGATAACAATTTGATAAATGCAGAGTAATTACTCATGTCACGGTTAAATGTAAGAGAAGGCTTAGGACTTAGTTTCGCCATGTAAATGAAGATAATAACAGTAATAATAGTAGTAACAAAACCAGATACTTTAGTTAGCTCAGTAGTTATGCATTTCTTTTCTTCTCCAGGGTTCGGGGTTCAATCCTTGGTTCCGGCACAGATTTATCTGATCGCCAAATTCTTCCTTCACCTCTGACAAGACGTGTATTAATCACAACTTGTGAATGTGAGGAATGCCAGGCCTCTAACGTGGTTCGGATTCCACGTTAAACTGTAGGTCCTTCATTTCATCTCACAATCACCCTACCATTACACATTAGCGTAAGTGTGTATAACCTGAACGGGTAGTAAGACGCGGTGCTAATAATAATAAATAATAATAATAATAATAATAATAATAATAATAATTAGCGTAAGTGCGTATAACCTGAACGGGTAGTAAGACGCGGTGATAATAATAATAATTTTTTTTTTTCTCCACTGTGACTTACTACCTGTCCGAATTATCTGTTTTTAACCAAGCCAATGGGGCAGGAAAGAAGAAAGTTACATTTATAATAAATGTACCAACATTTACCTGGAGATAGCCTGATAAAACTAAAAAAATAATCTTCAAAACATATTTAGCACCGTATCTTACTACCCGTTTGGTTTGTCCCCCTAAGTACTAATTACGCTAATGGTTTAAGGAATTAGGGAGGTTATATTCATAGTAAGTGTACCCACATTTTTGTGGAGGGAGAGTGGTAAACCATCATTGGAAAAACCACCCTCAGTACATCTAACCGAGATTCGAACCTCGATCTCCCCATCATTGGCAGTTTAGTCTACTGCGAGAGTGGCGCGTTAGACCACGCGGACAACCGAAGCAGGTTTCAATACACTTTATTGGGATTAGAGTCCCCGACTTCTCCTTCATTGAAAAAAAAACCAATTAAATATGAGTATATAGTCCGGATGTCCACCGATGTGATTGATATCGTGATTCACTCAGAACCCGTGAAGCTAGGTTTTAATGATTCTAATACCTTCCTGGTTCAATGAGTCCGGGTTTTACACAATGTGGATTAAATTTCCTCCCTTCAGGCGAACACCTGTACATTTAAATTTAACTACCCGAATCCCCTTTATACATAAAACAGATAATGGGTTATAGTGGAACCAGTAATTACAGTCGGCCAAGAGAAATAGCTTCAGAGAGGGGTGCATGGAGAACAGCTACTTGCCAACCCGCGGATTGAAGAACAAATTAATACATGGTATATAAAGCACATAGATCACTTAGTTATTATTATTAGCACCGCGTCTTACTACCTGTTCGGTTTATACTCACTTAAACTAATGTGTAACGTTAGGGTGATTGTGAGATGAAATGGAGGACCTACAATTTAACGTGGAATCCGAACCATGGTGGAGGCCTGGCATTCCACACATTCACAAGTCGTGATTAATACACGTCTTGTCAGAGGTGAAGGAAGGGTTCGGCAATCAGATAAATCTGTGCCGGGACCGAGGATTAAACCTCAGAACCCAGCACAGAAGAAATCATTTAATTCAATAAGTAACCTTTAAACTTTTAGTAAACAACGGGCTTGAAACACGACAAACATATAGTCAATTAAAATGTTCTTAAAGCAAGATTGATGAACAACTGGAAAACACACAAATCCTGTAAAAAACACGAAATTTGGTGTGACAGGGGAAAGTCAAGAAGAAAACTTGTACATTTTAAAAAGTTCCCGAGATTGTCAATTTTTTTTTTGTGCAATATTTCCCAAAACTCAAAGTGCACTATTAGTTTTATATCCATGTGATTTTATTAAGAGAACTGACATAGTTTTAATTTTCTTAAGTCAACATTTTTCAAGAGAATAATTAAAAAGAAATAGAGACGTTTGGTTTATACTACTTCATACAAAGATTGGAAAAATTACTACTTTTTTCTGAAAAATCTGAAAAAATACTTTTATTTCAAAGCTTACATTTTGTATAAACCCCCAACGCTCTTCATTAGATTCACTAGGGCTAGACCCAAACTGCTTCTGTCCAACATTTCAAGGTTTCTAAAAAGTTACAAGATTCCATGAGAAATAGAATACCAAACAATAGCTCTTATTAATGAATTATTAAGAATCAAATAGCCAACGCTACTATATATGTTTTGGTACGGATTTAGCCATATCTAGATATCATATTCTAAAAATTGAAGAATGACATTTGGACACCTGAATTCCCGTGTCCAGGTGTCATTTTCCAATTTTTCAGAATATCTTATGAATGAATAAAAAAAATACCCTAAGGGGGCCGCCTCGGTAATCGAGAAATTGCCGCTTTGACGTTCAAATCTAACGCAATATTTAATTCTACTATGCGTTGTTTAAAAATATAGTTCACACCAAACTAAATAAGAAAGATCTCAACAGGGCTCTTTTTTCTTTAACAGCTTTATAGTTTTGAGTTTTATAGATAAGAAAAAATGTGTGAAAACTACACATTGGCTCATTTTCAACGACTTTTTAAGCATATTTAAGAGGAGCTATCATACTAGGCTTGATGAAAAAGGGCTATAGATCTAGCCTTCCTCTAACAAATACAGTATTATTCTTAAAGGTCTACAACAGACTAATTTTAAAACATGTGAAAACTAACAGCAATCTTTACTCTTTTCCTTAAGATAAGAGAGTATTTTTAGTGGTTACAGGTGAAGGGCGAAAGGGAGTATTATAGGCTTAGACAGAATATAAACTTAGTTGCAGAAAACTACACAGGCCGTTGTGGCATGACAGTGATTGATATTTTCTTGCTGACCGAGATGGCTGCTTTAACAAGATAATCGGTATATTTTTCAGACTCGAACAATATCAAATACGTAATATACTATAATGTTTACATATATGTTATAAGCCACTATCAGAGCTCCGAGTTATGGCAGGCCTTATCATGGCTTAGGAAGGACTGGGTTTAAGACCTTGCAGGGACACAATTCTTTATCTCTAGAAAAGTACTTTAAGATCATCCTCAACCTTCCACCTTTATGGTAGGTGGCTTTGATGTATCTGAGCCATTTCTCACCCAAAAGTGTTTAGCAAAAGTAGGCTTAATACAACGGTAGGAAGAAAAGTTTAGAAAGTACAACATATTTTTTTCGGTAATTATTGATACATTTTTGCCATATTATAAGTATCCTTATATCAATATCGATATTATGTATCAAAAGTGACAGCTACAATTATTTGATGATGTAAAAATATATTTATTAATTTTAGTAAATTTAATAAGTGTCTAATACTGTTCTTGCCACCATTTACCTATTATATAATTTGATTTGTGACTAATTATATAAAATTATATTCTTTAAATAAAAAATGACACCTGGACAGCGGAATCAAGCCCGGAACCTTTGGCTTAATACGCCAATGCTCTAACCACTCAGCTATTAAGAGTCATCCAGTGGTCAAGGTCATTCTTCATTCATATTTTAAGGCAGAAACTGTGATGGACGTGTGGAAATCGTCAGCTACATGTGAGTGATCGAATTAATATCATGCGCTATCATATAACATAGCCATCTTCACTCGGGAGGCTTTATGCCGTCAAGAGCACAATGGCAAATGTACGAATGCGCACGTCATGAGAGATTGAATAGCAAGTACAGTAGCCCCATGACTCCTTTGGTGCTGACTGACAGCTCACAGCTGAGAGATGACGGCTTTGAAAAGTTACCAGACCAAATTATGTATCCCTACGCCGAACCATATGATCTGCAAAAATATGTGTTTAGCAGCTGTCACTTCAGACAGTCAAAATTTAGGTATATACCTAAATATTGACTGTCATAAGTCAGCTGTGAGCTGTCAGTCAGCACCAAAGAAGTCATAGGGCTACTGTACATAGATTTATACACGCATTATATTGAATCTTACGCTAAAATAAGTGTTATCTATTATGCGAATGACATTTTTTATTTGACATCTTATCTTAAACCACTTGGACATGAATAGATTACCAATACAATTATCGGTATTTCAAAATAAAGAGGTTGGTTGAAACATAGAAAGTTCTGACACATTATATAATGTATACAGTAACCTTAAAATAATGCTGTAGGAGGAGGACATTCTAGAAAATAACACATTTGTTGTTGCCAATATTTAAACATATTTTTAAAATTATTATATTTTTTTACACATAAAAAGGGAAAGATTCAGATCACAGCTTGATGTATGAATATATTAACTAATTTTAGAACTTTGTAGCTTTCAGCTACGGTTCTCCCTTTCAGATTCACGCTTGTTGGAAACAAGCAAAGTCAAGCTGACGTGCTGACGTACTAACGTCCTAGTGCTCTTTTTGCAAAATACTTTATCCAGGTTAATGCTTGTCTATTTACTTATGCTTAAAATTGTATCATTTTTTATCTAGATTAAATTGAATAAGTCGCTAATAGCTAGTATTCTGACACTAAAACAGATTAAATACACGTAGTAAAAAAATATTTTTAGCTCAATAAAAACTTTTTAGGGCTGAAGTTTATATGAGTTGCCTGAAACATTTTCAATTCCAAAAATTTTAAAATATAAAATTCATGTTAGTATAAGTTTTAGAAATAAAAGTCAATTGTCTTTGCTTCTTAATAAATAACGTAAAATCTAATAATTGAAGGTTATTAAATTTAAATTAAATAAAGGTAGAGAAAATCATAAGATTCGCATAAAAGGTTTTACTAAAATATTTAAGTTGTTCAGCTTTGTTTTAGGTGATTCTTACTGTATTCCTCCTAGGTAATTAAATGAGATATTAAAAAAACTTTATAAAAAAATAAGGAGGATTTTTATCTATCTCATAACTACATTTTATTCGTATATACTGAATGTAAATTGATGTAAATATAAACTATTTGTGAATTTATGAAAATATTTGTACACAGGATGTCAAACCATGTTCTATAAAGACCAAACATTTTATTGTTTCTGCTTTGTGAATTGGGAAACAAAATTTTTCGAGTATGTTTGAGAACGTTAATTTTAAAAGAAGTACATTTTTAAGGTACAAACAGAATACAAATTATGAACAATATTAACTCTGCGTTCTTTGCCCGTTGTATTCCATTACCCTTCCTATCTCGTCTAGTTTAACTTTCCTTTGTCTACCTTTCATCTGCCTTTTACCCGATGGTTCCTGCCTTACGCCCGCCTGACTTTTATCGTCCCAACACCTTTCTAAAATCTTGTCACCTGTTATTAAAATTCCCTACACCTAAGATTTTATATTTCCAGGACTTTTTCTTTAAGGGGAAGGTAACTTAACAGGTATCCCAGATATACAACATAATTTAGGGATGCACATACCAATTTTTATACTTTTTTGAAGAAAATGTTGATCTTGGAGATAAAAAACATCTTTATTTTAATATTTTAATTATTCCATTTAAAAGTCTTCAGGTTAAGATTTTTATAAATATATAGAAATAGTCTATACAACATTGACTATGTTGAGAAATATCATAAAACTATTATTTGCTTTAGTAAAACAACTGTTTTCAAACAAAAAATAAATTACCTCTTGGAAATAAAGGTGAATGGGACAGCCTAAATGATAACAATAGCTATATATTTCCCGTAAAACTGATGAAATGTTGTATTAAAGGTTTATCATTTTTTTGTCTAAAAAATAGGTCATGTTTTTTTTATTTGTTAGTGTCTAACGATTCCAATACCAAACAAAATAAACCCTTTGCAAAAAAATCTTCAAAGCGTTCATCTAATATTCTTACAGTTCAAAGAAAAATCTTGCTATTTTTACATGGACTGTTAGCGTGACTCATCTATTTCGCTATTAGCAGTCTCCAAACATTCGCCAACAATTTAAAATGCAAAATAATCTTAGGACGTGTTTGCGGAATGAAGGGTAAACATTGCAGCATGACAGACAAATCAATGACCGGTTGCTAAGCAACGACAGAATATATTTTGTGTTCATCTGCAACAAAATTAATGCTAAAAAGATTGATCCTGGAAGAACTAACTAGACTTGTTGAAAACTGCTAGATAGACACATCCAAAACGAGAGTTCCTATTTAATTTGTTCCGGATCAAAACACCCATGATACATATAATTTTAAAATATTTACTAGCCTAACTATTCTAGTTTAAAACGGCAGGAAAAAGGTGAAAGTTTTATCAACTAATAATGTGAAACAGCACATGTATTTTTGAATATATCAAGATGTTTGGCGAAGTTTCACTTAAAAAAATTACAAAACCATTTTAATTAAAGTTAAGTATAGTTTCCAGAATAGTAAGTAAAATATTACTTGTGTAATGTATGATTGGATGTATGTGTGTGTACTTTTATATTTGTACATTAGATATAGTACATCTCATATGTCCCCCGGCCAGTTACCCGTGAACTTCTGCGGCCCTCAGTCGGGAAAGGTTGGACATGGCTTGACTAAAGCGTCACGATAGACCTACCGGAATGAGGAGGCCGGTGTTCGAATCCAAACAAAGTGTACTGAAGGTTTTTCCCTTGATTGTTTCCTACTCTATCACATACAAAATCAGTACATTTACTCTAAATCATACCCTACCTATACCTACTCAATTTGTGTAAATATGTCGATAGTCCAAACAGGCAGTAATAAACACACGCAAAAACCAACTAACACTATCTTGTAGATCGAGAATATGGATAAACTTGATTAAATGTCACCAGTGCACGGAAAAATTAACCTAAATACACTCGACTGGGATTCGAGCCCCGATCTAACAGTAATTGGTACTTTTAAAGTCATTTTCATGAGAAAATGAGAAATGCCATCTTATTTATTATAATAAACAATGTCTAGATATAAAATAGAATCAAGGTCGTTAGAGTAATTTTGAGAAAATCAATTTTTTCTCTTTTTGACCTTCAGTAAACTTCCCTTAATTTTAGGGTTAGACGTTTAATTCCAAAATTTCCTCGGAGGACCTTATGAAAACTCCAGATACCAAGTTTTAGCCGAATCGGTGAAATAGTTTCGGCTCTAGCCCGAGCTACAGACAGACAGACGGAATTACGAGAAAAACTTTTTTATTTCGGGGGTCGTGAAACGTCAACATTTATCAAAATCTCGAGTTCAATTTTTGATGATCACAATACTTTCTTTCCGAGATGTCGAGAGAAAGTAAAAACTATAATTTCACTATCTCAAATAAAAGAATTCTAGTTTAGTATCTTATTATAATAATAATAATAATAATAAAATATTTAGCACCGCGTCTTACTACCTGTTCGGGTTATACGCTTAAGTACTAATTACGCTAATGGATTAGGAATTTGGAGGGTTGAATTTAGAGGAAGTGAACCCGAATTTGCGTGGAGGGAGAGTGGAAAACCATTTAGGGAAGACCACCCCAATTCACCCGACCGAGATTCGAACCTCGATCTCCCCGTCCTCAGCGGTCGAGCTCAACACGACTAGCGCGTTAGCCAACTACGCCACCGAGGCGGGTCTAGTATCTTATAGTTTAAAAAAATGGTAGGCTCCATGTAAAACAATGAGAATAGCTATATAATATTTACAAATAATTATAAACTCTTGGTTTTTAGCAATGATGTTATAATGTCAGTCTTTAAATTGTATAGCAAAGTAACTTTCGTGATTGTTAACAAACGTATGTCTGCAAGCAAAGATCTCTAAGGCGTTTGGTTTCATTTCATGTGTGAAAACAACTGATACAGACATGTGTGCTGCCAAACATGTCACATATTTGATGAAAATATTAAACTTTTGGGGATTGATCCAGGTCAAAGAAAGATTACAGATTTTTTACACAAACTTTACATGCAAGAATTATCCAAATGATGCAATATCCCCAAACAAAATTCTCCAAACAAAATGTATTTCCTTGAAGTATATAAAAATAATAAAAAGGTCGCATTAAAAAATGATGATTCGTCATAAAGTCCACAGGCTGCACAAAATCATGAATACCTGCTTTGGACTATTCGACCACCAAAGCGGGAAGGTTTGTTGATGATTTAAATCTTGACAGTAAAATATTGAGGAACATGATTCAAAAATCTCCAAATAAATGTGATTGAATAAAATACGACTAAGCAATTTGTAGAGAAAATGTCTACATTGGGAATATTGGTGGCAAGAATTCCGGAATAGCCCCAGAGCCAGCCAGGCGCGCTGTGTTTTGTAGGTCTGTAGGTCGTACAAATATAAAATTCAATCAAATTCCCCCAAAGTAAACAAATAACGAAACAGTATTTGAAAATAGAACGAATACTGAACAATCTAAAACTTTTTTTTAAATAACTCGTGTATTAAAATGTTTTATTGCTATTTTACAAAATGAAATAAAATAAGTTATCATGAAAATCTGACCAAGTTAGTAGACGCATAGATCGTAATTTTCTCCGTTGGGATGGTGGTTACTTATATCGGGATTATTTTCTTTTGTGTTAACCCTTTATTACAACATAAAAATAATCTCTATACGCACATAAAGTTGTCATCAATATATCATCATATAAAAATCTGCGAAAAGCTAGAAAATCCCATTTGTAATATCTAAAGTTGAAAAGTCCATATAAGTCAAAAATATATTTCTTAAATAATAGTCAGGATTTCTCTCTAGGACCCAAATTTAAAAATTAATATTTTAGAAATTTATTGTTATCAATTATTATTATTATTAGCACCGTGTCTTACTACCCATTCGGGTTATACGCACTTACGCTAATGTGTAATGGTTGGGTGATTGTGAGATGAAATGGAGGACCTACAGTTTAACGTGGAATCCGAACCACGGTGGAGGCCTGGCATTCCTCACATTCACAAGTTGTGATTAATACACGTCTTGTCAGAGGTGAAGGAAGGGTTTGGCAATCAGATAAATCTGTGCCGGGACCGAGGATTGAAACCCGGACCCTCAGCACAGAAGTCTGACACCTTACCCCTAGACCACCAGGACACCCTATTGTTATCAAATGAACATATCTTAATGAATAGTGTGCAATGAAATTGTCGGAAAATACATTTCCAGGAAATCTTTAATTTTGGCAGAAATTTTTTTATTCGAGGTATTTAACGTGCACTTTCTAAACCTGCTTATAAACTAACATAAATAGAGAACAGACACAACACCCAGACCTCCAGCCGTTAATTTCTTGCTGTGAAATGGGAAACCTTAATTTAATTTAAAATACACCTGCTCCGGTGGCCGAAAATGCAGGTACACTTCCTCTATATTCAACATTCTGAGATTGTTAATAATATTTTTCACAACAAACTACCTTGATTTGACCTTCAAACGTCCGAGACAAGAGCGTTAACGCTGAGCTATTCCGTTGACAACAGTAAAGCGTTTTTCGATTTTGATAAAAGCTTTTATTTTATTGAGTACTGATTGCATTATTAGTTATTGAAATATATTCAAGTGATCTAAGATAAGAAAATCATCAAAGTAATGAATGCCATTCTCTTAGAAGAAAAACCACTTACGTTGACTGACGTAAGGCTCGATCCCACACAGGCATAAGCCTATATAAAATCTTAGTTTCTAACACTGTTACCTTGATATAAAACAGAAGTATATCGCGTAGGGAGAGAGTTCAAGATGAGGCACATGAATATTTATACAATGTGTAAGTAAAACCCTAAAATTATTATTTTTCAAAAAGCATGAATTCATTTTGACATATTTACACACATTAACGTAACATTTTTAATATCGTAAAATATTATTTCTTACAAGAAAAGTGATAAATTTTAAATGCAGGTTAATAGTAGAATGTTTTATTGGTCATGACATGGTACAAATGTTAGTTGTAAAATTAAAACTATAATATAAAAATATATATAAACATAATTGGTTTCATTAATACGCGAAAGTAGATCTAGTAACATTTAAACATGTTAGATTAGATTTAGTAAGCTGTAAAATAACTCTACAATTTTTTCTAAGCTTGTTAGGTTTTGGTTCACTAACACGCTTGTGTTGTCAGATTCTTGAACGTCCAGATTTAAAAAAAAGTGTTTAACATATTGAGCCCTTTTCAACACCACCCTTCTTAAAGTCCCCAGCCTATATCACAAAAATAGACTCCTATATATCCTGGGGGGTTATGAGGGCCAACGGTCGACTTTATCAGTCACAGCCAAGTTGTACTCGATAATATTCACGCAAACACGAATACAAAAAAAAAGAAGGCGATTAAACTGGTACACGCGTCCATGCACAAACCTGTCACAAGCATTTTAACGTTATTTAGTATACCACAATCCATACTTAGCCTGCCATATCCTCCTCAACTTAAACTTAGGTCTATTTAGTCCGTATTAGATTGGGTTAAGCGAAGTTAATATAGTATTTATTAATGTATTAATAATCCCAATTTAGCGTTTTTTAACATAGTCATACGTGGACATACAGGATTACTAGTTTAGATTAGCGTGGAATTAGTCGATATACATGATTCCTAGTTTAGATTAGCGTGGAGTTAGCTGACATACATGATTCCTAGTTTATATTAGCGTGGAGTTAGCCGACATACATGATTCCTAGTTTATATTAGCGTGGAGTTAGCCGACATACATGATTCCTAGTTTATATTAGCGTGGAGTTAGCCGACATACATGATTCCTAGTTTAGATTAGCGCGGAGTTAGCTGACATACATGATTCCTAGTTTATATTAGCGTGGAGTTAGCCGACATACATGATTCCTAGTTTAGATTAGCGCGGAGTTAGCTGACATACATGATTCCTAGTTTATATTAGCGTGGAGTTAGCCGACATACATGATTTCTAGTTTAGATTAGCGTGGAGTTAGCTGACATACATGATTCCTAGTTTATATTAGCGTGGAGTTAGCCGACATACATGATTTCTAGTTTAGATTAGCGTGGAGTTAGCTGACATACATGATTCCTAGTTTAGATTAGCGCGGAGTTAGCCGACATACATGATTTCTAGTTTAGATTAGCGTGGAGTTAGCTGACATACATGATTCCTAGTTTATATCGGGGTGGATTTAGCTGCCATATATGATTCCTAGTTTAGATTAGCACGGAGTTAGTTGGCATACATGATTCCTAATTTAGATTAGCGCAAAGTTAGCTGACATACATGATTCCTAGTTTAGATCAGCACTGAGCTATCCATTCAAGTGGTAAATTTGTCCCAGCGATGTTGGCTGTCACGCTGGTTCTCTGTCAGCTGACGATGATGAGGGGGCAGGATGTAGTCTGCGCAGGATGTCTAGATGTTTGGGAACCAGTCTGCGCAGAAGTGGATCAAAATGTTTCCACGGCGAGAACATTCTCCAGCAAGTGCCACCTTCAGTCTTACAACTGCAATAACGACGCAAGTAGGTTCCAGTACATAATTATATTGTATCTATAGTATTTACATCAACCCAAGTATGTATTAAATCATTCCATCAGCTAAATAATAAATCAACACATTCACTCATACATTCATACAAAGGAATAGCAACACTAGACCTAGTCTATCTAGTCTGAAGCGATATGGACATCTTTAATTAAAACTTCTCACCATGTTCATTTGTTACACCCCAGCAGTGAAAATGGCTATTTCATGAATCAGGCACATTTCTTCTCGTTCCGTGAACGTGATTCATCGCTTGACCTTTTCACGTACTTGGCAAAAATTGAATTAGCTCTTATCCATTTCATGAACTGGAACTTATTGTACTATCCACTAGAAGCTTGACTGAAATTTGTTCTAAGATATTATATTAAACTAATTCAGCCTAACTTAACCTAACTTCCATTCTGAAAACGATAAAAAGTTAGATTAAATAAAAGATCAAACCTGTTCTTCACTTGTTCATTTTACGGACCAGTAAAAACACGTCCAGTTTATGAATTTGGTAACGATTGGAGCTGCCTTGTTTATGAAATAACCAGTTCATTATCTGGGCACTGGACAACAGAAGCGCTGTACAATTCATGAACTGAAATATTTCTTCCCAATTCTGAATATCAGGAGGAGAGGCCAGTTCACGGAATGGGCAGAAACTTGCCTGATTCATGAACTGGACAAATTTACATAAATTATGTATAAACTTAGCCCTCAGTGCTCTCAGCAAGGTTTGAACCCTGTCCTTCCAAGTAACGATTCAGGAATACAGCAACTAATCTAGCGCCTTTAGTTTTTAACAAAACAATTTTTTTTAATTGTGTTGTATTTTCAAAAATCTGTTAAAATGACTACACTGGTCTAAATTTCATTCTATTAAAATTAATACTCCAGGCTACTCCAATAATATGCTAATACTCCTGGCTCCAGCTTTATTATCTGCCTAAATTACGCGTTTCCTTTATAGTAAGTTGGTCTCGTCAAACAGTTGCGCTTTCGACATGTCATGTAAATTGGCACAAGGTCCTGCTTGTCAAAGGAACCAAATCATCTTTACGAGACGGAAGAGTTCGGAACAGTTTTTAGAAGCTTTTGATATCTTAGGAAAAGCTAAAGTTATCGAAAACGGACTATAGCATACCTTAACATAAACAGCCATTTTTCAGGACACACATATATATATATTTAATTTTGTACGTGTATGCCACATATTACATGTCTAGGATACACAGATTTATTAAAATATTGAGAAAGGGATGAGGAATTTGTAATTTGAAAGGAAATGCATTGAAGAATAGAAGGACCATATATAAAAAGTACATTCCTTTGTACAACTGGTCTGGAGTTGAACCCTGACCCACTAATCATCACCAAACCAGACGAACTTAACGACTTTGTCCACGTGCTCATCAGCACGGGTATTAAAATTGCGAAATTACATTTTAGTATTAGACTAAGTTTATATTTTGACTATAATGACGGTTGTAAAATCATGTATTATTTATTACAAAAATACCATTTTTTTTGTGATTAAAGTTAATGTACTAATATTATTTAATAAAAAATTGTAAGAATTGTACTATGCAATTTTATTTATTTTATACGTAATGTATATTTACAGGAAATAGGTAAATGGAGAATATATTTAGCACTAGCTTAACTGTTTGTGTTGCGTATAACCTGGACAGCTGGCAAGACGCGGTGCTAAGAAACCGTTTAATTGAGAAATTTATATTTTGTTTCAGATTACGTGGAGGTCCATGGTGGAGAGTGCAAAGATTGAAATACAATAGTGCATATTTATCGTTAGTAATAGTTTACATTGTTTTAAACGTAGCTTTAACAAACCCTGTTTGGTATAAATATTTAAAACTCTTTGATTTATTAAATACTTATAATATATTATATCAGACATATTTACAATATATGTCTTTATGTGTCAAGTTAAAATAAAACTTAATACATTAAATATGAGTTGACCTGTATCTTACTACCCTTTGATCAAAAAATTTAGTCCGTGCTGCCATCTAGGAAGAAATTTGGTAAGGGTGATATTGTCACGATTAAAATATATTGGGTAAAAAAAAATAGGTAGTATTGACAGAGTAAATAATTGTTTACTTTGGTTATGTGTTTTAAAATCAATTTTATTATAGTAAAATAATATTTGTCATAGAAGAAATCATGCATTATTAAGCACAGTTGTAGAATCCATTTTTTAATGATTATTTTGTAACTAGTTGAAAGAATATTAAATGTTTATAGCATGCGCCAACGCAATAATTCTTTAGATTGTGTTTAGTATATATTAATGTTACAAAATGTCATGTATATTTTTTCCATTATAAATTTTAATCTCCCTAGGAGAATGTAAAACAAAACTTGGTATATATATATAGGTAATATAGTAAATATATTAACCTCTTTATACTCTTAAAAGTTGTCGAAAAATATTATATAAGCCCTCTTAAATACAACTCATTATTAAACCTAACATTGTTCGACAACATTTAAGAATATAAAGAGGTACCTATATTTCCTATATTTCCTATATTACCTATATTTCAATAAAATATACAATTTCATATATATTTCCCGTCATGAAGTAACATGAAACAATAAAATATACTTGTCAATCTGTTTGTTTTTCCCACTGCTAATAAAGGGTGTGTGTGAAATTAATAGATCACTATTACAGAAATATTTGGCATCGACCGTAGCAATTAATGATAAAAATGTGATATGTTTAATTATTGTTCACGTATATATATATAAAAAATACCGCGTTACAAGAGACAGAAATAGAATATTCTTCAATAAAGCTCGAGAACTGAACGAGAATGCCATAACCAAGAACCTCGGCGAGTACAACCCTCCGAGAAACTAGGAAATACAAGAAACTCGAACTATAGTAAGCAATACATACACCCATATCTTTTTCAAGAAATACGTTCCTGCCAGTCCTCATTTACCTGTTCTTAATATTCCTTTCTTACCAAACATCTTGGTCCAAATTGTACCCCCATTCCTGCACAATGTCGCGATACTTTCTCGCGAACCTCTTTTGTGATATTGATAATTAAATAATGTATATATTAACATATTTTACAAGTTTTATTTTCACATATTAAGATGCTACATTCGAGAAATTGCCACAATAGCACCCGCGTTTCTTCATCGTGTCTCTCTCTTAGAACACCTCATTAACAAATGCAGCAAATTATTAATACCCCCACCAGTTTCATGGCTATAACATTAATTTTGATACCGAGAGCTGCTGAACTCTTGCGAGCACAAGCAAGACTACCTTTTAAAAAGAAATCAAAATAAATACAGTTTGTAAATGAAATATGTTGCTCTCTTTCTCGCACTCACACTGCGAGGTTTTTTTCTTTAATAATTACTAGGGCTAGATGCAAGCCAACTGAATGTTCCTAACCCGTAGTCTTTGCACGTGTACGGAAGTGTAACAACAACAGTACAGTGCGACTAAATAAATTTGACACAAACGGAAATTAACTACACCAAAAAGCTATGCAACAAAGCAGGATCATTACAACAACTAGATCAATTTCACAGTTCCACATTCGATTAATGTATTATTCATGTGGTGTTTAATATTAATGTGTTTTTCTTTAAGGCCTTCTAGACAACACACACACACACACACACACACACACGGTTCAACTGAGCTCTTGTGTACAATCACAGTGTACAAGAAATCGATTTAGAAACATCACACAATCACAATATCTCCTTCCCACAACTATCCCTATCCTAATCCAATTTTCTTTTTACAATTAATAAATACAGTACAACCACACAAAGAGATGTTGATCAGTGACAAAATATCGGTTCTCATAGGTATTAATGAGCCAACTACCCCCAGTGAGAGTCGTTTCTGACCCTCAGAGCGGGTTTACAGGAAAACAAGGAGCGAGGGCAGCACAAGCGCTACTCAATTCATGAACCGGACACGTTTTTGCCCAATCCGTGAAATGGAGAAGCGAAGAAGCCAGTCCAAGAAATGGGCAGAAATTGGCCCATTTCATGAAATTATTTGTTTCTTTTTTGGGGTGTAACATACATATTGAAGCTGGGTGGGCACCATTACATCGCATGACCATTACATCACATTTTGGGAACAAATACATTGCAGGTCCATCACGTCGCATTGCTTTGGCTATTTAATTCTTAACTGTATTAGCCTTGTTCCATTCAATGATCACAAAATTATGCAAACCCCGATTTTAAAAGTTAAACTAATCTGAAAATAAAACACGTGCCTCACCAAGGTTAGAGACTCATTCAACTCGATAGCTCATGCGCAGAACCTCCCAAATCGGCCAAAAAGTTGGGTTGGTCGTTTATTATCTCCGACAAATGATCCAAAACAACTTTTTTCTCTGACCGGCTCTCCCAACACCAACAAGTTGGAAGTACGTTTATATTGTAACATAACTTGTTGGAATCGTGTTGGCCAACATGTTGTGTTACAATATAAACTAAGCTTTAGAGGGGCGAGTCAGGCACAATATCCTTGTAACTAGCCTTATCTACAAAGTGGGAATTAGAGTTGAGAGTCAGGCACACTATCCTTGCAACAAGTCATCTCTAGTTGTACGTCAGAGTAGGGTTAGCTGTGTGTAGAGAGGTGGGGGAAATGCGACGTGATGGATCTGCAATGTATTTGTACCGAAACGCGATGCGATGCAATTATTTATATATATATATATATATATATATATATATATATATATATATATATATATATATATATATATATATATATATATATATATATATATACACACACGGCCCTTCAATACTATTGGTTGTACGTCAGAGTAGGGTTAGCTGTGTGTAGAGAGGTGGGGAAAATGTGACGTGATGGACCTGCAATGTATTTGCTCGCAAAACGCAATGTAATGGTCATGCGAAGTAATGGACCTGCGATGTAATGGTACACACCCATTGAAGCAACAAAGTTTTAGAACAAGGTAAAACACCTATGGTTAGAGTTGACTCTAAAAATATACTTATTTACAAACCTCCCTTGAATTACCCAACTAGGTTTCAAGAAAATTTGGACCTGTGAACTTAGTACAGTTACTAAGCTGTGCACCTTATCGCTCATAGACATGGCAGCACCTTTTAATGAAACGTTTACAGTTCTAAATAAAATATTTTTAATTTATTTTAATTTTACTAAATAATTCAGATTTTAGATATATTAACAAATGGTACGACACAATCGCACCAAATTTCTCATATTGTGTTTCATAAGCTTAGAAGAAAATGTTCAAAAGTATGTTCTCAGTAAACTATCCTTAAGTAGTTTTACTCATAAAAACAAACATTATAATACATACTTTAATAAAAACTTCTGATTTAAAAACCTTAAAACCAACTGTTCAAAGTTTTTAACAATTTTCAAAAATAAAACCAACCTAACATAATTTTTAATTTATATAAATAAAAACGCACAGTATTCTTATTTGTTATGAAGAACGATTCTCGCAGATAACTATTTTGAACTCAATCTTTAAGGTCAATTTCAAAAAATTTCATATTTTCTGTAATTTTCTGTAGCTAAGCTAGAATTAAATCAATTTATTTTTAGAAAAATAAAGAGATTTTATTTAATTTGCATGATTAAAATAATCCCCTGATACCAATTTTGAATAAAATCGGTAAAACACTTTTTAAATAATCCAATTTCAAAATTTTTCCACATAAATCTTCAGTCATAAGCTATAAAATGCTTTATTTTAAAATAACCAATTTATCTATTTATTATGTAAAAAACTAATAGGCACTCACTTTGAACTAAATCGGTCAACAATTTTTAATTATATTCAAATTAAAAAACTCATCAGTAAACTAACCCTAAGCGAATGTGACCCCAAAAACAAGTGGATTGTAAAAAGCAAGAGATCATGTACAAAATAATTTGAAATGTTAGTTTTTTTGCATCAATTGGTAGAACTAAAAACTGTGCAGAAAGAATATACATCCTCCCACTTGAAAATTGTTTCTCCCCTGTTTAAATTATACACGCTCTGCTTTCTGAAAAGCATCCAGAATGTTAATTTAGCTATACTTTATCCGGATATATTTCAGAGGAGTCTTAACTATGTATTTGACGGACCCATTATTTTCATGTCAAACAGTCCCAAGATAACCATTTGGAACTAAATCTTTAAAGCCATTGGTAACATATTTCACGTTTTTGATCATTAAACTAACCATAAATGATTTCCCCCACCCCCTCAAAATAAGTAAACGGTGTTATTCGTTATATCACACAATCCTCAGATATACATTTTAAACAAAATCGTTAAAGGTATTTTCAAGATATTTTCAAAAAATTCCCTTCAATAAACTAGTCTTTCAATGAAACCTTAGATATATGCATTTCGAATTAAATCGTTGTAGTCATTTTCGAAAAATTTGAAATCTGAAAAGAATCACTCATCAGTAAAATACCTTCAAGTTAAGGGCTACGGTCAAAACCAAAAACCCTTTTGAGATAAGGTATAGTCGTATAAAATCTAACTATTCAGTTTGAACAAAATTCACTAAACCTTTTTTGATCCGTGGACAGACAGAATGGTAAAATCGATTTTTTGGGTTCGGCTTCACATAAAACCAAAATTCATAATAATCTCACGATCAATTTTTTTTTCACGATTGTTCTTGATGTGAAAAAGTAGCAATAACTTATTAACTCATTAAAATAGATAATTTTATATGGAAAAAGGTTTACTTGAAAATGTAATAAATAAACATACACAGAATCTCACAATAGAAACTACTATTGAACAGAACATAATATATATTTTAATTTGCCGCAAAAATATGTTTCTGGTTATTGTCAACTTGATACAATTAGTCCAAATGAAACGGGATGAATATAATTTAAGAAAATAAACTTTCATTTATGCGTAAAAAACAAGTTGTTCTAATAACCCTCAAAGGAAACCGACAGGATTCAAACCTTAAACTTCTTGGCCAGGGTCTAACAATACCGCTAGTAGTCATTGTAATATTATTAATTTCAATAAACATGTTTATTTTAGGATACTGGCTTTTTACTTATCAATCGTAACATGTGCACGTAATTAAAGATAAGTAATCTATCGAATAATGAATGTGATACACTTAGGAAAATAACACCTTTTGTGACGTAAGACTAGAGACATCCCAGACATAAACCTTTAGGCCTATATAAGCTGGGGTTCGCTTACCATTTCATTATTCTAATATAGTAGCAAATATCGTAGGAAGCGAGTGCAAGATGAAGAACGTTAATATTTTTACACTAGGTAAGTGTTTTTTAAAAACCCTAAAAAAAAGTTTGTTTTCAATAGCACACATTCATTTTCATATACTTAAAACTTTTAAATTGTGTTTTTAAGTTCACATTGAAAAAGTATATTGCCCTTTTCTGCATGAGCAGTAAATGCATTATATAGCTGTTATGAAAGTGTCTATTGAGCTATGGGCCCCTAGTTCGATTCCAGGCATGGCTGAAAAAGTATCCTTAGTGAAATTTGAGTTTCCTCTTTCAAATTGATGAATGAACGTCTGGGGGCTGGATGCTGTGTATGTTATAGAATAAAGTTAGTACATAAGTCGTGTGCTAATATAATCTGTCTGTTCAAAGAGTTCACGTTAAATACCTCAAATAAATGAAATGAAGAAATGTTTCGTAATGCAAGTTGTTAGATCAGTATTGGGAGGTTAAAACATACCAAATGAATCAAGGCAGTTTCTGCCTTATATCAGCGCATGCGCACGTCTGATTGAACATGGCACGACATGGTCTAGAAGGGTTTGTTCGTTATCTCGGTAAATTTGTCCCAGCAGGGTTGGCTGCCATGCTGGTCATCTGTCAGTTGACGATGGTGAGAGGGGGACAGGACTCGGATTGTGGATTCGTTTGTTTGGATGTGTACAAACCTATATGCGCACATTTGGACAAAGAGGTCGCGTCAGCCAAGATATTCTCCAACGAATGTTTCCTAAGACTCTACAACTGCCAGAATAAATCAAGTAAGTTCAGTGCGTGTATTGCATCTATAAAGAGCCATCAATACAAGCATTCATTAACACATTCCACAAGTTAAACACTGGATTATCAAACAAACTATCCATTTTTACCCTTAATCAAATTTCATATAATACTTCAGCAACGGATTTACTTGTTATATATATAATAACACAATACGTCTTACAAACTGTTTGGGTTACATTTAGAAAGAACACCCTCAGTTCACCCAACTGATATTCTAACCCTGATCTCTCAGTCCGGGCTATCGCGACTAACGCCTTAGGACAATAGTATTCAACAGTTTGTTTCTCGTACACCCAGATGAAGTTCCTCTTCAACTTGGTATCTCTAAAAATGTTGCTGCATAATGCAGATTAACATATTTTGAAATATACATCCAAGTTAAATAAAACAGATTACATTAAAAAATAATGTATTTAGTAAAATTTATTCGCTTCGGTGGCCGCGTGGTCTAACGCGCTACTCTCTAAGTGGATTAGACTGCCGATGACAGGGAGATCCAGTTTCGAATCTCAGTCGGGTATACCGATGGTTTTTTCAAAAAGTTTTTTCACTCTCTCCCACGCAAATGTGAGTACAATTCCTATATATATATCCTACGTAATCCCTAAAACCACTAAAGTAACTAGTGCATAGTCATGTAAGGGAACTACTAGATTTACTAGATTAAGTCTATGTTAAAACCAAACCAAAAGTTGAAAGCTATTTACTCTGATTTAAGGTGTTTTGTGGATTTTAATGAAAATAAAAGTACTATTAATTACCTGAAAAACATGTTGTCATTAAAATAATTATGTCTCTTGAATTGAAACTTTGTTCCACTTAACTTTTTTTTATCTTGAAATATGATAATGGTTCTATATTTACCACGTCTAATTGCTTGCTTAACTCTGTTTTGTTTCAGATTATGTAGAAGTCTATTCCGGAGAGTGCTAAAATTAGAGTAATTTTGATAATCTTTAATGTTCAATATTTTGTTTTTAATACTTTATACATAAACTTGAAAAAATAAAACTTTTGTTTGAATCTTTAAAAAAAATCTTACATTTCTGAATAACAAATGATATCATGAAATTATTATGTACAAAGTGTTTCTTGAATAAACAACCAAACGTTGGGAAGGAATAGGGATATACATTATTATTATTATTTTACTATTATAATTATTAGCACCGCATCTTACTAACCGTTCGGGTTATACGCAATTACGCTAATGTGTAATAATAGGGTGATTGTGAGATTACATTTAGGACCTACAGTTTAACGTGGGATCCGAACCACGGTGGTAGGTTTGGAATTCCACACATTCACAAGTTGTGATTAATACATGTCTTGTCAGAGGTGAAGGAATATTTTGGCAATCAGATTAATCTGTACCGGACCGAGGATTGAAACCCCGGACCCCCAGCACAGAACTCTGACACCTTACCCCTAGACCGCGAGGTCACCGTGTTACACCCCACTCTACTACATTTTATTTACGACCACAAATAATATAAAAGGGAGTTGGAGTAAGCTACAAAACATATAAAATGGGAAATAATATATGCAAGATTTAATAGCAACAATACGATAGTTATACGCAATAACAGCAAAGCAAGAAATAGTTACATGGTTTCAAAAATCAAACTAATATGTTGAAAATAAAATATAAACCATTATTTCGCGCAGTTAAACTGAGTGAATGTTATATCACACGTAACATATCCTACAATCAAATGGGTCTGTCTTGAAGAGACAGAACAACCCATTAAGTTGATTTGAGTACAAACAATTATAGCAAATAATATTCACATTAAGAGCTTAAGGGCCTTCTTAAATTGTTACTAAAGTGTCTGATTCACACCAATGAATGCCGACTTCAAAATCTTAATAATAAATATTAAATATTTATTAGATATTTTAAAATACACGAGAGTTTGGCTAACAGAATTTAGTCAAACTCCCGTGGGGCTATCTGATCTCGACACACAACTAGAAAACGTCCACTTACTTGTGACTATAAAGAAATACAATATTAGAAGCAAAGCATAGCAAAAGATTTGAAAATATTCTAATGTGAATTAATCTCAAAATTAATTTTATCAGTCAGAAAGTTACGTTACAATAATCCATACTTAAAAATATAAACTACCAAAAAGACTACCTTAATATTATCAAAACAATTACTAGTAACCACAATTTCAAAATGAATTAGATTTTAACGTGTCCAACACAAAATCAACTAATAATTGTGGCTTTCTAAAAAGTTCAATAATACAACAGACTCTCGCCCCCAAGTGGCGACAGACAGAATATAGAGTCTCATTTCAAAATAAATGTTCAGGTAAAAAAAATATTATTAAATAAAAAAAATTACGACGCCTAACTTGGCTAACACTAAAAGTTAAATATAAGTCAGAGTCCAAAATATAAACTGCCATAGTATAAATCCGTAGAATATGAAAGTTTATCCTGACACTGTCCAAGTCCAGGACAGCACTCCTCCATCAAGCGTAGAAAACAAATAGTCATTTTTGAATACACGAACATCACTCTATATATGGTTTTAGTTGCTAGGGACGCAAGGTGGGAGAAATAGAACACTTGGTTGGTGACGTCCTTCTAGAAGCTTTCGATGGTTACGTAGACCACTTGTTGTCAGAGCTCCATTCAACTTCCAAACCATTTCTTCAATCACCTGATGTTGTGGATGTAGTTCACGTTTTTCCCATCAGAGGGCAGGTAAGCAGTCCTAATCTAGTCGAGACAAATTATAGACAGCCTATTTTAATGTTGCGTTTATTAAATCGGTGTGTACATCAGCTGTTGGAACATCATAGCTCGCTCGGTCAACTCCCCGTACTAGGATTCTATAGGTGTTGGCCCGTCTTGGTGGGTTGATCTACCCAGAAGATACATTCGGTAAGTACATGAACAGTTTTATTTGTAGAGAAAATATTATCCTATTATATTCTGTTTTTATTCTATTCAGAATTGTTTATTATATTGTACCAAACTACGAGAACTACAATAGAGAAGAGTACTATTGTAGAGATTTTATAAATTTCAATACTATTTGGAGCGGGTAGTATGAATAAAAAAGGAGAGTTACATTTGAGGTTAACATTGGGGCGGGTCCTATTGTAACTCAATGTTACAACCGGGGGATTGAAATATTAACTCAAAATGGTATTAGGATAGTAGCTCGTTCACAGTCCTTTGTCAAGCAAACATAAAAAACACGTTTTTCTATGAAATAGCACTTAGATCATTTATAAAAATAAACACATTGGTATAAATGTTTGGCAACATTAAATTACTACTATGATGCGGAATCCTGTATGAAACATGAAAAGAGTTTTGTGAAAGTCATCGAAAACCACTTTATTTATTATTTGGCTAAAACCATAAAATAAATCATTTTAGAATGTCGACTCAAAAGGAAATTTAATGGTGCACAACCTTCAAAGTAATTATATATATATATATATATTGTATTTTTATTTTATTTAAAATTATTAAAAAAAAAAGACAACATGGTAGGTTACCACGTCGATGGGAGGAGAATGTAAAAATGTATTTAAAGTAAGTTGGGTGCTAAGTTGGGGATTGAATCAAAGTCTCTCATAATAAGATTGAATGACGAGCTTACAATCTGGTGGACATCTTTTTTTAAGTTCCTCAAGCCCAGAGAGCTGGTTGGTTAGTTATAGTAAAAACCAAACTATGAACATTATTTATTTTATATATATTAGGACCACTTCAGACTACCAAGTTAAGGTTATGTGCATACATTATAACTACGCCAATGAGTTGAGGTTAGTAAGTTTATCTGCATTTTCGTGGAGATTTAGTGGAAAAACAGCCCTCAATACACCAGACCGGGATTAAAACTCGTATCTCTGTGGACTTATTGCCATCTTTTGGAGGTCCTTGTAAAGTTAACTTGACACATTCCGCAGCACAAGAAAGATTTCATTTACCCATTGTAGTGTACACACTAACACTAACTTCTACAGGCACATCACTAGATTCTGTATAATATTGAGACAAGATACTTTTAGACATTTTTTGCTGCTCAACCTCGAAAAGAGCATCATGTAGTAACACGTGGTTCTAAAGAAAGAAAGAGCTCCAACAGCAGACTACTGAACGCACGGTTCAAACCCTCTCATCTGAAGGAATGCATTTGATTCATTGTATCTCAGGGTCGATATATGGGGTATTTTTCGCTCGCGTCGAATAATTTCGCTTACAGAAATACAAGCGGCTGTTCTGGACTGGTCGTTCAAGAATTTTGCCGCACGATATTCCCCCTCATTTGTGTGAACGCTCTTAATTGAATCAATGTATCCCTGCGGGAAAAGTTTGCGCGGCAACATCCCTCTCATGTGTGAAAGGCTCCCTTTGCCCTTCTTAACCCCTTCCTTGCCTTATATTTTCAAAATTTCCCATTCAATAAACTAGTCTTTCAATGAAACAAATGATACAGTTTGGCTAAACAAATCTTAGATATATGCACTTCAAATTAAATCGTTGTTGTCATTTTCAAAAAATTTGAAATTCAAAAAGAATCACTCATCAGTAAACTACATTCAAGTTAAGGGCTAAGAGCAAAACCCAAACACCCTTTTGACGTACGATATAGTCCTATAAAATCTAACTATATTGTTTGAAAAAAATTCACTAAACTTTTTTGATCCGTGGCGAAGCATAGACAGACAGACAGACAGACAGACAGACAGAATGGTAAAATTGACTTTTTGTGTTCGGTTTCATATAAAACCAAGATTCATCATAATCTCAAGATGGACTTTTTTTTCACGATTTCCAGATTTTTCTTGATGTGAGAAAGTAGAAATAACTTATTAACTCATTTAAATGGATAATTTTATATGGGAAAAGGTTTATTTGAAAATATAATAAATAAACCTATATAAAATCTCACCATAAAATCTACTATTGAACTGAACATGATATATATTTTAATTTGCTGCAAAAATATGTTTCTGGTTATTGTCAACTTGATCCAACTAGTCCAAATGAAACGGGATGAAAATAATTTAATAAAATAAACTTTCATTCAAGCGTTAAAAACAAGTTGTTCAAATAACCCCCATAGGAAACATACGGGATTCAAACCTTAAACTTCTTGGCCAGGGTGTAACAATACCACTAGTAGCCATTGGAATATTAATAATTCCAATAAACATGTTAGGTGACCAGGTGGTTTAAGAGTAAGGTGTCGGACTTCTGTGCTGGGGTCCGGGGTTCAATCCTCGGTCCCGGCACAGATTTATCTGATTGCCAAACCCTTCCTTCATCTCTGACAAGACGTGTATTAATCACAACTTGTGAATGTAAGGAATGCCAGGCCTCCACCGTGGTTCGGATTCCACGTTAAACAGTAGGTCCTCCATTTCTTCCCACAATCACCCTACCATTACACATTAGCTTAAGTGCGTATAGCCCGAATGGGTAGTAAGACGCAGTGTTAATAGTAATAATAATAACAATAATAAACATGTTTATTTTAGGATAATGGCTTTTTAAGTATCAATCGCAAAATGTGCAAATGATTAAAGATAAGTAATCTATCAAATAATGAATGTGATATACTTAGGAAAAACCACTTTTGTGACGCAAGACTAGAGACATCCCAGACATAAACCTTTAGGCCTATATAAGCTGGGGTTCGCTTACCATTTCATTATTCTAATATAGTAGCAAATATCGTAGGAAGAGAGTGCAAGATGAAGAACGTTAATATTTTTACACTAGGTAAGTGTTTTTTAAAAACCCTAAAAAAAAAGTTTGTTTTCAATAGCACACATTCATTTTCACATACTTAAAACTTTTTATTGTGTTTTAAATTTCACATTGAAAAAGTATATTGCTCTTTTCTGCATAGCAGTAAATACATTATATAGCTGTTAAGAAAGTGTCTATTGAGCTATGGGCCCCCATTTCGATTCCAGGCATGACCGAAAAAATGTATCATTAGTGAAATTTGAGTTTCCTCTTCAAATTGATGAATGAACGTCTGGGGGCTGGATACTGTGTATGTTATAGAATAAAGTTAATATATAAGTCGTGTGCTAATATAATCTGTCTGTTCAAAAAGTGCACGTTAAATACCCCAAATAAATGAAATGAAGAAATGTTTCGTAATGCAAGCTGTTAGATCAGTATTGGGAGGTTAAAACATACCAAATGAATCAAGGCAGTTTCTACCTTATATCAGCGCATGCGCACGTCTGATTGAACATGGCACGACCTGGTCTAGAAGGGTTTGTTCGTTATCTCGGTAAATCTGTCCCAGCAGGGTTGGCTGCCATGTTGTTCATCTGTCAGTTGACGATGGTGAGAGGGGGACAGGACTCGGACTGTGGATTCTATTGTTTGGAATATTACACACCTATATGCGCACAGGTGGACAAAGAGGTCGCGACAGCCAAGACATTCTCCAACGAATGTTTCCTAAGACTCTACAACTGCCAGAATAAATCAAGTAAGTTCATTGCGTGTTTTGCATCTATAAAGAGCCATCAATACAAGCATTCATTAACACATTCCACAAGTTAAACACTGGATTATCAAACAAATTATCCACGTTTTTACCCTTAAATCAAATTCATATAATACTTCAGTGACAGATTTACTTGTTTATATATATATACACACACACAATACGTCTTACAAACTGTTTGGGTATCATTTAGAAAGAACACCCTCAGTTCAGCCGACTGATATTCTAACCCTGATCTCTCCGTTATCAACAGCTCGGTCTATCGAGACTAACGCTTTAGGACAAAAGTATTCAACATTTTGTTTCTCGTACACCCAGATGAAGTTCCTCTTCAACTTGGTATCTCTAAAAATGTTGCTGCATAATGCAGATTAACATATTTTGAAATATACATCCAAGTTAAATAAAATAGATTAAATCAAAAATAAAGTATTTAGTAAAAAGTTACCCGCTTCGGTGGCCGCGTGGTCTAACGCGCTACTCTCGCAATGGATTAGACTGCCGATGACAGGGAGATCCAGTTTCGATTCTCAGTCGGGTGTACCAATGGTTTTTTCAAAAAGTTTTTTCACTCTCTCCCACGCAAATGTGAGTACAATTCCTATAGATATATCCTAACTAATCCCTTAAACCAATAAAGTAACTAGTGCATAGTCATGAAAGTGAACTACTAGATTAACTAGATTAAGTCTATGTTAAAACCAAACCAAAAGTTGAAAGCTATTTACTCTAATTTAAGTGTTTAGTGGTTTTTATTGAAAAAAACGTACTATTAATTATCTGAAAAACATGTTTGTCATTAAAATAATTATGTTTCTTGAATTGAAACTTTGTTCCACTTAACTTTTTTTTATCTTGAAATATGATAATGGTTCTATATTTACCACGTCTAATTGCTTGCTTAACTCTGTTTTGTTTCAGATTATGTAGAAGTTTATTCCGGAGAGTGCTAAAATTAGAGTATTTTTGATAATCTTTAATGTTAAATATTTTGTTTTTAATACTTTATACATAAACTTGAAAAAATAAACTTTTGATTTGAATCTTTAAAAAAATCTTACATTTCTGAATAACAAATGATATCATGAAATTATTATGTACAAAGTGTTTCTTGAATAAACAACCAAACGTTGGGAAGGAATAGGTATATACATTATTATTATTGTTACTATTATAATTATTAGCACCGCATCTTACTAACCGTTCGGGTTATACGCAATTACGCTAATGTGTAATAATAGGGTGATTGTGAGATTACATTTAGGACCTACAGTTTAACGTGGGATCCGAACCACGGTGGTAGGTTTGGAATTCCACACATTCACAAGTTGTGATTAATACATGTCTTGTCAGAGGTGAAGGAATATTTTGGCAATCAGATTAATCTGTACCGGGACCGAGGATTGAACCCGTTAACACCCAGCACAGAACTCTGACACTTTACCCCTAGACTGCGAGGTCACCATGGGATTGAAATATTAACTCAAAATGGTATTTGGATAGTAGCTCGTTCGTAGTCCTTTTCAAGAAAACATTAAAAAAACGTTTTTCTATGAAATAGAACTTAGACCGTTTATAAAAAAAAACTTTGGTATAAATGTTTGGCAACAGTGAATTACTATTATGATGCGGAATCTTTATGAAACATGCAATGAGTTTTGTGAAAGTCATTGAAAACCACGTTATTTATTATTTGGCTAAACCATAAAATAAATAATTTTAGAATGTCGACTCGAAAGGAAATTTAATGGTGCACAACCTTCAACGTAATTTATATATATAGTGGATTTTTTATTTTATCTAAAACTATTTTAAAAAAAAGACAACATGGTAGGTTACCACGTCGATGGGAGGAGAATGTAAAAATGTATTTAAAGAAGGTTGGGTGCTAAGTTGGGGATTGAATCAAAGTCTATCATAATAAGATTGAATGACGAGCTTACAATCTGGTGGACATCTTTTTTTAGTTCCTCAAGCCCAGAGAGCTGATTGGTTAGTTATAGTAAAAACCAAACTATGAACATTATTTATTTTATATATATTAGGACCACTTCAGACTACCAAGTTCAGGTTATGTGCATACATTATAACTACGCCAATGAGTTGAGGTTAGTAAGTTTATCTGCATTTTCGTGGAGATTAGTGGAAAAACAGCCTCAATACACCAGACCGGGATTAAAGCTCGTATCTCTGTGGACATATTGCCATCTTTTGGAGGTCCTTGTAAAGTTAACTTGACACATTCCGCAGCACAAGAAAGATTTCATTTACCCATTGTAGTGTACACACTAACACTAACTTCTACAGGCACATCACTAGATTCTGTATAATATTGAGACAAGATACTTTTAGACATTTTTTGCTGCTCAACCTCGAAAAGAGCATCATGTAGTAACACGTGGTTCTAAAGAAAGAAAGAGCTCCAACAGCAGACTACTGAACGCACGGTTCAAACCCTCTCTTTCTGAAGAATGCATTTGATTCATTGTATCTCAAGGTCGAATATCTGGGGTATTTTCCCTCACGTCAAATAATTTTGCTTACAGAAATACAAGCGGCTGTTCTGGACTGGTCGTTCAAGAATTTTGCCGCACGATATTCCCCCCTCATTTGTGTGAACGCTCTTATTGAATCAATGTATCCCTGCGGGAAAAGTTTGCGTGGCAAAATCCCTCACGTGTGTGAAAGGCTCCCTCTACCCTTTTTAACCCTTCCTTGCCTTATACACCCGGAATTTGAGAAACTTTTAAGCTTATATAAAAAAATTACAAATAAAGGTCTACAGTTAGTCGTCACTATTCTGATGTTTAAGGAAATTATAACTAGGCTCTTAGCACAACTCCTTACGCCAAGCCTATAGAAAATTCAAATATTACTATAACACACCAGATTCGCACCGCGATAGACTTAGCAGCTTCGACCTGACAAAAATTTGAATTGGCAAAGTTACAACGCGAACCAAGAAGATGATCATGAAATGAAATATTTTCAATCAACTATAATTAAAATTTCATAAAGTTGTAATTCCATCTTGCAAAAAAATAAATTTTATTAAATCGAGTAACCCCTTTATTAGCGTAAAAAAAAACCTGTAATAATGGAAGTGACAGCTGAATTTCAAAGAATTTGACAAGTGAATACATGAAAGTAGATCTAGAAAATTTTTGTTAAAGTCTCAACGCAAATGCAGATATATTTCTTCTATAGTGTCACAGTTCCTTAACCCAATAGTTTAAATAAGCAGGTGACCCTGATGAATAATAAGGGTCAGTTTCATAGTCAGACTTGGTACGTCTCAAGTGCGGCTGGATAAAAAACACAAGACGATAACTACCTAGGCCAGAACGGAATGGGTCAGTTTCATAAGCGAATTTGGCCCATTCCATTCTGGTATAGGTAAGTTGTGGTCCTATATTTAGTGTAGCACCGCACTTGAGACGTAGTAAGTCTGATTAATTATGAAACTGGTCCTAAGACGCGTTGCTATAAAACAAAAACTCAATAGCATGGCTTTATTTATTTGACCCATAAGTGTGATATTTTTACGTCCACACTCCTGATATGATCAAAAGTGACCGATGATTCGCTGAGAATTGAGATAAACACGTAGCTAAGACATAAACTATAGCCTAATATTGTATTTACATGATTTTATGTAATATACAGGAACAATTCTATCAAAATTATAAAGTTTTGTTTATTTCTATTAGGTAAGTAGGCCTACATACATTCTAAGCCAAGGACATGGAAAAATAAATCAATATTCTCATACATACAACACAACTAAAACATAATATTCTGATACAAATTTCTTTTTAGTATATTACTGATATTTACTGTTACCGATAAGATTTTTTTTCTTCTGCTATTACTAGAAATGAGTAAGGTATTGGTACTGTTTCCTTCGATACCACATCCCTATTTCCTACGATTTATTCTCCAAATAAATTTTGAGGTGAAACCTTATATTTCTTAATGTGGTAATATATTTTAGAAATGGACACCGACGGATTAGATTTTGAAACCAGATGTGTTACAGGTAGCATACACTTAATGTGATGTTTAAACTAACTCTATCACCATCGTGTGTTTTTGGACGCCAACATCAACATGTTTGAAACCACAGGCGTACCAGTCTCCACTGTATTCCTCTTCAAAGGTGACAATCCAAACCATTCAACGCGGGCTATGTGTGTGAGTGTTTGTCCTGTGTTGTTTGCTACTGTGGCGTCCCTGTGCTGCCATCTAGTTGTGGTGGCGAGATCTAGTAAACGTGTGCTCATGAGAACAACAGTATATCCACCAAGAGAACGTCCTGTAGTGCCAGCCTTAACTTAGAACCGCAACTTTTGTTTTTTAGCATCGCGTCTTACTACCCGTTCGGGTTATACGCTTAAATACTAATTACGCTAATAGGTTAGGAATTGGGAAGGTTGAATATAGAGGAAGTGAACACGCATTTGAGTGGAGGGAGAGTGGAAAACCATTTGGGAAGTCCCTCCCAGTTCACCCGACCTAGATTCGAACCTCGATCTCCGCATCCTCGGTAGTCGAGCTCAACACGACTAGCGCGTTAGCTAACCACGCTACCGAGGCGGGTCTTAACCGTATTGTTATGGTGAAATATCTCGGATTCAATTTCGAGGGGGTGAAGGGGAGGATTATAAATAACTCAATCGTAGCTTAAGTAATGTACCATATGGTCAAATTTGAGGAATGCAGGGTGTTTGGGGGAGGGGGTGAGGGGGGGTGAGAGACTAGGGTAGGCCCACTCTCTCTTGCTTTTTTTTAACAATGTTGTAAACATGTTTTTGTTTCTATTAACTTGACAAATCAATTTGTATTATTCTCGATGTTACAGGGAAATAAAATAGCCGGCTTCGGCCGACACCCAATATTTCAGGAGACTGTATGGTTCATATAATTGCGAGATTAATTTTAAATTTAATTAAGAGTTATGTTAGTTGACATATATGAGAAAAGGAGGAGGGGGGCTCCAGACCCCCCTGGACTTACCACTTAGCTGCATGCCTGGATGGTAATTACCAAGATTACTTATTAATCAGGGTCCAGTTGTTGTTGCGAGTGTTACAAGTTTTTCAATGCTGAGAGTATCTGGTTTCAAATCCAGGTATAAGACCTGAAGTGGCCCTCAATAAAATAGGTTCCAGATCGCTGAGAGTTGACGCGTGTTAAGCGTCAAAATAATATTTAAGTTGAGGATATTCTTTAATAAAGTGAGAAATTGTCATATTAATGAATGAATGAATAAATAAATATAGTCAATTTTTCATAGGAAGAGCCTTATTTGACATCCATAAAATCTACTAGATCTACTTTCACGAATGTATACGTCAGGTAGTGTTAACTACCTACGGATTCACCCGTGCTAATTTCAATTTTCCCCTTTTGTTTGTATACAGGATGAGTAGTAATTTGCGGATACGGACAGTACCCCATAATAAGGTGTGTGGATATAAGTTGAAAACATTGTTTGCAAAAAATACGTTCTTCCCATACCTTTCGAGAAAAACGACAATAAATCTAAAAAAAGAGTGGTGTGGCAACACTGTATCTGAGCTTTCTTAATCTTTTTTAGCACCACGTCTTACTACCCGTTCGATTTATACACTTATATACTAATTACGCTAAGGTTTTAGAGAATAGGAACGCTATATTTATTAGAAGTGTACACGCATTTCCGCGGAGGGAGAATAGAAAACCCTTTTGGGGAAAACCACCCTCAGTAAATCCGACCGAGATTCGAACCTCAAACTCCCCGTCATCGGCAGTCTAGTCTAATGCGAGAATAGCACGTCAGACCTTGTGACCACCAAAGCGAGTAAAAAGTTGATTGTGACCGGCGATTAGACGTGGACAGAAATGAGGTCAGTATTGTGTAAGTATCATTGGACTACATACACGGAGCATCTGACAGGCGAGCTGGACGCGCGGCGCGGCTGTACGCTGACCACTTCCCTGGAAGACGCTAATGTTTGGGGCCAGCATTGTGTTGGGGACGTGATTGTGGGCCCCATATTTCTACCATATCATTTGAATTACCACAAATACCGTCTGTTCCTTGGCGCAGTCTTACCCGCGGTGCTGAAGGACGTACCATAGATTGTGTGACAGAGGATGTGGTATCAGTGTGACGGCGCCCCGGCACACTATGGGGCACAACAAGTGTGGCGACTACTCAATGAAGTCTAACCCTACCAGTGGATCGGGCGTGGGAGGGGGGGGGGAATAGCCATCAAGGCCACCGAAACTCAAACCACTAGATTTTTTTTCTTGTGGACTTACCTCAGAGTTCTGGCGTACCCACCTGACGAGCCACCGTAGTCACCCGAAGACGTTGTGGCACGAATACATGAGGCTGTGTTACGACAGTAATTATTGACGTCGACACGCTTTACCGCGTGAACACCGAATCCATACGCCGTTTGGAGCAATGCATAGCCATGCGAGGATCAACCTTTGAACACCTACTGTGTACTAACATACATTTCATGTAAGTTTCAGGCACAACGTTGCCACATCACCCCGCTCTAACTTTAATGTCTTTTTTTTCTCTCAAACGTTATGGGAAGAATGGATTTTTTTGCAAAGAGTGTTTTCGACTTATATCTACCGACCTAATCATGGGTATCCACTAATTACTACTCACCCTGTTTATGCCATAGTGCTAAAGTAGAGGGTGACCCCAACAAGATTTGTTTGTAACGTAAAAAGGTGACCTGGTGGTCTAGGGGTAAGGTGTCAGACTTCTGTGCTGAGGGTCTGGGGTTCAATCCTCGGTTCCGGCACAGATTTATCTGATTGCCAAACCCTTCCTTCACCTCTGACAAGACGTGTATTAATCACAACTTGTGAATGTGTGGAATGCCAGGCCTCCACCGTGGTTCGGATCACACGTTAAACTGTAGGTCCTCCATTTCATCTCATAATCACCCCTACCATTGCACATTAGCGTAAGTGCGTATAACCCGAACGGGTAGTAAGACGTGGTAATAATAATAATAATAATAATAATAATAATAATAATAATAATAATGTTTGTAACTTATAAATGTCTCTTTCTAGGAAAATTTGACTTTTACACGACTATGTCACCTAGGTGTAGCGTTTGGAATTATATCTTAGGTCATTTAGATTGTAAATAACATGATTTTATAAGCTGCCTGCTTAGAAGGTGCAGGTTAAACGCCCAAAATAATAAGAGTTCGTTTCTAAATATTCATTAATATAAAAAGTCTATTTTTGGGGGGGTTTAAAGCAATGATACGTCTATACTCCTGAAATAAAAATGGAGCACGAATATTGGTACATTTCATATCCCTACGCAATTTGACAATCTCTGGTCCAACGTGTGACATCTGCAGCTGACATCGTGTCAACACACAGCAACGAGAAGATGAGCAAGAAGCAGAATAAGAGAGGGAAAAGAGAACGAGGTGGAAATAAAAGGAAAGAAATATATGTCCACATTATTCTTACTTCACTTTCCAAAGAAGAACTTTTATGAACCATCATCAACTATAGAGTTGTGTTTATCTTAAGGGAGGAAAAGGGATGTTATGAGGGTGTAGTTTTACAACGAGCAAAGAAATTGTCTTTGTCCTTCCTAAGAGTTACATTCCCTCATAAACATAATATATCTACTTCCAATCCAAATAGGAAATATAAGTAGGACTGAATAAAATAAGTAAATACTTCATATCCTCCTGTAACTATGTACATCAAACAAACTAATATGTAAATCGGAGACATTAAAGGTTGTCTGTTCTTTTTACTTTTTTTAAAAACTGAATATAAATCTACGCTACAATAATATTCCAGATAAATACCTTCAACGTCACTGAAGAAAAGACAAAAAAAAAAAAACCAAACTTTGTATCCAAAATGTTTTACCTGGTGAATTGAAATTGACTTGAAAAATTATAGATGTTATGTTCCAAGAACCATTCTTTAAACAATATGCCTTGGCTTAAAAGTTAAAAGGGTACGTCAAACCGAGAAACATAGGGCATACGTGTGCATTTTAACCAAACATTGTATCAAATAGTGCTTTTATCTTTTATATAATCCAAAATATGATTAGAAAATAATTAGAAAATTTATCAAAAAAGAGCTGTATGTATTATTTATTTAATAACATCTTTGATAAGAACCAATTTTGATAAGAATTCTTATCTAGGGGCGGTTTAACTTTACAATCAAGATGGCGGATCTCATTTTTCTAGCAAAAATGACTTGAAGGGTACGTTACATAAGCGGGTACTTCCAAATTTAAAGTATTTTTTGGCATGTACCCACAAGTCTTTATGATAAGAAAAAACTTAACATTGCTTAACTGTACAACTATTAATGATATAAATATTGTATACAATTTATTTTATGAAACCATAGTTTCCGAATTTTAAGTAAATATAATTTTAAAAGGCGGTCTGTGAAATGAGTTGACAATTTATAAAACTAATACACATCAAATAATCAGAAAAGTAATTCAACGGTCAAAAAATTATATATATATATATATTTTTCCATTTTGTTGCAATTTTACTTTCTTATCTAAAAGTAGAGCTTGAAGATTATTATGAATCTTTACGTTTTTAATGCCCCTCGAAACCAGAAAAGTAGATTTTACTCTTTGTTTGTGTGTCTCTGGCCACTGATCTGAAACTGTTTGTTTAAGTCAGTTTAAACTTGATATTTATATGTTATATGGCTATACCCCAAGACCTTTGTTCTTTTTGATACTAGCCCTTAATTTAAGGGGGCGTTTTGACACTAAAAATAGAACAGTATACGTGTTTTTTTGGTAAAACTAAATATTTAATTTTTTAATTTGAAATTTACAATGCCGTCTGTTTGACCATCTGTCTGTCAGTCTGTAACTCGGACTGGAGCCTAAACTATTTTACCAATTGGGCTAAAACATGGTATCTAAGGTTTTCATAAGATTGCCCCGAGAAATTTTTGGAATTGGATAACCAACCCTAATATTAAGGGTTGTTTCCTTAAGGGCGGAAAGATAAAAAATAGATTTTATCAAAATTTGCTTTAACAATTTTGATTAAATTCCATTTCTAAGCTTTGATCAATATTACAAACCAAATGGCTAATCTCAACTTTTCGTCAAAATGACTAAGGATTCCGGTCTGATGCGTAAATTCTAATCTTTAATTTTATCTCCGTAAGTCTTTTAAGTATGAAATGATTTATCATTGCATATATGTAGATCTATTTATAGTAAACATCTTTTACTTGAAATACATTTCTATAAAACCAAAATTTTTCAAGCTATACACAAGGTATATATATTTCTTTTAACTTTGCCAACATTTTTAGGTAAAGGATTAAGACCGTCAAAAAAAACCTAGGCCGAGATGTTGATGGATGTCAACGTATCATGACCCCCTGAACCCTAAAAAGTGGTTTTTGCAAAACCGTCTGTCTGTGTGTCTGTCTAACCCTAAAATTAATAGCAGTTTATTAAAGGCCGAAATCTGAAAAATTCCATTTTTTCAAAATCGACTATAACGATTCTATCTTTCTCATTTTAGACTCAATAGACAATAGTTACCTATTTTATTGGTCAAAATGTATAAAAGGGAAATTTAATAGCAATGCGATAACCATAAAATGTACATCCCCTAGTAAAACGACGAAAATTTTAACCGAAAATCAAAATTGTAATACAAAGTGGAGACCCAATATCGATATTTTTTATTGGTCCAAATACACAAATGAAGACGTTAATTCTTTAAAAATAAAATTATAAAATTTAAAACCATGAGTCAAAACATGTTTTACACATGTATAGCGCAATTTTTTCTCGGGTTCGCTAGTGTATATTGTATTACGAATTTTGAGTAAATATCTCCATTTTTTAAACAAGAGCGAGAAAGTCCGTGCAAAGTTCCATACCATTTATTTAAAGTAAAATACAGATCACACCACGATACGACGTCTGGTTAGAAGGCGGTGGTGGATACGGCAAGTTTTATGTGAAGAATATTGGTGGATTGGGCACCATTGAGTCGACTATAAATGGTGGATTGGCAAAAAAAATTCCTCCAAGTCACTATACAACCACCTTATAATAAGTCAGAGACTTTTCAAAATGGAAACTACTTGTCATATAAGGTCCGTCAGCCTGTGTCTGGGAAACAGATACCTTTATCGTGGGTGTGTTCTCCGAGCGTAGCCACGTACGTAAAGCGCGCAATGGGCAATTTAGGAACAGATTACCCCGTGTCTTACATAAATCCCAGTCATCACCAGACAGCTAGGAAAATAAAGCCTTCCTGGGCCAGCTTTCGTCGGCATTAGGAGTTGGCTTCTGCTTACGTAAGTAAGGAATCATACTAAATAGTTTTTCAACCTAAGTTGCCCAAAGGGGACATGGGATGGGAGGTGGTCCCTAAGGTACTAGTTATTAACCACTTAATGTGAGGCGAGTAAGGGGAGAAGGTTCTCCCCCCTCCCCCCCCATTCAGTCCCACACATACGACTTCAAAAGAGTTTTAGCCACCCAGTAGGTAAACCCTCTGAACGTTGTCCAGGAGCCGCCATGAAGAGGAACCCTGCCAGGATTACTGTACGAGGAACATCCTACAGCCAGCGGCAGGAAGTCTCTTGTACAGTACGATTCAAGACAGTCGGGGGAGATAATTCATTTCAAACCGATGAGCTTCCAGCCCCAACTCAGCACTATCCTGGTGGATTGGACACTGTCAACTCAAATAAAAGGAGTTGGAAGAGGTGAATCGGGCAATTCATAGTAGATTTTTAATGAGAAACATTCAGTTGAACGCTATCTACTCCGACGAATAGTATGTTAGTGGTAAGGTTATTTCTTAGTGAGAGTGGGAGTAAGATTGTTAGACTAAAAATGCACATTCTACTTTGGGATGCAAATCGTACTACAAGATAATGTTTGTTGAAGACTTGACTCAAAAGCAATGCCCAATAATATTCTTACGCCCGGTGAGACGGACTCCTAAACGACCACCAACAACTAACGTGAACACAAATCCTATTATATACCGTGTTGTTGGCGTTTAAAAAAAAGTATATATGTAAGAAATATAAATCTTGTCTTATATTATAAGTCTACGGGCTTTATTTTCTCCGCGTAGATGAGGCTATCATTAATAACACGAAGACAAAACGTTCTTCTTAAGTCGCAAGGATAGTGCCAAGGGAAGGGTTAAAGACTTAGAGAAAGAATAGGGAGGGTAGGAGAGACAGGATTCTTGAAACGCGTCATGAATTTATCATCCCACACACCCCCAACATACACACGCGCACGCGTGGTCTTCCCTTAAACCTCAGTTCCCGTTAAACTCCTAAAAAACGCCCACAGGTTATGTTTCCTTGAGAACCGTGTTAATACTTGGAATACAGGACATAAAATAACACTCGAGGATCTTTGCTAATTGGGGTGTTTAACGTTAGCTCTTTAAAACAAAGTATTTTACATCAGACCATGACTTACAAACTATCCTAGTCTAAGATAGTTTCTTCTTATACTACTTATCCAGCTCTAGGAACTAATTGTATGGCAGAATGAACAGAAATAAAATGGTAAATATATACATACATCAGCACTTCTCGGAATCAAACTGGGTCTATCTAAACTTGTGATCGACCACTCTATTCATGGCAATGACAGTTAATTATAGTAGATACCCGCTTCTAATGCGTCACTCTTGTGTTCAGACTGGCCTACTGAAGATGGAAAGATCGGAGTTCAAATTCCGGTCGGGTCTACTGAGGGTGTTTTTTTCCTAAATTGTTTCCCACTCTCCTTCTATTCAAATGCGGGTAGATTACCTCTAGAATGTTTTCTTCCTCATCCCTACCTTATATGTGCGTACAGCCCAAACAGGTGATTAAAATAACATAATCTAGATCATTTTTCAAACTCATTTACGGTATCGAGATATTAATATTGTTCAGATCCAATATTTATAAGACTTTTGTATATTTTTCAAGGATGCAGTGGTATTTTATTTATTTATTTTTATAACTGCGTCTTGCTAGCCATCCGGGCTATGCGCACATATACAAATTACAACAATTTGTTGGGGATAAGGAGGGTTGAATTTATAGGAAACGTACTCGCATTTACATTGTGGGAGAGTGGAAACCTATTTTGAAAAAAAAACTTATAAACCTGAGAGAGATTCAACCCCTTATCTCCCCTTCATCGAAATTCCGATGTATTGTGAGATTGAAGCCTTTAGAACTTTCGACCATCTAAGACTCACATAATAAAATTTAAATATAAATTTTATTTTATTTTTTCCAGCTGAGTATTACCACCCATTAAGGAGATCCACATTTAAATACACTAATGATGTAATAATTATTAAGCTCAACTTGGAGGGAATATATCCGCATTTGCGTGAAGGAAGAGTGATAAACTTCTAGTCAAAACAACCTTCAGTACACCCAGCCGGGATTCGAGCCTCAAGCTTCCTTTCCTCGGTAAACAAGATGCGAATAGACTGGCGTTTATTATTCTTGCACACCGATAAGGATTATGTTTATTTTAAGAATATATAGGTTTTTGTACTGTATTTGTTTGTTTTTTATAATAATTCAAAGACCTAAAAAATCCCAGCGTCTTACTAATTGTTCAGCTTATACACATATATGATAACCACTCTAATGAGGTAGGGTGAGGACGGAAGTATTTTATAATTTTATTGGTAATCTACCCGCATTTGTGTGAAAGGAGAGTGGAAAACTACTGTAGGGAAAACCATCCTCAGTAGACCCGACGAGATTTGAACCCGATCTCCCTATTATCCCAGGTGAGTCTAACACGAGAGCGACGCCTTAGACCATTGGCCAAAAAAATTCCATCAAAGTACTACGTCGTGTGACATTAATGCTTTTTTGCACGCGGAGCCTTAAAGCAAATTGCAAACGTAAGAAAATCCCTCATAAATAATTGTGCACATTTTCTCAGCGCATCAATCTCCAGCTTTGTAAAGATGAAGATAATTTTAAAAATCTAATTATTTCTTGGCCTCGGCAAGGTTATTAAATGCAACGCAAAATATGAACTAGCATATTAAGAACATTCCATTTCATTTTCCCCATAGAATGATTACAAAATTAATAAACAAAGACCTATATTTTTTTCTAACAGCACGTATTGCTTCCTTTTCAGGATTTACGCATATCTACTAATTAAATACAATGGTAAGTTAGAGATAAGGAAAGGATGAATTTAGAGGAAGTTTACCCACATTAGCGTAGAGAGAGAAAATGGAAAAATATTTTTGAAAAACCACGCTCAGCACACACAACCAGGGTTCGAACCCCGATCTCCCTGTCATTGGCAGTATAGTCTATTGTGAGACTGATGCCTTAGACAAGAAATTGGACGCTCAACATTTCCCCAAATGAGGGTTGAATAGGTTCTTGGAAATTGATCGGTGGCATATTCATGAGATTTATAATACCTAATGGAGAAATATAGCACACACCGAACCATACACATAACATACATACACCCATGTACACATACATATACATATACACATACACATACTCACATACACACATACACACATATTGACGCCATATACACACGCACACATGTACACATACACAAATTACACATGTAAATACTTACGATTTTGGAAATACATGGAAGATGGCGAGTATTTACGTCAGCTCTAAGGGCCTCTAATTCGTTGTTTATTCTTGAAATTTAAATTATTTCAATTTGAGCTTGCGGGCCGACAGTAATATAATTTTATTTTAATTTGTTCGTTTTACTCAAAGATTATTAATGACTTAATAATATAGGGAGAAATTAGATGTATTAACCTTAAAGTAAATTCCCCGCATTAGCGTGGAGCGAGGATAGGAAATCCACAGAGGAAATTAAGGGAGTAAACACTACCAGGTGTACCAAGGCGGAAATTAAGCGCGGACCTTGATCTCGGGGAAAGCAAGATTTACTCCTGAAAATGATAGACCATCGTAGCTTTTTTTGTAAATTGGGTTTTTATTTAAAGTATAAGTTATTTATTGGGTAAAAAAAACATGGTATCTAGGTTCTCTCAAAGTTATCTAAAGGAGTTATACAACTATTGGCCCATGCCTAGAATTAGGGGAGTTTTATTAAAGGTTGACAAGATAAAATAGAATTTGTTCAAAATCTGCTTTCCCAATGTTGATAAGAATTCTTATCTAGGGACGGTTTAACATTACAATCAAGATAGCGGATCTCATTTTTCTGGAAAAATGACTTAAAGGGTACGTTACATAAGAGGGTACCTCCAAATTTAATGTATTTTTTTGCATGTCTCCACAAGTCTTGTGATACGAAACGACTTAACATTGCTTAACTGTACGACTATTAAAGATATAAATCTTGTATCCAATTTATTTTGTGAAACCATAGTTTCGAGTTTTTAAGTAAATATTACTTTTAAAATATAGTAGATCTGTGAAATGAGTTGACAATTTGTAAAACTAATACACATCAAATAATCAGAAAAGTATTGAATTATAAACCCCAAAATGCGGGGGGGGGGGGGATCTAGGAAATCGGGGTTAACTAAGAACCTTAGGCAATAAAGACGAGTTAACTTTGAAAAAAATGTTAATATACATTTTCTTAACAGCTTAATAATTAGGTGAAAATGAAACTTTTCTATAAAAACGAAAATACTCTAAAAATATAAGAACACCATAACGAAAGACTATAAAAAAATGGGTGAATTATGGTTAAAAATTGGAAGTAAAACTATCATTTAAACTACTAGCGACATGATAATTAAAATAAACATCTGCTGACATAGAGCGATGAATCTTATGGTATTCTGTGAACTGTTTTTAACTTTCTCATATCAAGAGAAAGTATTTTGATCACGAAAAATATCGATCTCGCGATTATGACGAATCCTTTACGTTTTTTCTGAACACAAACCCAAAAAAGTGGGTTTTACAATTCTGTCTGTACCCATGTTCTTTTTTCTTTTTTTAGCACCATGTATTACTACCCATTCGGGTTATTCGCTTATATATAAATTATGCTAATGGTTTTAGAAATCTACAGTATTTGTATTATATTAATAGGAAGTGTACGCGCATTTGCGTTGAGGGAGCGTGTAGAACCAGTTTTTAAAACCACCCTCAATACACCCGACCGAGATTCGAAAATCGATCCCCCGTCATTGGCATTATAGCATACTAGAAGAGTAGAGCGTTAGACCACATGGCCACCGAAGTGGGTTGTACCACGTTGTTTGTCATCAGCAGTCCCTGGCCACGGATCCAAAATGGTTTGATAGATTTTGTTCAAACTAATATTTTGATTTTATAGGGATATACCAAAAACATTTTTAGCCTAGGCCTCAACTAACGGTAGTTTTGTAATGAGTGATATTTTTGGTTATTTTTTAACATTAAAAATAGCACTGTGTAACTGTTTTTTTAGGCAAAAATTCCTTTGAAGATAGTTTAGTGATGGGAAATTTTTGAAAATTCTAAGTATTTCAAAAAATCTCCAAAGATATTGTTCAAAATGTATAACTGGAGATTGTGTGGTATGACGAATCACACAATATTTTTATTTTTGGTAAAAACCCATTTATGGGTGGTTTACTGAAATTTGAAATTTTTTGAAATTGACCTTAAAGATTGAATTCAAAATTTGAATCTAGGAATAGTTTATCATTATAAATAAAAATACTTTTTTTACAAACAACAAAATTTTAGGTACCTGAAGTTGACAAATAATTTATTTTTGAAAATTTGAATCTTTTTAAATATATTTGTACACCTTGGTTCAAAATTCTTATTTATATAATATATAGAGAGAGAGTAAGAGAGTATATATATATATATAAAGAGTGAGAGAGTATATATATATATATATATAAAGAGTGTTTATTGTGATTAACAGGATGATGTGTTTGATTATATGAGGTAAACATACTAGGGTAGTTTACTCAAAACCTATTTTAGAAAATTATCTTGGAATCCATAATACACAACACGAGAAAGTTTTACCCTAAAAGTTTTACCATTTATTTTTTAATATTTTATTCCTCCACAGATTTTTTTAACAGAGTATATTATTTCATATTCAATCTTTGGTGAAATGGAATGCTCTTTTTTCCATAGTGTTTCTGTAAGAATGTATATTATTTCGTTTAATTTATGTTATATTTGATATTATGCCAAGATTACCCTTACCCTGTCTATGGAATGCGTTTGTTTGTATACTTAGTTTGTTCATATTTACATAAACTGGGTATCATTTTTTTCAGATATTTAATATATTTTAATTTATTGTTGGCAATAGTTTTTTTATGATAAAAGGAGAAATTATACTAAAGATGGCAAATTTATGTTTTATATCCTACCTTGTTACATCATTGATGCAGCTCACCCCTATGAGGTACAAATTAAACTTATAATAATTTATAAATTGTTATATCTGCAATCACGCATATTGTAGCGTTCGCTTTTAAATAATTTAATTTCATTTCTCCGACCGTGTAAACTTGATCTAGGTGATAGAGTGAGTAAGTATTTGCAGTGCGCCACACATCTTTATTTTTCATGTATGTATATTGTGTATTTAGTATCAAATATACTTGCTACTATTCTGAAAATATGTATACGAATTTAAATAACAATATAAATATTATAATTGATAGCATAAATTTATTTAAAATAAAATATTAGTCAAAAGTGAACCAACTTAATAGCCATAAATCTACCAAATGAGATGAACAACTTGTAGCTTGTATACTTCCACGTGAGGTGTCTGGGTGTGATTTGATCCAGAGAAAGATCCAAGAGCCTCAGAGAGTATTCAGGACCTACTCAGTACTGGCTCAAGGGTTCCATACGCTCTAATCGAGACTTTAAATGTGTCATTCAGCTGCTGTATTCCGTACCATACCCCCTGAGAAACGCAAAATAATCATAATAGGGAACCAAAACCCTAGACAAAAAATAAATTAATTAATACTTAAAAAATAAGTGAAGACACGTTTCCTTAAAAATTTGTGTGCAAAAATATTATACCTTCTTTTCCTCTTAATAATTTAGAAAACGTTTTAGTTAAATATCAAAGGGGAACATAAGGAAGCTCCAAATGTCATAAAACCATATAGGTGATGATGTTCTTAACAATTTATTTTTTAAATATTCTTAATATTGGATATAGTATTATATGTTATTTTAAACATTTAAAAAATCACATTTTGTTGGAATGCGACTGTCCTGGCCATACTAGGTACACTAGAAGTAGCGTGACGTCACCAATAATGTGGTAACAGAGGAAGAAGCCAAGATAATTCCAGGTTCACTGTTATTGAGCTATGACACTCTCGGGAATAATTCATCTAGCGACACTGTGTGTGTGTGTGTGTGTGTGTGCAAACAGGAGATGCTTCAAGTTAGTCACTGTGATATATGGAGGACCTGGGGAGAGATTGACGATTCTTTTACAGTGGTTGTACTGAAATCTAGTTTTATATATAGGGAAAAAAACATAGTTCTTGCGACTTTAAAAAAATTAAGTAGTATTTGTACATAAAATATTTACAAAATATTTTATTGTGAGACTAAGTGGTAATTCATTTTACACAGAGACGTATAAAGTATGGCCACCATCTGTAAGACCTAATTTAAAGTGGTGTCATCGACTTAAGTTTTTTTTAACACCACATCTTACTTATCGTTCGGGTACAATGATGAGCTAACAAGGCTAATGGTCTTAGGGATTAGGATATGTCTAAATAAAGTGTACCCGAATTATCGTGGAGGAGGAGTGGAAAACCATTTTGGGAATACACCCTCAGTCCACCCGACCTAGATTCAAACCTTGATCTCCACGTTATAGGCGCGTTAGACCTTGCGGCCACCGAAGCGGGTTTGAATTTGTTGAGCAAAACTTTGAGAACTAGCCAAAGTTTTATTTTAAAACCTGAAACAAATAGTGTAATTTTTTGTAGGGGGTGGAGCAAAACCAATAGTGCCTTATTATCAGGGATAAATATATTTTATAAGAACATTACGTTGTTAACTTTGAAAGAAACTTATTTAAGTCACTATTTATTATCAAAATAATAAGAAATTCTCCCTCGAAAATTGAGAATACTTTGTTATTATTTGTCAATAAATACTTTATATGTAATGTAAATAATTAGTATTTCTTTAAAAAAAATAGCTAGTAGCCAACAATGTGCATTTTTACAAAAATATTTGTTATGAAATCATTGAAATATTCAACATTTTGGCTATTCTATTAAAAACGTGCTATATAATACAAACACACGTTTGTTTGAAGACTCACGCATGAACTAAAAACAAAATAAGTAACAGTACTTTTGTAATGAATAAAATGTAGGTAGTTCTTTCTTTACTTAGTAATTTTATAAAAATAATAATAGTAATAAAAAAATCGTGAAAGCAAACTTAGAGGAAACATTCATAATAAGGTTTGATTTATTAATTTTTAAATTATCATTTGTTACGGTCTTTAAATTCACAGTTATTGTTATTAGATAGATAATTTTGTAGTAAAAAAAGTTAAGCAAATTATATTGAAATATGACTTTATTTTAAAATAAAGGCATCCTTAAAAAATAATAGCGTTTTTCCTAAAAATATGTTTAAATACTTTGGTAAAATGTACGATGAAATTAATACATTTTTTCACACATTTAAAAATTGTTCATTTAATCACCTATCTATTCCAATGTTAAAACGTATTCTGAAATTTTAGGTACAGGTGGTTGGTTTGTGATATCACAACTAATTTTGATGGGGAGTAGTTCATTTTGAGACGCCTTAATGCTTTCAAAAATAGATCGCGTTCTTGATACACGTGCGAAAAAACCAACAAAACAACTAGATACACCAGTAATGAAATCTCGGAGAGCTCCGAAGGTTGTCGAAGGTAGACGAGGGAACGGCGGCGGCGTCTAGGTAGCTAGCGCTGGTGACATGAACAGTCGAAACTAGGAAGTTAGTAACGTAGCAACCGTCACCAAGCCAGCGTCGGGAAAGGTGGGGGTGGGTAAGACGCACGTCGTTTTGGCGCCACTTTGCTCCGCGGAGCGTGGTAAGAATTCTTCACAGTTCGGTTGGTTTAGAAATTAAATTGTATCGGCATTCAAAATATATTACGTATTTTTGTCTGTTGATTATTGTTATGATTGTTCAGGTCGTATTATGATCCCTAGCCGGAGGAAATGTGTCATGATAAGGGTGGAATGTTCTCTGTTTACTTGTTTTATCGTGGTGTTAGCCCTGTTTGGTCTGTTAGAAGATGTTATGGGTCTACCTCCTGTCATTAAGATAGGTAAGTAGCCATAGTTATATTGCAGTAAATATTAGGTTAAGTAGTGTTTTAATTCATCTGAGTGCTTGATGTAATTATGTCAATAATATGATAAATATTACAACTCCGTGTCTCGTAAGCTGAGGCCTAATCAAGGATCAATTTTAGACCCCAAGTGAGGCAATATATAGTTTAATATTAGAGTATTGCTTTTATTTTAATAGCAGGAAGAAATGTTTTTATTAAATTTAAGAAATTAGATTTAACAGAATTCTTAAATTTAAGTTTAAAATGACACCTATGAATCAGAAATAAACCCGAAGATTTTGGTTTAGTGCATTTGTTCCACGTGAAAAATATTTGAAAATTGTAATTAGTCATTTTATTTTTTTTAACTTTTGTGTAATTGTTATAGCTTAAATTGTATTATAAGCCTGTGTTATTAAAATGATATACATTATCTAGCGTTTACATAAAGTTTTTGTGTAAGCTGCTTAGAGTTTTTCTTTAATGTTAGAATTTAAAACCGTATTTATTTAGTAATTGATTAAATATAAAATATTTCTTAACCTATTACCAGTTTCTTAAGTATATGCTGTAATAATTTTTTCGCCGTTCACTATCCCCCTCTACAGTTGTGTCCTACACTATCACTATCACTATCACTATCACTATCACCCTCCGAAACATTTTTTTAAAGAGTTTAAACTTATTATTTTGTTTTAATGGTAAAAGTGATAGTTTTAGTCAACAATCCTTTTCTGTCCTAATATAAGAAAACAGGGGGAGAGAGATAAAGACGTAGAATGATACTAGAAAAGTAATTTATATTGCACATTGGATAACAGCTTCCCAAAATCACAGTCTTATTGCACCAGTGGAAATAAACCCAAGCTTCCGAACGTCAGTCATTGACCATTGGATAACCCAGCTTACAAGTCACAGTCTTCATGCACCACATTGGGAATAACCCAGCTCCACGTCACAATCTTCATTGCACCGATTGGGATAGTCACTTAACGTCACAGCTTCATTGCACCCAATTGGGAATAAACCCCAGCTTACAAAGTCACAGTCTTCATTGCACCACATTGGGAATAAACCCAAGCTTCCAACGGCACAATCTTCATTGCACCCGATTGGGAATAAGCTCCATCTTCTAACGTCACAGTCTTCATTGCACCCGATTGGGAATAAACCCAGCTTACAAAGTCACAGTCTTCATTGCACCACATTGGGAATAAACCAAGCTTCCAACGTCACAATCTTCATTGCACCCATTGGAATAAGCCCATCTTCTAACGTCACAGTATCATTGCACCATTGGGAATAACCACTTACAAGTCACAGTTCATTGCACACATTGGGAATAAACCCAAGCTTCCAACGTCACAATCTTCATTGCACCACATTAGAAATAAGCCCGTCTTCTAACGTCAAAATCTTTATTGCACCCGATAGGGAGCAAACCCAAGCTTCCAACGTCACAGTCTTCATTGCACCCCATTGGGAATAAGCCCCATCTTCCAACGTCATAATCTTTATTGCACCCGATTGGGAGCAAACCCCAGCTTACAGAATCAAAGTGTATTTCACTGTCTGTGTGAGCAACCTTGTAACAAGTTTTCCTTCCAAGATACAAATCAAGTGCTCCATTATATTGTTGCATATACTATTTATTTAGTTTCAAATTTACTTGTAACTTGAATTCACAAGTATTCTGGTATACCAACGTTTTTATTCAAAAGCGTGGGCCTTCGAGTAAAATAGATTTTTCTCTGCACATCATTTTGCTAAACTACGAGTACTATTTTTCACTCTTAGATTGCAGACCTCATGTTTATAATCTAAACTAAGGAATTGGATATTTTAAACTAACAATGAGAAGAACATGCACTTGAAATTGGGAAAATTAGAATTCTCAATATAATGGTTTAAGCACTGGACTATAGTGATATAATCTTACTACAGGATTGTCGATTTGAAAGAGGTGACGCTTAAGTGGTCATTTTGATAGGTTTACCGAGGTTATTGTTTATTATGTTAGAGAATATCAAATTAAGCATAGCAAAAAGAAGTGGCAAGTTGAAATGAACGGCAAAATCTTTATTTCTCAACTTTATTTAAATACATAATATATATGTATAAAATGGGTCAGTTTAGTGGAAGATATAGTGAATGATATAGTTATGGTTGGTTCAGTAGCCACTATTCTAAGAAGAGGGTGGAGTTCAGTTTCCAGCTCTTCAAGGTTTTTATCATTGCAAATTGTCATTTCCTGTTTTCTCCCATTTTTATATGCAAAATAAATATTTTAAATTGAAAATAAAGGGATTTAAGATTGTGTCCATTAGCAGGTATAATTAAAGAGCTATTAAACCCTCTCAATTATAAGACTTACTACCTGACATTTTGATACATGAGTAAGTTATTCAGCGAGAGGTTAATATTGTATAATTTTAAGATATTAATTTTAGTCTCAAGAATGGTATTTAAACAGACCACTTCACCGATCTATAGCTGAGATTTTATCGAAGTATTTATGTTCTACGAGCTATAGTTTCAATGTGATTAAATAATTTATTGATATAGTAGCTACATATTAAATACAGCACTTCAAATAATGTAAGAAAATCAACTCATCTTAGTTAAAAATAATTTGGTTTTACATTTCATTGTACCCTATAGTAATATCTACATTATAATGATAATTTGACGCGTCACTAAATGCTAGGATCAACAATTACAGGAGCCATTCACTGACTGTCCTCACATGTACGTGATAATGAAATCGCTAATTGTCTGACCATCCTTGTTTTGAACCCTTCACCAACTGTGCGCATTGGCAAAGAAATGTCGTGTGGAAATGAGCTCAATGTGAGCGGAATAATAATTCTTTCCTTAAACTGAGATAGTATTTGTTTTTCACCATTCTAATAATTTTCCCGTGTAGTAGGAACCAAATTACGAAAAAATGTGTTGATTAATTTGTGTACATTTTTTTCATTATTACGTTCAATACCAAGGCTAGAATTCTTTCAAAATATTCGGCCCACTTAGATACAATGAAACGGGTTGAAAAAAACGAGAACAATGATTTTACACGCGTAGAATTCCAGAGGGTATACTACGTAAAAAAAATTGTAAGATAGTAAGTCTGATAAAAAAAAATTACTAAACTTTTGACATGATGTTAAGCCATTTTTCCCTCTTTATCACGGCTTTGTTTAACTTATCGTTAGTACTTTAAAAAAAAATTGGAACCACCTTTTATATTTCACAAAATAGCAGGATTTTTTTTATGAAGAACTAGAAGGTTTACATTGGTTAGGAAGGAGTACATAACTGTCCGAATTAAAGAAAAACTTTCCTAGAGGAATAATATAATGTCTACCGGGCTTGGAGTAATATGATTTGTATTAATTTTATTTATGTTAAATCCAATTAGAAATTAAAATGGTATTATATTTTAAATTTTTTTTTTATGTTCCACATATTTTAGATGCTTGATACATTTTATTAAAGTAGCTCGATGGTTTGAGATACATAAAATACATAGTGCCATAAAATACCATCTAGTATTTTGAAATATTATGAGTATCAAAAATAACAATGTAATAGTGGTGCAAGGAAACTGTGTAGTTTATGCTTATTGTGGTACAAATAAATTTAAACTATAATTTTTTTTAACACTATGGATTGTTTAAGACTTATTTGTGTAAGATTTTAATCCAATTTTGAAGTTTTACTTTTATAGTGATCCACCCGTTTTGGCTTTTTGAGTGCCAAACATTTTCATTACTGTTCATTTTAGGCACAATTAATACGTAAATTGAAACCAAATAATATACAACTAACATTAATCTCTCAAGAAATTACTAATTTATACTGAGATTAATCTTAATAAAATGTAAATAGTTTTTAAACTTTTAGCCAAACGTGTTCTAACTTTTCAACCAATGTTTGTATTTGAATGTATTATTTTCTTGTATCATGTCTTTTATAAATTTGAATAATTTTTTAAGTGTAGCTATGTGTTAGCATTTGGAACGCTATTTATCTAGTTGAAATACGTCAACAAAACATAATAACATACAAGAATCCCTCAGAAAATCTTGTTTTTAATTTTTTTTTAATGATGAATAGAGTGTTGGAGTCCGAAATAATAAACGGTTTAGACTTTGTGCATTTTTTAGTGCTTAAGAACAGGTTTACATTTATCAAGGTTGGTAACAATATTTTTAGTTAATCATACAATACATTGCGATTAAAGTTAAACAAACTAAGCTAAGATTTAACTCCCAAAATTATAACAAGTATAATTAAATTAAATATATAAAATCAATATAGGTTGTATCAAACATATTCGCAAATCAGATCTCATACACACACAGTGTATAGCTCCACCAAAGCGATTATTTGTCCACCTAGCTGGAACTAACTCTGGTATTGTTTCTGATACTTCATTTGTTTAAGTGCAGCAATAAAAAATTTATAGAAGCTCAACGTGGTGGAAGAAATCACTGCTGTCGAACTAAAGAGAGGAGAAATGCCCACAAGAAGGTGCGGAATAGAGTTCGTCTATAAATCACTTCCAGTTTAGCGGCTTTACTGGGTGTAATACAAGAGCATCCATCATTGACACTCTTCATTCCACCCCTTCTACCTCCTCCAACACCAACCCCCTTCCCTTACCCCACTCAAACCCCCTCACCTCTAGGTAGAGAGCGGTCCACAGAGGCGTGAGACGAACACAGATGGGTCATGGGACTGGTCCTTCCTTACACTACGCTGATTTTTTTAATATCACTTTTTTTTGTGTGAAGATATGTGTTTAAGTGGATTATAACAGGCATTCGAGGCATCCGTCTCACAATAGACTGGGTCAATGAAAGGGAGGTTGAGGTTCGAATAACTTTTAGGGTACACCGGAGGGGCTTTATAAACGGAATTATTTGTTTTCGTTCTTACATCTTCTCTCCAAGATAATGCGTGTGCACTTTATTTAAGTCACTCTACTCATCCTTAATCTTTAAATTAATTATTTATTAATGGCCTCAGCCGTGGTCTCAGGCGTTTTCCAAATTCAAGTGATCTTCAGGTGGGATGGAAGGGGACGCGAGAAAAGGCCACTGTTTTTGCCGTTTTTATGGCAAAACATTTTTTGGCCAAACTAAATAAAATATTACTCCAGTACAAACATGAAATTTAATTTTCTTCACATGGTGACCTCAAAATTTCTTGAATAGCGTATCTGTGAAGGATATTTTGGAATTTAATGACAATTTTTCTCTCAAATTAAAAATTTTGTTAGCTAAAGCTCCTTGCACACCGGCATAGTATTGTATACGTACGGGTGTGGTTTTCCATTCCGCTTCGAAAGCGGAAAGACACGTACGATATTGTCATGGCGGCCGTTGCCTACCCCCCACAACATCCTCTCAAACACTCCTCTCGCACATCAGTAAGTTTTATTTAGCCATTGGGGAATCATTTCGACAGTTGCCCAAATAATTTCAAGTATCTGCTAAGGCTGAAATACTTAACTTGGTCTCTCAGTATGAGAGAAGAGTATTAGAATGCGATCATGTGGCACAAAAACATTGATAGGGCCGCGAATTTTATACGTCTGCCTCCAAAGACCATTCAACCACCGAAGCGGGTATTTATCGGGGTTAGGAAAAAATCTTTTTAAAAAAATCAGGGCTTTTTCTATTAAAACAAAAATCCTGTATTTTTTCTAAAAAAAAAACTGGATTTTATGGTTTAGTCAGGTTATTTTGGTTTGAATCAGATTTAATTAGAGATATTTGATTTAAATAAATTTAAACTGTTTATGGTTTCTTACTAACTACAAGTGAGGTAAATAAATGGCCTAAATAGTATTTTAATTAAAGACCATTCATCTTGTTTGAAACTATAATTTACTGTAAAATTAAGAGCTGAATCAAAAAATATGTTATTATTTTGAGAGCGACAATATAGAAATTTCATACAGATATAGCGCTTAAATATTTACTAAATATAACCATTTATTTTAAATCCAAAATATTTGCTTGGATGTAAAAAAATAAATGTGTTATTATCAAACAATCCACCACGAACTTAAAATTAATGGGTGTTGTCAAACAGAGGAGCACATTATTTAATTTCTCGTTCGTTCCCAGATATTTCTATTCATTCCCTAAGCGAACTATTTTATTTTTTTGTACTGTACTTCGTCATGGTTACGCGGATATTATTGTCTCAGTGGATTCGAGAACAGCTGATTTACAAAACGTACGCTTTATTGCGCGCGCTTATTGGGAATGTAGTCCCATTAATCTCAAAATACTGTCAATTAGGCCACAAATCATGGAGCGAACAAAGACACATTAATACCATACGCATTCACAGAATTCATTGATTATTTAAATTATCTTTTATTTTTGTTAGTCAACATTTAAAAAAAACTTTTTAAAATCCAAATGTCGACATTGTTTATTAGGACTTCTGTTTTTTTTAATACATAAAATTTGACAAGATCTATTTTAAAATTATTATTCATGACTTTGTTTTTTTGCATGCATCCTGTACTACAAAGCAGGGATATACGCAAATATGCACTAAAATAGTAGATATGTGGAAGGTTGAATTAAAAGTAAATAGACTCACAGTTGCGAGGAGGGAGAGGATAAAAACACTTTTACTGAACACCTTAATAATACACCTGGCCGGAATTACAATTCCAGCCTCTCCCCTTGAACATTCGAGCCAGAAAAGACCAGGTTGATGCCTTTATCCACCCAAACGATGGTCCAAAAGGACTAAGACACATGCATTATTCCATTTTCCCACATCCCACCTAACCATCCGTCAAGATTTAACGAATATTTAAGATAAGGGTGAGAAAGGTAGAATCTAAAAGAAGTTTATCCAAATATGTTTTAAGAGAGAGAGGAAATCCATTCAGAAATAAACACATTCTATACATTCGGTTGAGTTGTCCATCACCTCCAGATCACATTATTATTATTAGTATAAGGTGTTCTGTCTTCCGACAGATCCATTCCTTTTGTCAGTGAACTTAGACCACCAACGTGCCCTGTCCTCTGCCTCCTTCTTCAGCTCTCAAAATCACATTAGATGAGCCTTACATTTAACCTGCATGACCCGATGCCACCGATGTAGGTACTAGAATTATTCACTATCTAGCACTGTCAAAAATTTTATTTTATAGGTTACATCCAAAGTGCTCAGGTTCAAATCCAATCTATAGATTTAAATTTAAGGGTATATCACATTGGAAAACACTAAAACGCAGGGCAGAAATCTAGAAATCTCGGGTTATTAATTTATGAATTAGTTTGATATTTTTTAATATTGTTTTCACCAAAATGTAGGTAAAAGTTCTGACCAGCTAAACATTTCAAATTTTAAGTCTAAATTGTTTAAAAAACTTAAATAATAACTTAAATAAAACAATCCCAAATTATCTTAACATTGTCTTTTGTGAAACTATCAAGACACAACTTTATTTGATAGAGGAAGGCTAGATCCAGGTTTATAACCTTTTACATATTAAAAGTATTAATATCTCTTAAAGCGTCGTTGAGATTTTTTCAAACTTTAAGCTCAAAATTGAATTTTTTAGTTGGTTATAAGCCTGCCGATAGTTTTCGCCTAAATTTTGTTGAAAACGATATTAAAAATTATCAAATCACTTCATAACTAATCTGAGATTTCTAAACGTCTGCAACGCATCTCATCAATGCTCAATCATACAGCACTCTTAAGAATACAAGTCTTTCATAAGCTTCAGAAGGTGTTAGATATTATGATTACTCTTTAAAAAAACGCAACTTCTACTTGAAAACAAAAGAACATGTGAATTTGCTGAATTTCTTTGATGTCATTCCAAAAGTGAGCCTATATTTTCTAACTCCCCTGTTATCTTTAATTTGCTATAACCACCGACAATACAGATATTTAATGAAGCTTGTAAGCTGTCGTCTTTTTTTTTTCCTGCTCCTAAAAAATTACTAAAGTAAGAAACTTTTCCTTCTAAGTCTTTAAGTTTTCAATTTATGATGATGTGTTGACATGCTAGGGAAAGGACGCCAAAAGAAAATTGAAGTCCGTGGAAGCATGAAGATTATTCTGGTGCCCCCCCCCCCCCCCCCCCTCTCCTAAAACTACTTCTTTTTTCTAAATACTGCCCCCAAAGCATAAAAAAAAGTCTACGTGAAAGGAAAAAGTTTCAAAGTACTTCGATATTTCGCTTGTTTCACACATTTTTTAATCGTTTATAAACTCAAATCCTTTTTGTTACCGATGTTATATTTTTTATGGGGTAGGGGGGAAGGTTGTAACAGAATGAGTGTCTCGGTAGACGATGGGCCACCAATAAAATATCAGACAGTATAAAATGAATTTTAAAAATTGACATTGTATTAGAATATGTTTCCTCAAAAAAGTTTTTCATTTACTGGGTAGTGAAAAACAAATTTGATGGAGTTGAAAATAGCCTATAGTAAAAATATATCTATTATATCACAGCTATTAGTTAGAAAAATATAGCTATAGTAGCAATTTCATAGGAAGAAACATTTTCATGATAAAAATTATAACATCTTAATATATTAAGTTACAAGTGTTAATTTATAGGTATTGATAATATCTATAAGTAAGAACTGCATATCACATGACTTGACGTATGAATACATGAAAGTAGATCAAGTAGCTTTACTTTTCCATCTTTCATATAATATTCATCCTGTAAAAAATTAGAATATATTTAATTATATTATGAAATTTTTAAATTATGATATTAGAAACATTTATTTGGTGTACGTTGTAAGCAGTTTTCTTAAAATATAGTAGGTACTACTTTATTAGACCTTTAATTTTTTTAGCACCATGTCTTACTACCCGTTCGGGTTGTACACCTATGTACTAATTACAATAATAGGTTAGGGATTAGGAAGACTTAATTTAGAGGAAATGCACCAGCCCTTGCGTGGAGGGAGAGTGGAAAACCATTTAGAGAAAACCTTCTTCAGTGCAGCCGATTGGGATCAAACCTTGATATCTCCGTCTACGGCAGTCTAGTCCAACACAAGATTAGCACGTTAGACCACGCGGACACCAAAGCAGGTCATTTATCAATTATTATAGACTATTAAAATAAAATAAATGTAATATACATCAATGTGACCACTTTTTTATCAATTAATTTGAATTTATTAATATATGTTCAATTTGGCTTGGATTCATTAAAATCTTAATTCTGGATTCCAATTTAAATGTGTTTTTTAATTGTTGAGGCAGATGAGCCTTGAGCTAATTCAGTTTAATTAAGTGTTTTATAATTCATAATATATGTTTAAAATGGAAATTTGGTGTAAGAAAAAGTACCCGAGACCTTTGAAAAAATATTCTGGTGAATACTTCTTACAATTACCCAAGATTAAATTAACTTCTAATTAAGTGCTTTGAACATAATGTCGTCGAGAAAGGTGTACAGGATTTCATAGTAAAACATGTATTATGATGTATGAATGATACTCATCCTGAAGGTTGGTTGTATCCTCAACAGTTCCACTGTCAGCTGTAAAGCCTAGGTTGCAGTGAAGAGGCGTACTAGGGAAATGAGGAGTGAGGTAACCAACTTCCTATTGCTTTCCTCACTGAGCCAGAAGGTACTATTGCACACCAGTCAGCCAAGCCAACCTAAATTCATAAACCATCTAACCCTACAAGTGACACCTTCACTCCATTCATCACAAGGACTGGCTGTATATTGAATGTTATTACTAGTATCGTTCATACACCAACTGACCCTACAAGCGACACCTTCACTCCATTCATCACAGAGACTGGCTGTATATTGAATGTTATTAATAGTATCGTTCATACACCAACTGACCCTACAAGCGACACCTTCACTCCATTCATCACAAGGACTGGCTGTATATTGAATGTTATTACTAGTATCGTTCATACACCAACTGACCCTACAAGTGACACCTTCACTCCATTCATCACAGGGACTGGCTGTATATTGAATGTTATTAATAGTATAGTTCATACACCAACTGACCCTACAAGCGACACCTTCACTCCATTCATCACAAGGACTGGCTGTATATTGAATGTTATTAAAAATATAGTTCATACACCAACTGACCCTACAAGCGACACCTTCACTCCATCACAGGGACTGGCTGTATATTGAATGTTATTACTAGTAGTTCATACACCAACTGACCCTACAAGCGACACCTTCACTCCATTCATCACAGGGACTGGTTGTATATAGAATATTATTACTAGTATCGTTCATACACCAACTGACCTACAAGCGACACCTTCACTCCTTTCATCACAGGAACTGACTGAATTGATTGAATTTTATTATCAATACTTGTATAATGCATATCTCTGCCACTTTCATATTTGTCGGAGCCATAAGTGAGATTAATACAGATCATATTTTATTGGTTTTAAAGTTTAATAAAGAAAGAGTATTGTATGTTAAAATGAACGGATAGACTACAAGTTTTTGTATCTTCCCTTACTATGTTTCAATGTGAAACCCGGATACCTCTTTTCTTATCTAAAAATTGATAATACGTGAAAAATGAAGATAAGTATTTATAAATACTAACAGCTTTGTTATTAATCTACATGGTAATTAAATTACAATTTAGCATCATTTATCAATGTCAATATGATGTATAATGCAACATGACATCGTTGCGAATGCAAGTCAAATTAATGTCTGTTCTTCCCTCGCCAAGATTAATGCAAGGCTTCGTTTTGAAAAGGGTTGTTAAAGAAAAGTATTTCTCGCATAATGAACTACTGTGTTCTTTGTTCTTTCAGGGTAGTTTTTTACCGGTATTTGTGGAAGGCAACAAGGGTTTATTAACTAATTAAGTTCTTTGATAGGGATCAGAAGGGTAGCTTAGAGTAAATTTATCTGCAATAACCAGTGGGGAAAAAAAACCTTTACAAATTCATGTCTTAATGAATGTTATTTTTACATCAACTCTGAATAAAACCGAATGTAATTTGTTAGTAGTAAAGATTTTAGACTATATCAAAATCACTTTTCAAAAATGTTATGATTTCAACAATATTTTTATTCTTTTAGGCCATCAGTTGGCATTTTTATAAATAAACATCACTACTTTTGAGTAAAATAAACCATTTAACAATGGTGACGTAATAAAATAGGGGCATTGCTCTCTGGAAAGAATTTGCTACTCCTCTGAAATAAATTTGCCACCCTTAGATTTATTTACTTCCCCTCTGATATTATTTAAATTAAAGCTGAAAGATGGCTTTGCGTCAAACTCTTTAAATGTATCCCTAATGCCAGCCACAAAACACAGGGACTAGTAGATGCTATCACCATTACATTAGGATGTAAAGGAATGAGGAAGGAAGCACTTTAGAGGTATTCCACCATAATTTGCGTGGAAGGAGAATGGGAAACGATTTAGGAAAACTCACCCTCAGTAGACCCGATCGGAATTCAAACCCCGATCTTCCCGTCATCAGCAGGCCAATTTTACACTAGAGTGACAACTTAAACCTCGCGGATACTGAGGCGGGTCCTCTCCACATGCTGATTACATTCTCTGTGCTGCTCACTCTCTCAATTTGGTTAGATAATCAGCTGCAAAATGTAACGAAGAGGTATGTTGGGTTTTAGCTCTTCTGCAAGAACTGTACAATTTTTTCACGGTGTCTACGCACCGTTGTAATATTCTTTGGACCCAGTATAATGTTTACGTAATAAATATTTCAGAAACACATTTTTCCACGTGAGCGACGCGCTCAGAAATTTTTATGGGTCTTGGGAATAAATCCTGGGTGCTCTATTTAATATTGAGGGAGATCACTAAAAGAACACAAGCATTAGATGAGAAGGGAGTGAAGTGTTTTTTTTTTCTGAACCCTATAAATTTTATAAATAAAAAAAACTGCTAAGTTTAGATATTGACATATTGGATGTTGAGTCGTATGACTCGCTGATTAATCACATTTACGAAACTTGTGATAAATTCAATGATTATGAAGAGAAAGCTATGAATATTTCGATGACAACAGAGTACGAGAAATATACAAAGTGGGGGCAAAATGAGACAAAGCTTCGTCTGGGTGGGTCTGCAGAAGAATTTGATATGGATGGTCGAGAAAATCTACGATTCGTAAATTTTCTAGTCATTGGCATTAGTTTTTATTGCATGCTTCAGAAGAGAAGTGATGGTTATCAAGGATGCCATAGTGAATTTTCATTTCTAACTAAACCCGGCTGACCTCACCTCTGACAACGTCAAGGAAGAAGGCATGGTTCTGCAGAGTATCTATTCAACTGATCTCTTAGAAAGTTTTATTGATGAATACATCCAATTTTGTGCACGTTGCTCTTCAACTTCAGAAAAATTGAAAACAATCCTTAAGTTTTTGGAGTGCCCTTTGAAAATACGATCTACATACCGTGTAGCCTAATGTTGTTTTTGCACTTCGTATAAATATTCGTACGCGAGTCACAAACCGCTCTGGAGAACGCAGCTTTTCTTGGTTACGTCAAATAAAAAATTATTTACGATAGAAAATTAATGATGGATTAAATGCTTTGCTGTATTAAGCAACGAGTCAGACCTGTTGAAATATTTAGACTATGGTGATCTTATTCATACATTCGCTAGTCAAAAATCTATGCGTGTGATTTTAGAAGTTTATGCTCATAAACAAACAGAAAAATATAAGTTAGTTTTTTGTTTTAAAGTGTGTTGATTTGACACGGAATGACCCATTAGGAGAAAAATGTAGCTAAAAACTATGTGGTATCACCTTGTAAATTAAGAGTTGCTAGGTGAGGGTTCGAATTCCACTTGGGTGCATCAAAGTGTCTGTTTTTCCTTAAGTGGTATCCCACTCTCAATACACACAAAAGGGTGTTGATTCCTTCTCAATTTTAATTTTATCTTCCCTAGCTACTAGTCTAAAAATGTGAATAGCTCGGAATGTTTTAAGCTGCAAAGTGCGAAATGTATTAATCAGAGTATGTTGAACATTAAGGTCGTTGGTGATATTAGTTTCCGGTAGTCAAATATTAAATCGCAGTAATTTCTCCTCTACCTTAATTCACTGTGTCTTTTATTCTACCTTAAATCATAGATACTTTTCTTATATATTAAACGGACTTCTTCACCACCAGCAATATATATCCAATATGTCTTGACATAATTATTTTATTTGTAATAAATTTAGAAAAATTATAGTGCGTAATTGTTTGGGATAGTTTTACATACATTTTAAAGATATGAAATGGAAACAAAAGTTTTCAATATATTTTAAATGAAATAGCAGTAATCCAATTCTTTAGATAAAATATTTCATCTCGGTAAAATATTTTTACTTTAAAGATACTGGAATGACATATTTCAGAGTCATCTCACAACAATAATAATACTGTAATAAAGCAACGCTTCCCTAAAATTAAAAAGTAAGTAAAGAAATTAAGAGAAAAATAAAGTTAAAACTAATTATTATAATTATAAACCTCTTAAACAAGTATAATTAGTTGAGGTAGCAGCTTTTCTTTCTTTAGCAAGCAGTTCTTTCTCAGGCTGACCGGCTAGCCAACTGGTCTCTCTCGCTCTCTATTTCGTCAATCGTTTGTTTCCGGGTCTGCTCGGCCCTCATCGGAGAAAGAGAAGCAGCGTTTCCCAAGGCGAGCATTAGCGCATGAGTTTACTATCGTGATTGGTGTATAATCGTACGTTTAATACTTTTAAAATCTTATTTTTAGGTTGTTTTTAGCAACATTTATTATTTCTAGATAAAACTATGGGCACTCTCTCACCAATAATGTATTTCGCACCAATTTACAGTAAGTTTAGTTTGATTTTACAGAATATTATGCGTTTTTGATCCTCCAAGGGAAGCTGTTTGTTTCTTTGCGTACAGTAGTAGAATGACGAGTGCGGCAACAAATGCAGCAGTGGAAAGAGGAGGCTGCTGTGTCAAAATTCATAAGCAAGATTTTGAAGAGTAGTTTTTCGCCCAAGTCTTTAGTCAACAAAAAAAATTAATTGAAACAGGCAAACCCCCTCCATCTTCAGGCAACCTCTGTATAAAATAAAACTTAAGACGTTTCAAAACTCAATTTTATGAAAGTATATGGTAATCATAGTGTTTGGGTTGGCGAAAATGACATAAGTGACCTTATTATTTACTAATGATAGTGGAGTGTAGACTAAATCCGGATTCAAAGCTATCAAAAGGCAGGCCAAAGGTCATACTCATTTGCAGGCCACAACCCAAGAGAAAACTTCGGCAATCGTAGATTGATCATTATTATTATTCTTTTTATTTGAGTTAGAACTACAATTTTTTGTATGTATATGTGTATATATATATAATTTAATGATGAGTAATATTTCTAAGATCACCAAATATTTTGTTTTATTCCATGCATTGTTTTTGTAACCCCCTTTTCCTTCTTCCCCATAATAATTTTAACAATAAAAAAGAGTGAGAGCGTTCCAATTAAACTAGCGTGCATCAGACCCCCTTTATTGTAGACTCATTGCTTCCCTTTGTCCAGAATTGACCGCACGCCACTGAATTATTGATAGGCCCTATCGTATAGCTAGATTGAGTTTATAACGACACACGGTTGTATCCATCCTGGCGTTCTCGGTTTGGATCCTGACCGGGTTATATACGGCCTGTTCACCCTGGATTCCCGTAAGTTTATATCTCAGCGAGAGATTTAAATATATTGTGTTCGGGCGGCCAGGTAGTGCCACGTTCCATACCAATGATTGTACTAGGTTTGATTTAAATTAAAGATAGCTTGATTTAAATTAAGGATAGCTTGAATTAAATATAACAAATTAATATTTAAGTATAATTTGTTTGCACTTTGGTTATTTATGAATAAGAATATGAATAGTGGAAGTTGAGTTGGAGTGACTAATTCATATCCAACTCTTTGACTGCGTGAGTGTTTGAACACACGTCCAATCTGTTTGCCGGTGTTATCGCGAGTTTTTTTCCTCCCCAATGTCTGCCGCAAGGGCTTCTTGCAACCCCCACCACGTCCCCTTGGGCGATTTTTCTTCTTAAAAAGGAGTCGGTCAAGGTCGCTTTCACTGTAACTGAAAAAAAATTGAAACAAGGTTCACGGAGATCTTTTATAATTTGTTCTGTTTTTTTTACTGTTAGTTGTTAAGTTTCGTAAATATTAAAAAAACACAATATTAAGTATTGTGCCCTTATTTTAGAAAGTGAGACCAAGTGATGCTTCACTAAAAACTCAAATTACATGTTAATTATAACAGGATTTATATGTTTTGCTTCAAGTTATTAGAAGTGATCGATAATGTCCTTTTAAACAGAAACTGCTCTCCATTTTTTTTATTGCGTTTAAGCCTTTCGGATGCATAATAATTGGGTCATCAATCTTACGGTTGGTTTGCTGCATCTCTCCACATTTGCCTATCTTGTGCGAAATAATAAAAAAAAAATTACCTTATTCTGCCAACATCGTTCGCTATTTGATGCATGTACGCCATTTTCGGTCTCTCTCTTGAATGCAAACCTAAGCAAAAAAAAAAAATGCGATTGTAAAAAGTAAGTCTACTAATGAACGCTTTAACCGACAATCAAAGTTAACGAAGCCGCCGTTTTATGTTGATTGGTTCGAGAGATGTGAACGGAAGGGGGGGGGGGGGTAAAGTAAGGAAATTATATCGGAACTAAGCAGACGTATCCGCATTAATTGATCATAGCATGACGTGGTTATCCAGTTTAATCGTCTTTGATTAGCAATCAAGATTCGATTGGGATTAACCAATCATTGGTTCAATCTCCGGTAGAGATGATATGGGTCAGTCAGGATTACGTAGGGTTTCTGCAAAGCCTATATAAATAAGTATTTCAACCTACGGGTTTAGGGGATGACGATGGTAAATAGTCAGTGAGTGTCGTTAAATAATCAAACACACGCATAGCCAAGATAAATAAGGTACCATGTTCGATTCCTGTGTCCAGTTGTCATTTTTAAATTTTCAGAATACAAGATAAATTTGTTTTAAACCCGTAGGGTGATCAGAATTTTTTTAACATTTCTGTGGGCAACTTTTGTATTATTTTTTAAAGCTTGTTAAATTAAATGTTAGACTTTCTTAACATTCATTGTGATTAAAACATTTGATGTGGTATAAGATAATTTAAGATACTCAAGAACTAATCACAGTAATTTGAAAGAATGTTTACGCTAGGAAATATTAGACAAGGTTATTTTTTCAGAACAAATTTGTAGTAACTTACAGATAATACAAACGATTTCAACAAAAGTAACTAAAAATAATAAAACTTGCCTAAACCTTAACTCAAAAAAAAGTGTCAAACTACTCGATGTTTCCACTCTTCCTACATGCAAATCACGTACATTTCCTCTATATCCTCTTACTCCATTAATTTAGATAATAATTTGTATATGCTTGACGGTAGAAGAGTGGAGATGAACGAATAACCTGTTTGAACGAGTGTGTGTGTGTTTTTATAATATACCAGGTGTAAATTAATAATGTTAAAAACTTCTAGGGTATATAGGCGGTCCAAAGTAAACAGCATATTTAGTAAGGTATTGTTTGTCCAAAAAGAACGTTTGGCGTATGCAGACTGAATTGTAAAGAACAAAAAACAAATGATAAAGCGTTGTAGCTGTCAGTAATTATTAAAGTGAGTGCTCGACCAAATGTAATGACCGTTCTAAACGCTAAACTTTTTGCTAAAACTCCCAATCTCGCTTAACCTTTAGTCACAGTATTAGACCCATCACAGATTATCGATTACGCCAACATGGTGTTAATTTGAGGCAAAGCTCGTTATAACGGTAATTATGCGCTCTAATTTATTCAGACCTTTTTCCAAATCGTCAACTCATTCATAAAGTGTATCGTCAGAGTTTTTAAAGAATGAGGGAAACAGGAACGTTGACAGTCAAACAGGTAAACCACGGTCTCAGAGAACCACGTTCTGAGATTTTAAGAAATGTGATCATTGTGTTACATTAAACAGTTAAATATTTGAAGTGTGATTGTATTGAAAAAAAGTATCGATACTGTATTCATTAAAAGTATCGGAGAAAGTATCGATACTGTATTCATTAAAAGTATCGAGTAAAAAGTATCGCTCTAATAGTATTGAAAGAAAAGTATCGATATTAGTAAAGTATCGATACATTTTTCACATCCCTAATTTAAAGTGACATGAGTGTTAATCATATGAGCGTCTGGCATGTATTGCATGAACAACAGCTCCACCCCATACCATCCGCAAAAGGTTCAAGCAACGAGTCCAGCCGATTTCCCACGACGAGCTAAATTTTCTCGCTGGTTTGTATAACGTTAATGTTGCAAGTTGAATTTCCACGGCTTGTTCTCTTTACCGATGAAGCTTTCTTCATCAGGGAAGGCATCTTCATCTCCGTGACAACCATATTTTGGACGAAGGAAACCCTCACGCCTCTCGCTCCTAGATTTCAACAGCAGTTCAGGATTTACGTGTGGCCGGGTATTTTTGACGGTCATTTAATTGGTCTGTATCTTCTTCCACCCCCTCTCCCACCTCTATGGCCCAGTTTATTTGATATTACTGCAAGAACTATTGCCATAATTGTAGGTAAATGTACCATCATGAATTGGACAACAGATGTGGCTGTGCGCCACCACACTTTTCCCTCACCGTCAGAGAATACATCATCCAATTATTTGGGGACAGATATATTGGTTGAGACGGACCACTAGAATGGCCTCCACGCTTCGCCCCGGACTTAGCTCCACTAGATTATTTTTTCCCCTGTGAAGACCCATGAAAAGCCTGGTTTACGAAACCCCTATCGAAGTTGAAGAAGATTTACTAGATGGCACTCTCACCGCGGGGCGATACATCCAATTAATGCCTGAAATTTTTGGAAGATTAGACCAGAACATGATTCGCAGGTGCAATGCTTGCGTTGCAGTTGTTGGAAGTCATTTTGAGCAATTATTGTGGCCATCTGATTGGGCATTTATAAGTATTTTTGTATGCAATGTAAGTTACAGTAATAAAGTATTATGATAATTACTCCTTTTACTGATCACACTAACAATTCCAGTCTACAACGCGGTGACGATACGTTTCCAAACACGATTTCCTTATTCAAAGTTGTTCTACTTTTGACCCTCTAAGTTTGACCCTATAAGTTTCTAATATGTATTCATTTACACCACAAACACACACACACACACATATATATATATATATATATATATATATATATATATATATACAGTTCAACTACCAGGACTCTAACCGGGCAACTGTCCAAATAAAACTAATTGTGGAAATGGCCCCAGTCACTGCATCTCATTAAGTTATAAACGACCAAATAAAAAGTTCTGAGTCGTGATAATTACGTAGTAATATAAGCGTACAATTTTACCGCTAGAGCGATGAAGCTCTCAAGCTTAAAATAAAAGTTATACTAGCCGAATTAATGTGAGGTTCGAATGTAGTACATAAATAAAAATATTCTTGTAAAGACGAATTTCCTGACGTTTTAATGTGTATTCCAGGAAGAGGAATTAAATTACTTGAGCTCTCGGTAAACCTGCTAATGGGTTGGGTTTTTTTTAGTGTGTGTTTTCATTAGTAGGGGGTGAAGGGGAGGTCAGGTGCGCATGATTACCACCTAATTACCGCCCCCAAAACAGATGTGTGAGCATCCAGAGAGGGACAGGATGTGGATATAATCGGTGCAATTAGTACACATACGACTATCTCAAATCATCCTATGCCACGGGTACATTTGAATAGTCAAAAAAAAATTAAACCTTTAATTAAATCGTCTATGAACTTAAACATACAAGATTTCTGTGATTTCTAAAAGTAAATATTGACTATTTTAACTTTATTAAAGGTTTATTCAATATATCTTTATTCCAATAAGTTAAATGTTCAACTCAAAGGTTACTAGCGACATATCCAGTGTAACGAATGTAATGGTGCGGGCTATAATCGCCGAGGGAATTGCATGGCTACTTTTGGGGAAACAGCTTTGTCATTTTCTCGTTTTCCTGTGGTCAGTCTCCCCTACAAATATAAGATAAGTTTCTCAAGGCTGGTTATTCGAGGATGCTAGTACATAGCTCCTTCTTACCCCAGCACACCACCTTCAGATATAACTGAGAGTGAAGAGATTTGGTAACAGTTAACTGAGAGAGAGCGAAGATAAAGGTTTTCTCCATAAAATAGTTTCTCACTATAACTCTATGTAGATGTGGGTACATTTCCCATCATTTCCTACCATTCTCATTCCTACTTCATTGATGTAGACTTATTAAATGTGGATAGTCCAGGCATGCGGTGCATAAGACACACCAAAATCGACGTAAGTCGCAAAGTAAGGACGAAGAGAGATGCTTAAGGGAAACGTACCTTGATCAGCGAGAAAAGAAGAATGAATGGAATCAATAAGAAACTCATGGCTAAAACTAAGGCTAGGAATCAAACCCCGTTCTACTCATCAACGACCACTATGTATAAGATTAGCCTAACGCCATGCACCACATGGTCACAAATGTTTTCTTATTTTTATTACAAGTATTACTAGTAGTACATTTAGTGCTAGTGTAATGAGTATTAGTGACATAAATTGAAACGTAATTCTAGTTTGTAAACAAGATACAAAATATTTAGTATTAAATACATTGAAAGTTAACAAGCTTAATACCAAATTTGGCCAAGATTTGAACCCAGAATTTGGAACCCGTACACAGTTTCATACACTGTCTAATTTGACCTGGAGTGCTAATGAACTTTTCTCAAGAGATTAATGCTTTGGCTCTCAACATGAATATGATTAAAAACTTGTCCTTACCTTACTTGTCATTGATATAATAAATACCTTAGATATAGAGATGTTGGTAAAAGTGTGGATAGCAGTGTTTATATATCTGTGATTTGACGATTAGTTCGTTGATCTAAAGGGTCAATGTTTTATCTCTTCACTACGCTTCTTTATTTATTTATTTTTCAAATATTAATAAAAATCAAAGTTTGTGGCTTCACAGTTTAAACGCTAAAGATGTTTTATTAACGATTTGGTTTCAATATCAAATTTGATAAGATAATTTACCATAGATCTAAAGACATCTCCTAGTTTTTTATTTGAGTTATTTAACGTGCACTTTATGAACCGACTAATTATATCAACATTCAAGAGTTTCTATGAGCGAGAGTGAAAGGTCTACCAATTCTGCCGGGAAAGGATTTTCACGCGCCTTTCGAGGTTCTTTTACATGCCACGATTGAAACGGAACCGATGGCTTAACTTCCCCTCTGAAGGAAGTTATGCTACGAATTTTTATCCCTCAAGAAAAACCCGTCGACCTCATCTGGGTTTGAACCCACGAGCCTCGTGTCCTGCCTGAGGTGAGAACTTTACCCCAAAGCCCCAGAGTTCGACTCCTCGTTTAAATTATAGGCTCTGCAATGAGGTATAAAATAGTTTTACAAATCAATTTTTTTTTGTTAGAATGCTATAATAAATTGGCTCTGGCATTGCTTAAAATATTATTAAAGTTGTAAGTAAGATCAACAACAACAAAAAAAAGCCCCAACCGACCTCGGCCATTAATCAAGATTAAGAGGAGTTCCTTAAAAAAAAACAAGTCTGGCCAAAACGTCTATTTCCCCATGATAAATATAACCGTGTCTAAAAACTACGCGTTTCATAATTTACTAGTCAAACCCATGCGCTGAGAAATGTATAACGATAAAACTATCAAGAAGAATATAAATTTTAATTTCAAGAAATGTCGTGAAAAATGTGTCTTTGAGAACATATGGTGAAAATCTTATTCTTAATAAAGGCGACCATTTAACAAGAGTAAATCTGCACTGCATAAAAAACTTGACAGGAAACATGTTCTTAAAATAAACCAGCAAGTGCAGACGACAAGAGAACCTTCCTTTTAATTTAAGACTAAATGCAACAAGAGGAAACCTGCTTTCATAGCATGATTAATTTAATAAGAGGAAATCGATCCATGCAATAAACATGTTTTTAATAAAATATAGGTATAACAAGGGGACGATTGTTTTGATTTTTTTATCATCACGTATTTCAACAAATTCGGACTTTTAAACCTTTTTTTAACTGCGCTGATGAGGTGATAATGATAAAAAAATAATTATAATGAAATGTACCCGGATTTTCGTGTATGGAAAGTGGAAATACCATTTAGAGTAGAAATAATCCTGAGTACAACCAAACTATATTCGAACCCCAACTTGCCCCATCACCACTAAATCAGAATATATTAGTTTGACATTTATTCCATATAACCCCCCCCCCCCAATGTGTTTTTATCTTAAAATTAGGCATCATTAATGTGACCATACGTCCAGCTTTTGGCTGTGGGACGGATAAGTGTCCCGCTCTGGATGGAATTTTTTTAAAGCAGTGAATCAATTAAATGAATGTATATTATCAGTAAACAGCAGTTTCAATTATTTTTATAAAGCTTTCAAGGAACAACATTCTAAAGGCTGTGCTTTTGCTCAAATGTAACTATAACTTTCTTGTGAGAAGTTTTATGGGGTAACTAAACAAAACCTTGATTTATTGGAGATAATCCATTCATCTGATAAATACGGAGTGTATAAAAGTTGTACATATTGAAGTTGTTTTCTGCAATGTGATAACTTTTTTCAATGTTTATACAAATGATTATTATTATATTAATTATTTAGTGTCTATGTCTTGTATAATTTATACGTTTTGTTATTTGATATCTTAATTCCTGGCGTCCAGGATGACCTGAAAGTGTTAGTCTAGTCTTATGTTTAATTTAAATTTTTCTGGGGAAGTTCCCTCCAGTATGGCCCTTCTCCAGCACCCAATCCCCAACATGTTTCAAAAATGTCCCGATTTCACAACTGAGAAATATGTTCATCTTAGGCATCATGTAACAAGAAAACGATGCCTTTAAATATTAAAAAAAAAAGTTGAAAAAGGGATCTTTACAATAAAAGTAAACACCAGTGACGAGGGGAATTTGGAAAATACACAATTTAACAGGAGCAAACTTATCCAAAGAAAGGAACTAAACAGTAAACATTTTATTAACTAAATATAAAAATAAAACTTCATGGCGTCAACCAGAAATTCGAGTCATAACAACAGAGCGCCCGCCATCTGTTATCAAAGATAGTGTCAAATTAATTAGGTAGAGGGTGTCAGGTGATCAGCACAACGAGCCCTCTGGCCATTAATCTCAGTTTTTCTAGAACTGAGACGCTACTTTTTCATCACAGTAGCTCCTCATTTATTTTCATGAATCTGAGATAACCCCGTTTTAAAAAATGTATATAATTTAATTGATATTTAGGCCCCCAACGGTCTTAAGATAAAATCTTCAAAATATACTAGTTTTACTTTCCCTAGAAACCTCGGAGAGAAAGTTTTATGATCGCAAAAAAAAAAAAATCAAACTCGAGATTTTGATAAATGTCTAACGTTTCATGACCCCCCGAACAAAAAAAAATTGTTTTCGCAATGCGTCTGTGTGTTTATACCTTGGGCTATAGCCCAAACTATTTTACCGATTGGGCTCAAACTTGGTATATAGGGTTTGCATAAGGTCCACCCGAGGATTTTTGGAATTAGATATCCAATCCTAAAATTAAGGGTAGGTTACTGAAGGCCAAAAAGAGACCAAATCGATTTTCTCAAAAGTCACTTAACGATTTTGATTTAATTTTATATCTGGACATTGTTTATAATAATAAACAAAATTGCAACTTTAATTTTCTCATGAAAATTACTTTTAAGGTACTTTACAGAGGAGAAATTTTCCAATTTTAATAGTTTTTCCGCAACTATTTGAGATACATATTAACTTATCATTGTAAAATTGTAGTACTATTAAAGAAATAATCTTTTGTTTGAGATTTATTTTTATAAAACTAATAATTTCTTAAGCTATAAGCAAATATGTATATACTTTTAAATTCAGATTTTTGAAAATGAATTTATTCTTAATGCTTTTGGACAAGATAATTTTTTTATCTTTATTTTTCTCTTAACATGTTCCTAGTACCTAATGTCAGAATAAGTAATTAAGTAACATATATATATTTTGCATTTATGATCCTTAAATGTATTGTTTCTACAACAATTTATACCCTTATTATTACGTTTCATAATATTACTTGAGTTTTTATTAAATATCTATTTTAAGCTAAAAGCGGGGAGAAAGTCTGTGCGGTGCACCATACCATTTATTTTGTATTCTATTCAAATCACTTTATGTTTGCTTATGCTAATAAGGCCTTGTTGACATCTTTTAGCTTTAATTTTGGTGTAAACCATATTTTTAAATAACAAATTACTATTTAAATACTTCGAGACAGCTGAAGTTTTGTAATGAGTTCTCAACACCTCAGAAGGCGGTTACTTAATAGAGAACAGCAATTAAGAACTCATCTTTCTAAGGAGACAATACTATTTAAGAATAGAAACTCTGTTCGTAAGAAAATAAAATACCACTGTACAACTATAACTCGTTTAAAAGAGAATACATTTTGCTAGAAGAAGCTACTGGCTTTTAACAACGGGAAGTGGCTCAAGAGATGCCAACGTTTCTGGGGACAATATGGAGCCCTCCTCGTCTTCGGAACTTAGTAAATTTGCTTTAGAAGATCTTCCAAGACTAATGTCCCATACACACGAGATAGATTTTCATTATAAATCCATTAATGGAATAATGATGGAAACGCTCACAAAAACCCCACAAAGTAACCAATTCGAAATATGAGACGCATATTCAAACAGTCATTGTTCCATCCTTGTTTCGATGGTAATTTATGGTCACCGTCTAAAGTAAAATTTCCCTTTCAGAAACTGGTGTTTGCATGTACATAACAATATTTAAATTAGTTTATTTTGAAATAATCTGGGTTTTTTTCCTTAAGTTAGGGCTGCACTTTTTTAAATGTATTTATTCAATAGACTTTATCTAGAATTATTTTTCAAAATAAAGACTTTTTAATTTGTAATTTTGCTTAAATTATAGGAAAACCATTCTTAAACTTGCTAACATAAGGTTTCCGGTACTCTTCTGCGCATGCGTGTGTAGGCTATCTAAACATCGCTAATTACTATGCTCCACGCTACCGCCAAATTACGCACCAGTTACACGATAGTTACCAAACGGCTGATCATTCACGCAGTTATAGTCTATTTTTACTGAATTCAGCACTAATTTAAGTTCCCTGTGTTACGGGGTATAAAATCTTGGCGGTAATAAGTTGGTGTTGGTGACAGGCGTGGAACCAAGGACGGGTGGTGGAGGCAGAGCGGGGAGGTCCTGACATCCTCCCCCCACCGAAATTACGACTAATTCTACATTAATTGAAGCTAAAAACTTCAATCCAGTAGTGAAAATAATCCTGACTTAGGGGCGTGACAATCCAAGGGTTATACCTTAAAAAAAAGCTATTAATCAGTATTAAAATTAACTATCATAGTTTTATCTTTATTTATATGAACTATACTAGATGCAACTTAAATGGTCGTTCGTCTGAGTCAGAGTATTCCAAGGTATTGTTTGTCTGCTGCAGCCAGCTATTTGCTCAAGACAGTTCGTATATAAGTTTTTAGAAGTAGAGTAATCGTGAATGCTCTAGTGTCCCCCCTCCAACCCGTCCCTCTAAAATTGAATCCTAGTTACGTGGATGATTGGTGTCACAGTAAACAAGATGTGACTAATATACTAACTAATAGTTCTATGAACAGTAGACCTTGCTCCCTCCACGTAGTTAAGGAATTTGGATAAAATTCTATTTGTATCTCAAGTTGAAGTACCTCCTATAATTATTTCTCCTTGGATTTGAACATAACAAGTTTGCTCTGTGATCAAATTAGGTAGAAAAAAATAAAACAATATTCAGTGGAACTTATATTCATAGAGAATAACCACTGTCCACGTGATTTGTGATGTCAGTCTCGCAATATATGTCAAAATTCAAATACGCCCAAAGTGCTCGATCTACTGCTTATGATTTTAAATTCGTATCACTGTGGATGAGCTATTAATACAGGAAACACTTTTTGAACGGCCGCCATCTTAAAACAGATAATCTAGATTGTAAAAATATATAATACACGTCATTCAAACATGGTGCAAAGAATGTTCCTGTACAAATTTTATTGGAAACTGGGAAAGGGATTAATCACGGAACAAAACTCAGAAGAAATTCCATATGGTCAAGTTGAGGACCTCACTCAGTTTGGAAAATTAAAGCCTTGAAAGAAAGCAAAATCTAGAATTATTATTAAAAAAACTTGAATGTAGCATGTATTCATTAATAATCGGTAGTTTTAGATCATCCCATATATATACATATAATTTACACCTAAATATATATTATAAGCATAGATCCAATTTTTCGCATTTTAAAAATTATCCGAGGAGATATTCTTGGTTTTTAGTTCAAACGCTTTGGCCTACTCATCAATAAGACAAAACAAATTTCTCAAGTGTCCGAAAATGTGTATAGATTTAGTAAAAATAGAACCTGTGTGACCCTTTTTAAGAATGCGCTTACATTTTCATACATACTCCTATCCCCACCCTCCATTCACAATGAAACTAAACTAAAATAAACGTTTTGATGGGAAAATATTATTATGTAGATAAAACAAATACAGTTTCCTCTGGTAAAACAACAAGTGAGAAATAATTTAATTTTTTTTCTAAGGACAAAAAACTTCTTCCAAGTTCATTTAATCCACTTTAAAGTAACATGCAAGAGTATTTTATTTTCTGAATTGGGTTAAAGATTATTTAAGATTATGAAATAGAAACAAATTTATAAATGTGCCATATAATCAATTTAAAATGTGTTAATTTAAATATAAAATTAGTTATTAATAGAACAATTAAACAATTATTTCATCAAACCAAACATAGTCAACTATTTTTTACGTGTTACTATACACAATTTTATATCGTCAAAATGTTGGTAAATATTTTTACCAATACGACACAAATTTACTGTCAAGACTTATCATTTTAAACTCGTGTTGACCCAGACCTGACAGATTTAATTAAAAACTGAATACTATTTGTAATTGTAGACAATGGGATATTGATTAGTGAAGTAGAATACGGCTTACACACATTGGTGGGATAGATGGAAAACTCGAACCAGCTCTCGTGTCAGGAATGGCAGCAGACTGTACTATAATATTTTCATTACTTATGATGTAATCAATCTAGTATTTCACCTGCATTGGTGGTCATTATGTCTAAGTCGTGGCCTTTTAAGAGAAAGGGTTGCCCTTGATGAAGGGGCTGGTCATAGTTCGATTCTGGCCTGGCATATATAGGGGCTATAACCTGTGATTGACCTACCATGTTATTTGTATTCCTTTAAAATACAATTTTTCATTCCTACCTCTTTAATTTAGACGTTGTAACAATGGTGTTGAAAATAGTAATATATTTTATAACATACACTGTATATATTTGCATTTAATGTGATATACTATATATTATACTAACACCATATTTTCACTAAATAATATTTCACGTTAATGAACCTCTTTAAATTATTAATGTACCTCTTTGGAAATAGATTTATTATTAAAGTTTTTTATCTTTGAAATATACTTTCAAATTTGATCGAGTCCCAGTTGTTTTATCTTTGATTATATAATAGGAGTACGGTGCATAATTGTAGTTATTCGTTCGGTGTAGACATAGATATAGACACGCTAATAGCTGTAGATTAGGAAGTTAGAAATTACCTCGAATTTTCGAAGAGGTAAACTTGGAAACTATTTACCATCCTCATTACACTCGAGCGGGATTCAAACCCCGAACAACATATAACAATATTACAATCACCAATGAGCTGTTGTACATAATGTCAGGTTTATAGTTTCATAATGGCTGGGTGTTGATTTTATATCTTGATAAACAGGAATATAAACTTAGAACAAAAATACAGTAAAACTATGGTACTAGAGAAGTGAGGTATAAATGGAAAATTAATTTTTTAGAAACTAATGAATGAATAGCTAAGTAAATTTTAAAAATTCCTTTCACGCTTAGTAAACTAAATCTCACGCTAATAACTCTTTAGTTAACTCTTCTTCCATATCAATATACTATAAAGCCACGTGGCTGACTCACTGACATTAATGTTTACCCACTTCTAAGATGAGATAGAAACTTGAAATTTGGCAAACTATAGCTTCTAGCCTGTAACCGACGGGAGAAATTCCAAAACTAAAAAATTAATTTTTAACCCCGAAAAAAATTCAAAACGGGAGCAACTTTCAAGTAGGTGCGGACCTTTCTTTGTCGGTCGCTTGTGGCTAAACGGTAAGACCTATCAAAAATGGATTGACCAGCAACTACGGATTGGCAAATACACAAATTAGATCATATTACTTTTTGTCGTATCTCCATTGGTTGTACCTTAGAGCAAGATTTTTTGATTTTAAGTAAATTTTGCACATTTTCCATATATTTTTTAATTTTCTGACACACTTATGGGACAGCTAGACTCATAAAATTTGGCAGGAATATTAGCACATCCAATTTCCTAAGCGACCAAATTTGATGATTCTATCTGCCCTTTAAGTATGGAGAAACTAAAATAATGTGTGAAAAATACAATACAATACCGGTAACTTTAAGTTGTTACGTTCAAACAACTGGAATTACATTAGTTTCATCCACTTGGGCAAAGAAAACTTACTGGGGGTTTGGGGAATAGCCCCCAACGAGCAAAGCGAGTTAGATACTATATAATTCTTGGTCACTTTACGATCAACAAAGGGACACTTAAAGAACCCACCCCTTATGAGCGACAAGTAGATCAAGTTCCTAAAGATTGTGTTATTTGATTAATACTAATGAAACTAGATAATTTAAATTATGCATTTGTTGCGTTTATGCCATTATAGCTTATTTATGGCACCAAACCGACAAAATAAACGGAGGAGATCAGTGTGGGTTTACTTAATATAAAATTGGGACACGTATGGTACCCATGACTTGAATCTCACACTACTAATATTTGGCAGATAAAATATATTATAACATCTTGGTAAAATACAAAGTATAAAATTTATTATTAAAAGTAAGCTAAATAAAAAATTAATATTATAGACAGTTCGATTATTACATGAGACTAACAACATAAAAATTTTGTGTAAAATATAAAATAATATATGGCAGAATTGTGTGCGTTCGACACGACTGATTACCTATTCTACCGCATCTCATTGACAGATCGAACTATACGGAACTTACGCAGCTATTTTACCACCACGTCTTACTTCCCATTCGGGTTGTACGCTTATGTACTATTTAGGCTAGTTGTTTTAGGGATTAGGAAGGGTACATTTATAGGAAGTGTACCTGCATTTGAGTGGAGGGAGAGGAAAATCCTTCGATACACCTGACCTAGATTCGAACGCTGATCTCCCCATATTTACAGTCTAGTCTACTGCAAGAGTACGCCTTAGAACATGAATCCACCGACGCGGGTACACAGATTTTAATGTGCAGGATTTTAAATGCTAATTTTAAGCAAATGAACCAGAATTTACCTGGATAAAAGATGGTAAGGTCAAGGAAAAGTAAACCGCAATTCCTTTTCTACACACACGTGGTAGGAATTTGAATCGAACACGGACCTTCCGAATCGGAAACAAGCGTGCTATTAAACCACGGTGACGGCCCTGAGCCATCTCTGTTTCTAATCGGTGATGTACTATGCCACTTAGAAGAGTGTTTTTTTTATTAATATCCGTATTATCAGGACATTCCTTAAAGGAAACTAATATAGTAGATTTTTCTTATAATCCCCCTTAACTCCATCACGTACATTGACAAAGAATCCCTGCATAGAATACTAAGAATAATTTTTCTAATCTTACATTCACTTTGGTTTTCAAAAATCTAGTCAAAGTAGAGCTGGCACATTTGATATAAGCCCTCCTTCTCCTGACCCTTTGAAAAAGATAAAATTTTAAAACATTAATTTCTAATACACTTGATGATATAAATGTAATATTTTTATTAACTATTTTAAAAGCTTTAAATAATTTTAGAAACTAAAACAAAAGAACCTTTATTTAATGCTATTTGAATTCAGCTGTTGTATTAATCTATTAATAATCCTAATTTTGAACACGTTGAATGAGGAAAGAAATATTTATTATTTTCACTTTTTGGGTGTATTATTTTTAGCAACCCCCAAAGATCCTTACTCAAAACCGCAAGTAATTTTAATAATATTCCAAATCAAATATATATCACTATAAACATTAAAAGAACTCCTAAAATTCTCATTCGGAAAAAAATAATCAAGGATTAATGGCTTCAATATGCCTCATGCGAGCTAAGCCATATTCTTACTGAAATTATTTCTAGTTTCTAATTTTTAAAAAAGAGAAAAATATTATAGTTTGCTTTGAAAAATATCAATTTTGAAAATGAAAACATGTTTTTATTTTAGAAGTTTGATCAGACGAGTAAATATCAACCAATAAAATTGTATTATTCAAGTTTTTCCTTAAGCCAGATGAGTGGTTATTTTAAATCAACTAGAAAATATATTTAAACTAAAATAATCTTGTTTCACCCTTCCAATAAATTGAATTATATAAAAAAAAAGAAAACGAAGAGAGATAATAAATCAAAAGTATAATAGTATGTATGACTTTCCGGACAAATCTTACTAAACTATAAGTGTGAAGTTATGTCAGATTTCCAAGTCTAAGTGAGAATTTTATAAAGAAAATTACCTTTTTAGAAATAATGGAAACACTTTAATAACTTTATCCTGGAAATACTTTAAAAGCTATCCCGTAACAGGTTACGTAATAATTTTGTTTCCCCATGCGCTCAAAATGTGCTTGACATCTTAAAGTGTCGATTTAATTTTCCTAATTTAAAGCAGTTTCAATGATGTAAGCGAGGCTGTCTCTTACACACAAAAAACTGTCTATAATAAATTATTTCAATTATTAAATAAACTTCTTTGTAATACTTAGTAATCGCGGTCTATTTTCGTCTAAGAAAGTTCCATCTCCATAACAGGGAGGACAAATTTCTTTTTACAACATTATTTTCAAAAATGTAAATAGTCAACTTGAAATAAGAAAACGCAGCTACGTCTGATTTACTTTATTTATCTTGTATATAGACTATATTCATTCCCAGAGTCTTCAAAGAACGTTTGAAATGATTTAAATTGCCTCTGCTCTAAGAGAGGGCAACCAGCCTCCCATCTAATGGTTGAAATGCTAAGTTCTTATCATGTACTCTCTTTTTCCTATATTTATTACACTGTGGTCCCATTTAAAGAGATGCACTACCACAGCCTTATTTTTAATAACCGACAAATCAAAATATACATTTACTGGTATTTTATTATAAGTTTATTAGCTACCGCATTTCACGACTTGTTCGGTCTATACGAAAATTAATTAATTACAATACTATTATAGTGATCGGTAAGGTTTAATTTAGAGGACATTTTATGTAAAATAAACCTGAAATTTATGTAAAAAGACCTTTATGGAAAAATTGGTAGGCCCTTTCGTGATTGCTCATAAAAATTCAGTGTGGAAAGTAACAAGGAACCACCCTACTTCTCAACCGAATTAGGACAAATAAAATATTAGATAAGCTATTTCACAACTACGTAAAGAGGAGGGTAATGTGGTTAGGTAGACTGGGTGTGTATGTATGTATGTATGTATGTATGTATGTATGTATGTATGTATGTTATGTATGTATGTTATGCATGTATGTTATGCATGTATGCTATGCATGTATGCTATGTATGTATGTATGCTATGTATGTATGTATGCTATGTATGTATGTATGTATGTATGTATGTATGTATGTATGTATGTATGTATGTTATATGTATGTTATATGTATGCTATTTGTATGTTATGTATGTATGTATGTATGCTATGTATGCTATGTATGCTATGTATGTATGTATGTATGTGTGTGTGAATGTATGTATGTTATGTATGTATGCTATGTATGTATGCTATGTATGTATGTATGTATGTTATGTATGTATGTTATGTATGTATGTTATGTATGTATGTTATGTATGTATGCTATGTATATATGTATGTATGTATGTTATGTATGTATGTTATGTATGTATGTATATATGTATGTATGTATGTATGCTATGTAATATGTATGTATGCTATTATGTATGTATGTATGTAGTAGTATGTATGTATGTATGTATGTATGTATGTATGTATGTATGTATGTATATGTATGTATGTATGTATGTATGTATGTATGTATGTATATGTATGTATGTATGTATGTGTATGTATGTATGTTATATGTATGCTATATGTATGTTATGTATGTATGTATGCTATGTATGCTATGTATGCTATGTATGTATGTAGATGTATGTATGTATGTATGATGTATTTATGTATGTATGTATGTATGTATGTTATGTATGTATGTATGTATGTATGTATGTTATGTATGTATGTATGTTATGTATGTATGTATGTATGTAGTATGTATGTATGTATGTATGTATGTATGTATGTATGTATGTATGTATGTGTGTGACATCAAAGTTTAATGCGGTAATCCGATGCCTTTCTTTCCCCTATCTCTTTGTATGTAGAGTATGTTGGTTAAGGTACATATCTACAGATAAGGAAGGGTGTCCTGCCCGCTACGGCATAAATGTTCGTATCTTGTAACTATTCTCACTTTTTATGTAGGCCCTATATATATAAGGTATATATACCTTATATATTTTTATATACCTAATAAATATCCGAGAGTGTACCTCATAGGTGTAAGCTAAACGAAAATACAACAAATATATATTCATGATATTAGTTTCTTACTTTTCCCATATTTTTTAATTAACTATTTTGTTTTATTTTAAAATTATTTTAATTATATAGTAATTAATTATTTAATTTTATAATAGTTCCCATTCATTAACTAGTGAAGACTTAATTTTTTTATTTAAATGGCCAGAATGAGGGGTGAATTTAAAGGTGCTGTACAACATCCACCTGAAGAGGGGACAAGTACAGTCCAATTTTAATAGGAAGGGCCATTTAAAAATACAATATTTTTTTGTGGTAAAGATCGATACTACATTATTAATGTAATTTTATACCAAAAACGCTCGCTACAGCGAACATGAGCTAAATTATGAATACATAAAAGTGGACATAGTAACTCTTCTAACTATCAGATAAGGCCCATCTTATGAAAATATGACTATAAATAATGTGTAGTCTCCCACCCCCACCCTCTTTTCCCTCAGTGCACCCAGTCTGAGATTGAAAAACGGCCTCCTGGATTTGAGCCAAGAAAGCTAAAGGACGGATCCCACTAATTAATTATTTGTCTGAAAAAAACAACTTTAGTGCTCTTGTTTTCACCACATCTTACTTTCCATCCGGGTTATCCAAGTGTAATTACATTCACGGGGTAAGTTTGAGGAAGTTAGAGCATAAATAAAATGTACCCACATATTCTAGCATGAGTGAGAAACAATTTAGAAAAACTCCCGCTCAGTCCACCCAGCCCGAGTTCAAATCCCGACCTTTCTATCACCGAAAGAGCAGAATAATATATTTTGAAGCCGATGCGAATCTTTAAAGAAAAAAATACCTGTTTGGGATTAAAAAAAAAGTCATAATTGTACGCAAAATATCCAGTCCAGCCAATCTATCTCAACTTTGAATAAATTACTTTAAATAAAGTTTTCGAGTCGGGGGTTCTATTTCCTCCCCTTGTTTTACAACCCCGTTCTAAGCCTTGTTCTTTATTGCCTGTGTCGGTGGCTCGGTCGGCCAGGGGACGTGGGGGGGGGGGGGGGGTTGACTTGGTAGAGTGGGCAGATACGGTTTGGGAGAGGGGTTGAAGGGGGTGAGATCAATACTTTTATTGGTGTGTCGTGGAGACGGGGAGTCTGGATGCAGATTGTCCGCCATCTCCGAAAATAGGGGTTGGATATTTGGGGAAAGGAGTGGGGGTTTACATTATGATACAGGTCACGTGCTTTGTATAAATCAACGAGGGAACAGTTTCACTTACATTGACATTAACGAAAATATTGCGTGTGAGATTAAAAGATGGGGGCGGTAGGGAAGAGGAAGAATCCTATCACTAACTCCAAAACTTATAGACTGTGTAAATAACGCTAAATTTTTCTCATCTGTGCTTTGAAAGTAAATTAATGCTTCAATTTTATCAAAGCGTTAATATGTATACAAACTATTGTAAGGTTTAATTTGAGGCCACAATTTAAAATTTACCAGAAATCAAACGAATATTACTAGATAACTAATCCTATATATTATTTCTGTTGTCAACAACCCTTTTTCTCAACTAATACAAAGTCTACAGCGATGAATAAAGTATCAGTGGATAGGATTTTTTTACCGACTTCTGACACATAGAATACTCAATTTACGTTAAAACACATTGTTTGTTTAAAATTTAAGTTAAAAGAAAAATCTAACAATATTTTTCTATCAATTACCGAAAATAAACTCTTTGCTATTTTGTGTAGACACTTCACCGAGTATTTAATCTCAACAACCCAACAAAAGATTAAATCTTTTATTTGGGGGGGGGGGGGGAGGTTAAATGTGCGAAAGTTTCGCAAGGGTTTACTAGTTATTTATTATGTATCAATGACTGTAACAATAGCAAGGAGGAGCTTACAGAAGAAACTTGAGTCTAAATACCTCGTCTTGGCCCAGAAGTTTCTCCACGAGAGTAAAAAATGAGCCCAGTGTTCGGAGACATGGAGCACGACCAAGAGGGATAAGGGAGAGACTGGAGGGAAGGTCAAGTATGGGCTCCAGTGAGAGAGGAAGACGAACATAAAAAGGAGAAAGAGCCAGAGTTGATGAAGCAACCGTATATATAATATAACAAAATGAGCTCAAACAGGATTAAATGGGTGGGTCATGTAGTCAGAATGTCACCGGAAAGAGGTCCGAGAGCTGTCGTGGGCGGAAGAACTCTGGGGCGACCCAGAACAAGATGGAATGACGGTGTGGCCAGAGGTCTCAAGGGGCTGGATTTGGAGGGGGAAGGTTCACGAGAGAACGTGGTGGCGGTAGTTTTTTGAGGTCGTCGCGTGGTGTTCAAGGCCTTTGATCGCCATTAATCAATCAATCAAATGTAAGAAATAGTCCAGATTTAGTCTAGGCTACTGTACTTGCTACTAGGTGTTCTAACCTTGATTCTAAAATAAATGCATAATTTAAATAAGTCCGTTCTGACAGGTCCCTGCCATCATCGTACAGTAAATAGTAGGGTTTTAATAGAAAAAAACGACCTTTCAGGACGGAATTTCCACCAAAATCAGACTATAGCTTATATTATAATAATATGATCCTTGTATATAAAAAGTGTATGATAAATACTTCATCAATAAAATAAATTCAGTAATGTTTTACTTTATCAGTTAGGTGCACAGCTACATTAAAAAAAATAAGTTAATAATTTTCTTACAAAAAAAACAAGTTTTGAATTTTTTTAATCGAAAGAAAAAAGTTGCTGAATTGATAACCACCTACGAAGTATTTTAAAATGTGATGTCAATTTTGTAACTTTCTCATATGTTGCTTCTAATAAATTCAAACTACTGTTTTTCTAGCGTAGCCTGTCTAGTGGAATAATTTTTGTGGAATCCATAAGAAATACATATGTTCTTTATGTGACCTTTGAGAGCCAAATATAATGGCTAGTTTTTATTTAAACAATGTAGTCGCACATGGATATGCTATAACTGTTCCCCAAAATAAATTTTTGAATTTAAAACGAATATATTACTTTTTACAATAATTCAAAACAGACTTTCATCAAAAAAAATTAATAATAGCTTTTATATCGAGGAAGTACCTAAACAATTTAAATTGCAAAAATATTCAATAAGGAGTAAGTTTTAGTTGGGGACTAAAATTAAAATAGGAATCGGGAATATACACTGATTAAATAAAGTTTCAAATCAACATTTCTAAAATTTGAAGGCTACATTTGAAAGGTGTACTTGCAAAATAACGCGTGATGCGTCAACGAGCCGGCTAAAAAATATACAGGTTGATTCAAAAGTTTCCATATATAGGGCATTTTTAGGCACAGTTTTTAAAATGGCTCTTTTTTAAGTAGGCGCTTATATAAATCATTCTCCTGGCTAGCTCAAGAAGCTGTCGCAGATGAATTCAACAGGAGACACTCTCCAGGAAGATAAATCACACACGACACTGTTGCCAAACTTATTGAGAAGTTCTGAAGGACCGGAAGTGTTAGTGACCAAACAGAGATACGGCCGTTCACAAACCCTCCACAGATAAATGCATATCGGCCACGGTACTGGCGGAGTTTGAAATGAGCACAGTAATGACATTTTTACTAAATTCAAATGTGCATCCTCCCTATGTATGGAGAATTTTGAATCATCCACATTTACTAAGATTATAAAATAAAAAGTTGTATTATTTCGTAAAATGTTGCTTAATTTAAGAAATACACAATGTTTATTTGACTATGGGTAACATCTTACTTAAATTAAAATATTACTAATAATGTATTATGGATTATGTCACTTATATGTTATGTTTACCATATTAATGTAGACATCCTTTATTTAAAGCTATATAATTATTATACTACTATACAGGCACATGGTTGGATGACTCACTCACTGACATTAATGTTTACCCCCTTTTAGATGAGCCATAAACTTGAAATTTGGCAAACTTATAGCTTCTAGCCTGTAACCGACGGGAAAATTCCAAAAAGTTAACAACTTTAATTTTTCACCCCCGAAAAAAATTCAAAATAGCGGAGCAACTTTAAATTCGGCGCGGACCTTTTTTTGGAGGTATCTTGTGGTTAAACGGTAAGACCCATCAAAAAACGGATTGCACCAGCAGCTACGGATTTAGCGAGATAGAGCTATATTTTTTGATTGTAGGTAGATTTTGCACATTTTCCACACATTTTTTAATTTTCTGACACACTTATGGGACAGCTAGAATCATAAAAATTTGGCAGGCATATTGGCACATCCAATTCCCATAAGCGTGCCAAATTTGATGACGGGGGGGGGGGGGGGTTGAGGGCGGAGCACCCAACGATCAAAGCAAGATTTTATATATAACTGCACGCGAAGTAAATCTAACCCTGATAAGCAATTATTTACCTCGCTACAAATCAGATCCAAGCCACCCCAGCACTAAATTTGGGTGAAAAGCCATTCTCTTCAGAGATGAGCGGGAGGCTCCGATCTTTGCAAATGCACGCAGCATTGAATCTTAAGACGATTAATCATAAATGAAAACCTGCAAAATGAAATACACCAGTCATGTGCGTCAATCAAAAAATAATTAGAGATTCAGCTGTTTTAATATAATCAACTATGAGCTCTTTTAAGTCCCTTTATTTCCCCCTCGCGCTTCGCATCTTACTACCCGTCTAGGCTGTCCATAAATTTGATGAAGATAGAAGCGGGAATTAAATTAGGTTAAGCAGCCACAATACACATGGCCGAGATATTAGAGCCGAACTCCTCGTCACCAACAAACCAAACAATACGAAACAGATGCCTGTTTCCATGATCTCACCTGTGTGTTAAGTAACCAATTTATTGATTATTGTCAAGAATAATAATAATTGTAAAACAGTATGCTACCTTATCTAATATAATATGTTAAAATTACTACCAGTCTAAGCAACAACTATGGTAATAATAATCATAATATTGTATTTATTTGGGCGAAGTTAAGCCCAGCAACTTTTCTAACACTTAACCCCTTAATAATAAATAATGTACACTTATTTCCTATGTGCTAAAAATGTATTTATAATATGTGACCCGCCTCGGTGGCGTAGTTAGCTAACGCGCTAGTCGTGTTGAGCTCGACCGCCGAGGACGGGGAGATCGAGGTTCGAATCTCGGTCGGGTGAACTGGGGGTGGTTTTTCCTAAATGGTTTTCCACTCTTCCTCCACGCAAATGTGGGTTCACTTCCTCTAAATTCAACCCTCCCAATTCATAATCCATTAGCGTAATTAGTACTTAAGCGTATAACCCGAACGGGTAGTAAGACGTGGTGCTAATTATTATTATTATTATTATTATTATTATATGTGCACAATAATAATAATAATAATAATAATAATAATAAACTGCCTACATACATATTTGTAAATTTAAGAACATATAAAAATAAAATAAATGAGTTAATTAAAACTAAATAAAGGCGAGAGAGAAAAAAAAATGCACAAAATCATTCCACACACACATCCACATGTCATAATAGCTATCTTCAGAAGCTAGATGAACTACAGTATGTACCCATTAGTAAAACTATCTGTCAAAGTTATTACAATTCTCATTTTACCCCTATTTGTTAGGTATTGGGTATGTTTGTCTACGTTAAAAATATCCCCTAATTCATGCAATAAAATAGTTGTGTGTTTATAAATGTTGGTTAAATCTAAATATTAAAATAATCCGTCTGCTCTCACTGAGAGTAATGAAGTGAAATTGTTGCTATACATTTGAATATCTGAATAAAATGCTACATTAAGTTAAATATCTTTGACATTATCAGAAATCAAAACTATATCGTTATACGCGTTTTTCTCAAAATTTAAAATTAAATTGTCACTGTAGTAATAATTATAGAGTTTAACAGAATAACCGTTGGCACTAAAAAGTTTATTGGATTCTATTTTAGAAACCTAATTAATTAGGATCTATTGGACCTTTTTTAAAAAAATTAATTACGGAGTTTTGTTGCGTATAACAAATAGATGGAATATGGGACCTGATATTCAATAATTTAGGTCTGCAAAAAACCAGTACGGATGAGATCGCTAAGTAATCCCTACACGTCGAACCCAAACATCCGAGGGTCTTATTTTCAATTTGGCAAACGGATACGACGAATCTTACGCCCATCGGATCTACTGTTATTTCTGCTTTGCTAGTCTGAGTTCGAGATTATTTCAAAGGCAAGGGGGTGTTTGACGGTGGGGGGGGGGGGTTAGAAAGAGAGAAAGTGACTCGTTTTTTGGGCTGTGAGCCAAGTGGGAAGTAACCCAGGTTTTCCTTGTCATTGAATCGGAGGTGAAGGTCCCATTCCTCTTCTGCTTTGTCGAAGAAGATCGCACACCCTTGTCCTTCAATCTTTCCTTTCCTCGCGACCCCTCCCAACCCCTTTGTTTTCTTGTGTTGTTCATTTTGGTTATCCTTCCTTCTGCTCCAGGTCACGTTCCATCTCATCCCCCCCCCTCCTGTAAAAGGGTGGAGAGGGAGGTAGATAAGAAAGTTGCTGGCAGCATCCGCCCTTACAAGAATGGCCCATCAAGATATCGTCATTGCTGACTGCAATGTTGTTGACTCTTGTTTGCCAGTGGTTTTTTTCCAGGATACTCCATGCTGCCAAAATCAAAGAGATTTTTTTTCTCTATCCTCCTCACGAATCCTACGAATATTTTCATCGGGAGTTTAAAAAAAAAACTTTTGTTGTAAAACTTTTTCAAACTTTTTTTTGTCGTGATTGAAGAAAGTTATAGAACAACAAAAATATATATAAAAAAAATAAGTTTTTTTAATCAAAGGCTTCTCCAGCTAGGGGGAAAAAAAATAGGTATTGTTTGAGTTATGAAGTTTTCAGAAGTGACACTAGTGGGTTTCGCTCTTTTTTTTTCATAAACCCCTCTTCCTCTCAATCAAACGAGACAAGATGGAAACTTAGAAATATAATTGAAAGTTTGTCATAACTAAGCTAAATCAATTAAAAGGTTATCTTCTTGATAAGGACAGTGCCGTAATTAAAATGATCTGCAGCCTGTATGTTGATATTCACTGTCATAGTTATTTAAAAAATCAAAAAATATTTTGGTTTTATAGGCTGAAGTTTTCAGCACAAAAAACAAAGAGAGCAAACAAAGAGATTTTTCAAAAATAGACAAAATATACCTCGTTAAGTGAGTAAAATCTACACAGCTATAGTAATGTAAAAACACTAACCCATTTAGTATGTAGGTGTATTTATATTTTAATCGTAGGTACTCAAGTTGATTGCTGATAAAGTTGAGTAATTAAACAGGCGTTTGTTTTAGAACCTAAGTAATGGATGGAAGACTCTTATAATACCCCGTAAGCTTGATGTATTGCAATGGCGATGAAGTTAGTAGTTTATAGCGATATTCATTCAACCTTTTGAACTCAATCTGACCCGTTGTGTGAACAAACTATATTCTTAAAATATATACGATGATTTTTCAACATCTTTGTAACGCATATACATTTTTTATTTGTGAGAGATATAAAGAAGAGTCATTGTATATTGTAACAAAGTAAATTATATTAGGTGGAAAAAAATCACGTTCTTGTTAAATTAATGGCTTATGATAACAATGACGATCCTGATAATACACAAGTTTCATATATCTTCGTACAGGTATGGCATTAACACTCTACCCCTGTGATTTTTTAAAATTAATACTTTTTATCACCCTGTAGGACCTACTGCTACCTGTTCAGGCTACACGCATATTATGTACTAATTACACTAATGGGTTTGGCATTAGGAAGGTTTCATTTAAAGGTAATGCAGCCACATTTGCATGGAGGAGAGTGGAAAGCCATTTTTTAAAAAACCACCTCAGTGCATCCAAACAGATTCGAACCCCGATCACCCCGTCTTCGGCAGTGTAGTCCAAGACAAGAGTAGTGCGTTAGATGAAGTGGCCACCGAAGCTGGTGGTGTTTTCTTATTGTGTTGTTTAAGTACTGTCTGTGGCTCTTTAAACTCGGGCTGTAATATTTTGGAGATCAGTTTGTTTCTGTGACCCGATTCTAAAAATACTTTATTGGCTTAGTAAGCGACGTTTCTGTCTCTTTCCCCCTCGAAGAGAGAAAAATTATGCTCGTCAAAAATATTAACTCCAGATTTTGATAAATGTGACGTTTCATGTTCCCCTGAAACCAAAAAATTCCTTTTCGCGATGCCATTATATTGTGTGTCTGTATCTCGGACTAGAGCCAAAACTATTTTACCGACGGCTAAAACTTGTATTAAGATTTTATTTTTAAGGTTCTCTCAAGGAAGTTTTTGGAATAAGATATTTAACCCTCAAATTAAGGGTGGTTTACTTAAGGGCAAAAAGAAAAACATCAATTTACACAAAATCCATATATAAAAGTTTTTGATTAAAACAACAGAACAGAAGTAGTTAGTTACTAAAGTTACCAAAACAATTTTAATGCTTTAATACATCACTCGGGTGACCTGGTGGTCTAGGGTAAGGTGTCAGACTTCTGTGCTGGGGTCGGGGTTCAATTCTCGGTCCAGCACAGAATTTATCTGATTGCCAAACCCTTCCTTCACCTCTGACAAGACGTGTATTAATCACAGCTTGTGAATGTGAGGATGGAGTGCCAGGCCTCCACCGTGGTTCGGATCCCACGTTAAACTGTAGGTCCTCTATTTCATCTCACAATCACCCTACCATTGCACACGTTAGCGTAATTGCGTAAACACGAACGGGTAGTAAGACGTGGTGCTAATAATAATAATAATAATAATAATTAATAATAATAATAATAATAATAATTATAATACATCACGTCATACTATCTGCAGCCATCACTTTTGATAGATATTATCAACACCTATAAAATATCAAATAACAAAGTAAAATACATTAATGTTGGTCACAAAGAAAATTAATATATTTGAATTTTCATACTATTCTTCCAACAAAAATCATGGTTGGTTATGTACTATTTAACAATACACACAAAATACAGTTCTCATTTTCCATAAAACTACTTTGAGTGTACTTAACAAAACGAAAATATTCCATTTTCATCTTATCACCGCAGCTATTTGAGATAAAGTAACTTATATCAGTAAAGTCATAGTCTACCATTAAAAATTAAAAAAAATCTTTTATTTGAAATTTGATATTTTTCTGAGCTATAAGCTAATATATAAATGATGGAAGGAAGCCTTTGAAATGTGAAATTGATTGCTCTTTGGTGAACGAGATGTCAATTTTTTCATCATGTTTCTGTAACAGTGTATATTATTTAATTTATGCTCTTTGGTGGAGGTTTCTTTCTGAAATATGTTTTGATTTCGTTTCACAGATCTTACGAGATTTTACTAATGTCTCCGTTTTGAGATAAAATAGATTAAAACGTCTGTGCGTTGAACCGAACCATTTATTTTACTAAACTTTCACCATCAGGAATGAATGCAAAGCCACCGAAGTACCCTTTTTTTATCTATGGATAGAATTGAGAAATAATAATTATTCCAAAAATATGCTTATAAACTTTCTTAAAATATTGTTCTTAAAAAAAGTTTGAAATCGTAATTCAAAACGAAGAGAATTGCCAAGTAATTTTCAGAATCTTGGTCTGAAATAAGTATTAAAATGAAACGTTCCTTACTATTGTGGAAACAAAGTATTGAATATATAGTCAACACAAATATTGAACTTAAAATTGCAGCCAAAGTTTTACGAATAGGCTACTTATTATTTGTTCCGAAAGAGATCGTCGCATGGACGATCGAGAGTATTGTGATCACGGCCTCTAGTGTGTACATTCTTAACGGGGTGCTACATTACTGTCCAGCTTACAAACAACATAAGGACAGCGCAACTGGCACTAAGGGCCAGTTTTATCGTCGGACTTGGTACGTCTCAAGTGAGGCAATATATTAATACAAGACGACACCTACCTAAACAGAACGGAATGTGCCAGTTTCATATCTAAACTGTATTAGTGTCAGCACTGCACTTGATCCGTACTAAGTCTGACTATAAAACTGATCCTAGGCACCAAAACTTGAAGGAGCCCAAGTGGGTGATGGGACAAACAAACATCTCCAGATAAACCGGAATATCCTGGACCTTTAATCGATACCTCTTAACTCGCCGACCACTATAATGGATTTCACGCCATTAAGATAATGCCTTGTAACCACTCTCTAGTTTTTTGGATTTCTGTTGTAGATTCAAGCCATATAAACTAGTGTTGTTTAACGTTCTCATTCTGAAACAAATGATTATATCAGCATTAAATTTAGTGGTAGGTACTTAATTCTAGAATAAACACAGCACCCAGTTACGGTGGAAGGGCAAACACCTCTATTACACCAACGATAAGTTTATCGGCTATAAATAGAGTAAATTGGGGACGGCTTAGTTCATTAGCCATACTCCCTACACACTGGGGTAAGATGTTTAATATATTTTTTTAATGTTTACATTTCATGTGATATCACCAGATTATCGGTTACGTTTTGTGTTCAGTCTATCTTCATCCGTATTAAATGCGTTTATTATGTTCCTTCGACGACTCAACAGCTGTTCGCAACGATTGAAAATAGTCATAGTAAAAAATAAAAATGATGAATGAATCAGAATTTCTAGTGTAATATTGTGTATTTGTTTACATACATAGCAGACATTTCTTGGGATCAAATTGAATCAAATTTGAGGTATTTAACTTGCACTTTTTGAACCAACTAATTATATCAACACAAGACTTTTAAAATAACTTAAAGTCTGTTCAGCGTAGGAATTGTTTTCTGAAAGGCCTTTATCCCTACCAGAAAGCTATTATATAGTAGGGTATTGGTAGGAAAAAAGACCTTTCAGAGAGTAATTCCTACCGTGAATGGAGTATACATCTAAAACAGACATAACACCTAGGCCAGGCCGTTACAAACAAGACAACGTAGATGTATATTATGTCAACGTGTCAACAGGTGGGGGTAACATACATCGTAATGTGCAAATGGACATTTCATGGAGTTTTTTAAAATATTTAATGCACAGATTTTAGTTTGGTTATCTTTCAATTTCATCAGTAACAAAAAATTAACAGCTGCAGTGTAGGAAGAGCTATTCAAAATGCTCAGACCCATTATAGGAGCTTGGTATGAGGAGAGGGGAAGATAACGAGGGAAAACAATTTTACCAAAGTGTGTCAGAATGTGGAAACCCCTCTAGCTCAATAATTATTTGTAAATATATCATCACATTTAATAAGACTAACATCAAGTGTTAAAAAATGTTTGATACATACAATATTTTAATTTTTGTTTTCCCTTATTTCAGTTTAATTTCTCGAATACCAGTGACAAACCCGCCTCAGTGGCGTAGTTAGCTAACGCACTAGTTTCGTGTTTAACTAGACTACCGAGGACGAAGAGATTGAGGTTCGAACCTCGGTCGGGTGAACTGGGAGTGGGTTTTTCCTAAATTGTTTTCCACTCTACCTCCCCGTAAATGCGGGTTCACTTCCTATGAATTCACCCTTCCGAATTCCTAACCCATTACCGTAATTAGTACATAAGCGTATAACCCAAATGGGTAGAAAGACGGCTGTGCTAAGTAAATTAAATAAAAAATAAAATCAATAACAAAAATTGATCTTTCTTTAAGTATTATAATCTACTATCTGTATCTATTTGTTAATTGATATTTCCACTTAAACCTTCTTGAATACTATGCAGACTACCTTTATTTTAGGTATTTTTATTATATATTGTGCATACTGTATATATTACACATGTTGCATTTGACTCACAGTGGTGGTCTAAAGGCCTAGGACATTAAACTAGAAACACATACTGTCGTTATTTTAATAAAAATTATCATAGAATTAGCGTATCCCCTTTCATAACGATGAATAATTTTTGAGGAGCAGTGGACTGGGTGTTTTTTTTTTTTCAATTCTATATTTGATTTAGTTCGTTGATCATGCTTATATCAGTAGGTCTAAAAAGTGCAAATAAAATGTTCATGATAAAAAACGTGATTTTCACTGAAATTTTCCCACATTCTCAAGTGTCAACGCCAATGCGGTATCTCCTTAAACCATACTCAATACTACCATCCCATCTATTATTTAATTAGCGGAGCCGAGGTTGTAAGTACTAAAACTAGTTCAACTAGATATGTTTTATTTTATTAAATACTAGCGGACCCGACAGACGTTGTCCTGCCCGAACGTTGGCTGTTCGTTTGGGTGGCATAATTGATTTCGATAATAAAACAAATACTATTTGATCATCACAATTACAAATTCACAATGAACTCCACTTAGTGATTAACACAAATATTACAAATTCAGTGTTTTGTCAAGACAACATACAAAATAAAACATCTTTTCATTTTTGGCATTTCGCTCACAGCTCCACAAATATCAACTGTATCGAAAAACAAACATAACTATGAATTATTCTCAGAGGTTCAATTATTCATGAACTTTTCAGAAAGTTTTAACGGTCAATTATTGATGAACTTATGATTTTTTAACGGTCAATTATTAATATTATATTCATTATTATAAATATTGGGGGGTTGGAGGGGGGTGAAATTTTGAGGTTACATGTTCTGATATGCAAAAAATCTAAAAAAAAAAATCACCCCCCAAAAAATCCTAGAACCCGATTGCAGCGCCACCTACCGGGTCCAATTGTGAATCTAAACCATCCACGGACCCACTCAAACACACACAACAAATTTCATCAAAATCGGTCCAGCCGTTTAGGAGGAGTTCAGTGACATACACACGTACAGAAGAATTATATATATTAAGATACAGAGATTTTCATAGGAAGTACTGTTTGAATGGTCTGTTAACTTACAGATATCCTCTATACAGGCTGTTCGGAAACTCAAAGCCCAAACTGCACATACAGTATGTTTGAACCAAAAGTAATACATAATCCCTATACACTTACATACTGAAAACCATGCTAATACCATTAAATTATGTTCCAAGTTTCGGCGTACAGCGCCTGGAGACAAGCATTCGTGTACAACAGGTTGCATAGGAGCTAGGCACATACCTTGACATATTAGAGCACGGCAGCAGATCATGGCACAATTAATAGTAAACTATACACCGGTCAATCTAGAAAATTAATGTGAATACGTTCTGAGGGTCGTCATTAACGGTTCCTACTTAACAGAAAGTGCTTGCCATTATTACATGTGCAGTGCAGCACGCCTAACTTCTATGCAACTTGCTGTACACGCATGCTTGCATAGCTTTTCTCTCCAGGCGCTGCACGCCGAAACTTTGATTACAATTTAATTGTACTAGCATAGTTTGCCGGATATTATTGTATATGGATTTTGTATTACTTTTTATTCAAACAAGTCATGTGTGTAGTTTGGGCTATGTGTTTCCAAACATCCTGTATAGTAGAATTCTGATAAGAAAAAGAGATTTTAAGATTTCTCTTCCTTCCAAAATCAGTGTTTATCCAATCTATTAAAGAGAATAGATTTTCTTGTGATTTTAAATATCTGAAACCATCGCAGGTCTACTTTATTTGTTTATCTGATAGCTCATGTTTTGAGTATATTTTCACCCTTTTATCTACCAAGTTTATACACCACTTCCTCCTCGCTATGTCACGTGTTCAAAGATAAGCTAGAAAGGAAAAGGTCATAAAGGCGAAATATACAGCTCAATATTTCTTTGAAGGCTATCTCATGTTTTTCTATGAAACTTTCAAAAGCTCATAAGCACCGAGCACTTTCAAGGAAGTTACAAATATTTTGTCTCGAGCTAAAATATGTTTGATTCATCCTTAAGGGGGTTCTTACAGCTTGCCGTGAGTTAAAGCATCCACGCTGCATCAAATGGTTATTTTACAAATAAATGTTTGTATAAATATGTCATAGATGTATTGTTTTAAGTTAAAATTTCGGTTAAAGAAAAATATTTGGGCATTATTGAAGTAACAGCTTTTGTTTTTTAAGGCGTTTAACACAATATTATGATAGTGACTGGGAAAAAAACTCCTTGTTTTTCCACCTCGTGCTGGATTATAAATTTCGACCATATCGGGATCCAAACCACAGCACCCAAATCAATAAAAACAACACTAAGCTATATTCGGATTTTCCTATAATTCATGAATCTTCAATCCGTAAATCTACTTTCAGAGTAAATTTAAGTCGGAAATGTCGGAAGAATATATAAAATATATCGATAGAAGATAATCTAAATGCCTTTTAATGTTTTGAATACGAAACAAAAACATTATTTTATGTGAGCAAAGAATTTATGAGAACAAACAAAAATAAATATCTACTAGAAAGAGATAAACTGATATTGAAGTCAAAAAGCTACCAAAGTTAAGTTCCAATATAGTATTATCATAACTGGACGCAAAATTGATCCAAATCATGGAGGAAATTCCATTTATAATGGATAATTATTTCATCTGTTCTGTTCATCACTGGCTTTGTTACTGATCATTACGTTACTTGAGGACAAAAAAATAACAGAATCTCGAGATATAGTTATTTGATTGCATTTATTTGATTTTAATCAAATTATTCAATTTCAATCATTTATTTGTCATGTTTACAAAATTTGTTTGATACTTTGTACCTTTTAATTGGTTTTCTTCATTTTGTCAGATTTACTTAATATTTTTTCTTGTTCATTATATTTTCATAATTAAAAAAATTGGGAATAGGAATACTATATTCACTTTCAAAAACCTATGAAACAATGTTAAAAGATGTCCTGTATCTTTCCCTAAAAATATTTATTTGATAATAAGGAACACAATTCCTGCCTACCCGAATGCTCACTGGAAACGATGAACACCCTTGAAACGGGAAGCCATACAATCTGTGAATCCTCGTATTTCTGTCTACACACGTAAAATATATGCCATTGTTCGTGCTTAGTGATAGTGTTACGATGTTTTAGTGAATTCAACCATCTAATATAGGGAACAGGAAAAAGATATAGAGGGTTATAAGAATTACACCAACAATCTACATGTGAAAGGATGAGACATTATAATGTTGAAAAAATCTCGCCTTATACACATTTCAAGGTAAAACCCCTGACCTCTTAGTAAGAGTTACGCTCATTAGCGCATTTCAAACTTCGCCAGATGTCCGCAAAGGTTAGATTCTTTGAAATATATGTGCACATTATCAAAGGAAAATAATAAAAAATATGCCAGTGTAATCAACTTCCCGACAACTGCTTCAGTCACAGTTTGTTTTAGAACTACACTGTTCTCTTAGCACGGGATCATAACGGCTTGATATTAATTAGAGATAAGAAGGGTAGATTGAAGTGTAAGCACCAAGGTTCAGATTTTTATTAACAAAAAATGAGCTAAAAATTCTATAAAATGACCAAACACGCACTTTACAAAATGCAATGAAAAGACTTAAACAACTAAACTCTTGCATCCTACTGAATATAGTATTTATTTACAAATATCTGCTTCAGAAGTAATAGTTACACCCTTCCAACGCAACCCTTTCAAGCCTAGTTGCAGTGTCTCACCAGGAAAGTTTATTTTACAACCAGACAACCAAAAGAAGATACAAAGTTCATTGCCTCCATTATCTTCTTATTCCGATATAATATGTGATAAAAATAAAATGGTTGACCAATATGCATTTTAAAATATCATTGTATTTAAAAATAGACTTATTCAACATGAATGCCTTAAAATGATTCATACATGTCTTTAAAAAAATCACTCTAAAATGACGCAAACCAAGACAATATGACTTTAAATTCCAAAATGACTAGAAAAACATAATTTCTTCAACAAAGGGATCATGAACAGAGTTTATACACGTGTGGGACGAACCAAAAACAAGATGACATTTCACCAGTATCCGACCCAGGTAACCACAAGGATGGGAAGAACCAAATTGAAAATTACATCTGAAAACCACCTCCTTAATTTGCGGCCGACAAAGCTTTAGAAAGCTTGACCACCAACACGGTGTTGTATGTAGTCGAACACGTTTCAGTATGTGGAAAGATGTGTAGGAGCACATACACGTCCGTGGCAGCACAGCGAGTGGTGTTGTCAAGAGTGCTGTGAAATGTTCTAGACAATCGGTTCTTAGATCAATCGCTCTGATCTTTACTTAATCCATTACTATTTCCAGCCTATGGCCAGTTTTTTATTCAAGCCGTATATCTTCCACTACCAGCTTATAAGCTCTAATCGAAAGATTTAAGGCCGCCACGTACTGGGCGACCAGCCACCGTGACCTGCGACTGCTCACTACCAAGGAAGAGACCAGACCACTCACGTCTAGCCATCTTTCCTATGTTTCTCCATCTCTCGTCGGAAAATTAACCAGTAGCCAGTAGCAGCATTGTGATACTTAGATAATAGTTCAGTTCTGCACCACCAAACAATTTGACTAACTCCTCTCAGCACTTTCTTTTAACATTTCTGTTACAATAGTCTTCACTAGTTAAGTTCAAAATGGCTGGATGGTTTTCAACACCCATAATAATTAAGATTTCAGTATCAACGTTATGGCCTTTTTCCATAATCAAAAGAAAAAAATATATTATTTTATGTTCGGGAAACCACGCTCACTGCACAAACAACACTGACAAACTGATCACGTGTGATGTCTGGAGATGACTGGTACCTCTTGCTTCAACTGCCAGTGCGCTACCTGCTATGTACTCTAATGCTAGGTATTGGTCGCCGGCTGGTCTGCTGCGCGCCGCCTTTCCTCCCATTGGTCACCGCGGCCGACTGATCAGCTGCGCGCCGCCTTCCTCCCATTGGTCACCACGGCCGGCTGATCGGCTGCGCGCCCCCTTCCTCCCATTGGTCACCACGGCCGGCTGATCGGCTGCGCGCCCCCTTCCTCCCATTGGTCACCACGGCCGGCTGATCGGCTGCGCGCCCCCTTCCTCCCATTGGTCACCACGGCCAGCTGGTCGGCTGCGCGCCCCCTTCCTCCCATCGGTCACCACGGCCAGCTGGTCGGCTGCGCGCCCCCTTCCTCCCATCAGTCACCACGGCCAGCTGGTCGGCTGCGCGCCCCCTTCCTCCCATTGGTCACCGCGGCCAGCTGGTTGCTGCAGTCAAGTGCGCGCTGCCCCATTTACCACAAGTATCCTCGGTGGTCGCCCAGTGCGCGGTGGCCCTTAAATCCATGTTAGTTTTTGTGCATCACGTCTCTTAATACACGTACGTTCCATTCACATATTTACACTACTAGGATAAAGGGATTTTTTAGCACCGCGTCTTACTAACTGTTAGGGTTATAGTCACATATTTTAATAATGCCAATGAGTTGAAAATTATTAAGGTTGATTTTAGAGGAAGTGTACTCTCATTTGCGTGAAGGGAAAGTAGAAACCCATTTTGGAAACCCACCCTCCATACACCCGAGCAGGATTCAAGCACCAATCACCCTTTCATTAGCAGTAAAGCTTAGCGCGAGAATGATTCCTTAGATTATGCGGCCACCGAAGTAGTCATAGATAAGAAAGAATTTAAATAATACGTATCCTCATTTTCATGTCAGGAAAGTATGAAAGGATAGTGGGATATATAGTCGACATTTGGAGGTCATCCAATTCCCCATTCAACCTTAAATGCTTGTTATTTATATATTTTGGAGAATGGTTGGCTCCTTAAACTATAATATAAATAAAGTACTTAGAAAAACACCCATAAGTACACCCATCCGAGATTAAGCCTCAACGTCTCTGATCTCTCGAATACAAAACAAGAATAGAGACGCTAAAAGACACTCGTCGTTAGATCTACCGGTGTGGGTGAAATGCATGTCAGTTATTCTGCCGAGTGGTGAGAACAATTAATCTCAGGAACATTTTGGAAGTTATACAAACTGTATGTAATTTAGCAACACTCCAAGCCTCGCCCCTGTGTCGCGGCGATAGGGTAAAGAGGTGTTTGTCTTGGGGTTGAAGCCTTTCAAGAGACTTCAGTTCCGTCTGTACTTGCGTGACGGGCTTCAGTCAGCAGGAGAATAGATTAGGTCACCAGGTATGCAGAAACCATCCATCAGGTCAGGGTGCAATGACTTAGTCTAGGAAAAAACAACTCAAGTAAACTAACTTTTTTTCTTCTATTACGCTTTTTTTTATTTAAGCTGAACCGAATAATTATTTCGCCAAAAAGCTTATGAACTAAATTAAATCTAGAACAGACACAACTTACTCCTCCTTTTCTCTCTCTCTCTCTCTGTCTCTCATGTGTCACATGAGTGATATTCACTAATTATATATTTGTGAAAAAAATTACCTTTTACATGTTTACTTTAAACTCTTGTCATATTTTATCCAGGACATTAAAAACAGGAGGTGTTGAAATATCAGATGCATGGAAGGAAAAGGTTATTAAATTAAAGGTTAAGGCTGTTCTGCTGTTAAACTATTAAGTAGATCCCATTTTAACTCATTTGTATTACACTCTTTAAGCGATCAACTGTTGTACAACTCGTAAATTTTCCTCAAACTCCATTACAATGTAAATTATAATTTATCCGTAACGTCAAATATAGCTTACTAGAATATTACCCGTTTATAAATCAACCGCTTCATTTCTGGTCGTGTAATGTGTCTCATTGGTATTTTTTGGACAATTATTACGAATGAGAATAATTTTTTAGTGAGCCTAAAAACATCGCAGACGCATTTCAATCAAAACCTGCCTAGTATATAAAATATTTACTCCAAAAAAAGTGTGGTTTAATTATAAACAGCATTTTATTTTATATACCATTTCGTTTTTACTTTCTCTCTATCTTACAGGTAGAGAAAGTATGGTGATCGTCAAAAAAATCGAACTCGATATTTTGATGAATTTTGACGTTTCATGACTTCCTGAATCCGAAAAAGTGGTTTTTGAATTTCCGTCTGTCTGTCTGTCTATCTGTACCTCCAACTAGAGCCTAAACTATTTTACCGATTGAGCTGAAACTTGATATCTAAGGTTTTCATAGGGTTGCCCCGAGGTGTTTTTGGAATTGGAATTTTTTTTTTTAATTTAAAATTAAGGGTAGTTTACTGAAGGGCAAAAAGAGAAAAAGTCAATGTTCTCAAAATCTGCTCTAACGATTTTGATTAAATTTCATTTATGAACATTAATAAATATTCCAAACAAAATGGCTACTCTCAATATTTCGGCAAAATGGCTTTAAGGGCTCCGGTCTGATGTGTAAATTAACATTTTTTATAATAGCTCCGAAACTATTTGAGATATGAAATTACTTAGCATTACAAATATGTATATATATTTATAATACAAATATTTTATTCGAAACATATTTTATAAAATCAATAATTTTCAATCTATACGCAACTATATATATTTTTTTAACTTTTTGGACATTAAAGCTTAAGTATTGCGATCGTAAAAAAAAACTAACCTGAAATGTTGATGGATTTCGACGTCTCATGACCCCCCAAACCCTAAAAAATAGTCTTTGCAATGCCGTCTGTCTGTGTGTCTATTAAAACTTAAAATTAAGGGTAGTTTACTGAAGGGCAAAAAGAGAAAAAGTCGATTTTCTCAAAATCGGCTCTAACGATTTTGATTAAATTCCATTTATAAACATTAATAAATATTCCAAACAAAATGGCTACCCTCAATATTTCGGCAAAATGGCTTTAAGGGCTCCGGTCTGATGCGTCAATTAACATTTTTTATAATAGCTCCGAAACTATTTGAGATATGAAATTACTTAGCATTACAAATATGTATATATATATAATACAGATATTTTATCCGAAACACATTTTTATAAAATCAATAACTTTCAATCTATACGCAATTATATGAATTTTTTAACTTTTTGGACATTAAAGTTTAAGTATTGCGACCGTAAAAAAAAACTAACTTGAAATGTTGATGGATGTCAACGTCTCATGACCTCCCGAACCCTAAAAAATAGTCTTTGCAATGCCGTCTGTCTGTGTGTCTATAAAAACTTAAAATTAAGGGTAGTTTACTGAAGGGCGAAAAGAGAAAAATTTGGTTTCCTCAAAATCTGCTCAAACGATTTTGATTAAAATTCGTATCTAGGCGTTGATTAAGATTATAAATAAACCGGCTATTTTCATTTTTCTATGAAAATGATTTTTAGGGTACTTTACAGAAGCGTTAATTACCGTATCTCCACAACTATTTGAGAAACTAAACAACTTATCATTGCAAAATTGTAGGACTATTAGAAATAAAAAACTTTTATTTGACATATATTTTTATAAAAGCAACAGTTTTTGAGATATTTGCAAATATATTAATACAATTTTGTGAGCTTTAGTTGTAAAGATATACTACTTAAGTCTTAACGCAATAATTCTCCAATGCCATAGAGTAATTAAATATAAGTATCTAAAAAAGTATGTTATTTTTCCTTAAAGCTCTTAGGAGAAATGTTTGCACAGCAATGATCTATCTCCATTTTAGACTAAATAGTCAATATTTACAATTTTTATTGGTCAAAATGTATAAATGAATAATTAAATATCAATGCGATGACTTGAAGATCTGCAACACCTTTTAAAATGTTAAGATTTTAACCAAAAATCGAAATTTTAATACGAAGTGTTGACCCTTGTGGAATACATTAAACTGTTTGAAATGCTCCTAGGTGGACAAAGATGTGCCTCTTTTCTCATTGATTCTATATCATTGTATATTATTTTATGCGTGTTCTTATATGGAATGGTGATGATACAATGTACATTATTCCGTTCAGAAATCTTACGAGTTTATAGAAAGAGAGAGAAAGTCTGTGCGGTGTGCCGTACCATTTATTTAGTAAATCCCATGTTAAAAAAAAAATGGGGCCCACGTATTCCTGCAACCATTTGGGCTAGGGATTACCTTATTTAAAAATTTCAGCTTCCTAGTTCTTACGGCTTTAGAGGTTTTATCAGCTGGACGGAGTAACTGGCTATTATTATGGTGGATTAGGTGTATAATTATATTTTAGAGACCTGAGACCCATTAAGAGGCAAGACTTTATTATGTGTGAGAGGCATTGTAGCCTTAATCTTTTGATAAGTTTGTCCATCTCTTTGTTAGTGGTTTTCTTAATATTTCATTAGGTATGGGTAGGCCCATGCCATAACGTTTCATGTTTTACTTTTCATAATTATTTTTAGATTAGCTATTATTTTTGTTGGTTAAGGCTATAGCTACCTCTAAATATAATATTCTTTGAATTGCTTTTATCCATCATGATACGCCCATTCGTACAGTTATCATTCTACTATTGGCGGCTTAAAACCCTTCCGAGTCGAAGGCGGATGCGTTATCTGATAGCTAGTTATCTTAATTGACGATTTACGCATGTCCATAACAGACTATCTTAAAATATGGGTGAAAAATGACCCTGGGGACGGGAAGACTCCTATATAGCTAAGTGGTTAGAGAATTGGCGTACTAAGCTAAAGGGTTCGATTCCCTTATCCAGGTGTAATGTTTCGATTTAATGACTATAGTTATATTTTACGTTGGATTAATTAAGCTAAAATATAATTATTTATAGAACCATTATTATGCCTTCTAATACACTATTTATAGCATTATAAGCCTTTTTTTAAACATGATTATGATTTCTAATAAAAAATAACTATATTACCTTCACAGTGACCGTAACTTTACATTTTAAGACTAATTTTCAACTGCACAAAATCTGCCAAAGGTTTCAAAAATAATTAATGGGAGGGTGGTATTTTGCATTGCTATTGCTATAGCTTATTTACAATTTTGAATTGCTATCGCTATAGCTTATTTACAAGGGGAGCAACCGCTTACTATTCTTTATAGCTTATTCATCAAATGAATAAGCTTTGATAGGTATATTATAAATCTCGCCAACAGAGAACAAATAACTTCTGGTCTATGTATATATATAGATGGTGACCTGGTGGTCTAGGGGTAAGGTGTCAGACTTCTGTGCTAGGGGTCCGGGGTTCAATCCTCGGTCCCGGCACAGATTTATCTGATTGCCAAACCCTTCCTTCACCTCTGGCCAGATGTGTATTTATCACAACTTGTGAATGTGTGGAATTCCAGGCCTACACCGTGGTTCGGATCCCACGTTAAGCTGTAGGTCCTTCATCTCACAATAACCTTACCATTACACATTAGCGTAAGTGCGTATAACCCGAACGGGTAGTAATACGTGGTGCTAATAATAATACAAAGGAGCATTCCATAGTATATTAAGCTGCATATTAGGGAGAAAAATAGTTCCCTGCTCTATATAGCTACCTACCTACAAGGTAAAACGAACGTTCCCTTTATATCTCGCAAATAAGGGAGAATCTACCAAAATAACTCATATAGAGTGGATAAAAATGGTTCCTTGGTCCATCTATATCCACTACAAGGGAGAAAGAGCATTTCCTGGCCCACATATTTCACCTATGCAGGATGAAGAGCCTTCACTGATCGGAGTGTTGAACATGCCAAACCAAAATGCCACGAATGATAGAACCTTCTAATATACGAGCCTTGCAGACAGACAATAACTGAAGTGAACAAAGGTCGTAAACAAACTCATCATACAAAAAACGGACTTTTTTATGTTTTCCGTTGTTTCATTGATAAAAATGTATTGACCTTTGTTTTCACATGAGAGCTTTACTGAATGTATTGATAATAAATAAGAGGTCATAAAATACGGCATCTCTCGAAATTAATCTATCAATTTATTATTTTTAGGGTGGTATTGTATAAAACTGTCATGTTCAGATTTGAATCAAGACTTGGCAAATGATGTATTATACAGAGTCGATATTTAAATTATATCTTAAAATATATAACTGAATAATATATACACTAAAATTCATATGGATTCAAGATTCAAACATATAAGTTAATGGAATATAAAGTATGTGTATTGACAATTAACATTATTTTAATTTTAAATAGAACCTCAATTTAAAATATAAATGGCGTGTACCAATAATAAAGCTGTTGTGATTTTTTCTTACTCTATGGCATTAATAACTCGAAAATTCATTGCCGGACTTAATTACATGTCCTAAATCAAAGCCAGAGCCTTTGTGTGGTTCTATAATTTTTGCAGCATTTGAAAACAATTTTATGCAAATAAGTACGTAGAAAAGGTAAAACACTTGAAAGTGACAACTGTTATTTGGCACGAGATAAATATGAAATTTCTGGTTGATTTTTTTTAAACGATTCTTTAGTAGTTAGTCCATATTTCCTTATCAATTTTGCTCTGTTGTCATGTTAAGACTGCACTAGACCGAACCTCTGTGCATTTTCTGGTGCGATCGTAAACGAGTACCTATGTGATTTCCCGGTTGATCGGCCGTTAAATGGAATCTTGTTAGGTCCCTAATGTCTGATTATATAAATCCTCCCAAATGTTAAAACATTTTCTGATAAATCACCTACTGGCCGTACGGGAATCGAACATCCTGAAGGTATCAGGCCGAACAGGGGTTGATACGTGACGTCTTAATATCTCGCCCACATAGAATCGCTAACGTTATATAGAATTCATGTACTCTCGCTAATGTATTTACATTAATACATTTATTTCCCAACCTGTGTATTTTATTGTTGTTATACATACACTGGCATACCCCCAACTTACTACGCTTTTCAATTGACAACATGCCACGAACTTCGGGCGCTTGCTTCGTAGTTACGACACCATTTACGACATTACTTTACCGCTCCCATCAGTGTACAGTAATTCGTATGCGTACCTTTTTTTCGAAATATAAGACCTATATAATTATTTTATATAAAGAAATTTTTATTTACAATATTTAGGTACGTGTATGGCGATTGCAGTGCAGTGCATGCTTCACTAAGTGAAAAAAATTAATAGCTTTTAAGTTTAACGATTTTCGAGTTACGACAGAGGTCTGGAACTTAACATGTCGTAAGTACGGGGTATACCTGTGTATACCTTTTTGGGCTGTCCTGAAGGGTATATTTTCTGGAGAATGAATGGTATCCCAACTCCGTACCGACCAACTTTCTAGCTCTTTAAACTTAAATAGAACCATTTGCTTATAACAAGGAAATTGGGAAGTACCTTTCATGCCCCATATATAAAAATACTAACTACACAATATGAAACAAGAATAAATGTTACGACTTAATCGCACTAACTTTCTCATGTGTGTATTATAGCTTCAAAGATTTTTTTTTTAAAAATAGCTATTTAATTTAACTACCACTTAAATAAGTGTTACCCTAAAAACAAACAAATTAACTTAGTAACCAAAATAAAAGCTCTCTAGTTATAGAGTTTAAAACAATTGTTGAATTTTTTTCAAACAAAGTTCAAGTTCTCAAAAATAAAATAAAGCACCCTAAAATTATTTTATTTGTAAAAATAACTAATTTCAAAAAAACTTCATAATTTCTATAATTTGTCGTACATGAACTACACTTAAATTAATTTATTTTAGAGAAACTAAGGCACATTATTTATTTTTATATAAAATAATCCCCCGATATCTATTTTGAACAAAATTGGTATTGGTATTTTCAAAGTTATTCAAAGCTCACAAAAATTTCGAGTCCAGTCACCAATATAAGCATAATAAACTCATTTTTGTACTAAAAATAAAGGTTGTTACCATGATTTTACATTTTATACCATTTTATAACCAATACATGTAGAGTATAAAGATGAGGGATTCTAGTTGAAACCATAAGACAATACCACACAGAATTAATGAAATTTAATTTAATGTATTGTACTAGATATGAAAAAACAAATTATTTAAATAGTTTAGAAAGAAAGTTTTAATTTTAATAGTACCTAATGGATTTTTCCTACGTTGAATGAAAACAGTTAAATGAAACATCGGCCTTACAGGACAAATTTTACCGATTTCAAACAAAATATTACGATTAAACATTTGAATAATAAAATATTATTCATAAAGATGTGTTGTGTAATATGCATACATTAGTTCAAATATGACCAATTAATTACTAGCGATTTAATTTAGAAAACTGTGAATATAATTCTTAAAAAGTAGTTTTAAATGCAGAGCTTTTTCTAAATTCGGAATTAACCTTTCAAACATTAAGACTACTTGAATGACAAATTATGGGTAGGCCTACTAACTTTTGCTAAAACATCTTAAAATATTGATGAGTAAATTTGTCGGTGGACCAGCCATCAAGTCCGTGTGGTTCTATGATATATAAATGGGTAATTATATAATTAATTAAATACATTCCATGAACTTTTATAACACAAAATTATTTTGAGAAAAATTTACATAAAACTTCATTCTGCATTAACCAAGCTTTCCCCTTCTCCCCCCCCCCCCCAAAAAAAAACGGGAATTACCTGAAAGATTAGGGAAAAAGAAGAGAGCAAAAAACACTTTATTGGACCATTTTATGGCTTCGAAAAGTTGGGAGCAATTTGAGAAGTAATTCTATTCGACTTCCCAAATAGGGGTGAAAGTAACTTCTCATTAGATCTAAACTTCTTCCATACCTAAGGGGGGGAAATGGGATGTTTGAAACCTTTTCACTTTCCCTTAAATCCTCACCCACCTCATTTTGTTGGCTCAAACCATTCTGTGGACCAACCAATTCAGTAGTGTAACCGTGTCCGACCCTCGTCACAGGAAGTAGACTGATTCTATTTGCAAGATATCTTTTCCTCTTTCCTCCTTTGCACCTAACAGTTTTGTATTAATTCACACCACAAGTCACATACTAATAGTAAAACGTAACCAACTATTTTGTCAAAAATATTGTTGGCGGGCATTAAATAGTTTTTTAAAACTAGTTTAAGGACGTGGACATTATTAGTTTTACTTTGAATTAAAAAAAAAGTAACCCAACTTGGTGGCGTAGTTGGCTAACGCGCTAGTCGTGTTGAGCTCTACCGCTGAGGATGGGGAGATCGAGGTTCGAATCTCGGTCGGGTGAACTGGGGTGGTTTTTCCTAAACGGTTTTCCACTCTCCCTCCACGCAAATGCGGGTTCACTTCCTCTAAATTCAACCCTCCCAATTACTAATCCATTAGCGTAATTAGAACTTAAGCGTATAAACCAAACGGGTAGTAAGACGCGGTGCTAAATACTAATATTAAAAAAAGTAAATTGGACATTCTTAAGGAACCTAAAAAAAATACTGTGTAACATCATTGTTATTGACGGCTTAGTTTAAAGTAAAGATGAGTAAGGTGGTTTTAAATAATGCACAGCCATTTGCATGCAGAGAAGATTGTAATACCGCAGTGATAAATCACATTTGAATTCCACCCACCCCAATTCACCGGAACGAGATTAAAAACTATAAATTCTGCTCTTAATCAAACCAATCTCTTGAGAAACGGACGCCTTAATCTCCATAATCACTGATTAGGGCTACACACACTAAAACAGCTTTGAACCTCTGTATTATTAAAATTATTTTGATGATAAATCAAATTGTAAGTTAAAGTTATATTTTCTAGTTAGTTGTATGACAAAAATTGTCTTCACATTAGGTATTTAAGGAGTACATTTAGATAAATTATGTAGGCCTGTAAAAAAAATCTTTACAAATAAATTAACAATTACTATAGTAATAAATAAAATTCCAAATAAGTTATGTAATATTGAAAATATTTAAATGAAAACTTTGCATAAACTTACATATATTATAAAAAATTATTGAAAATTTAAATTGAAAATTGAAAATGATATAATTATTATAGCATTTGAAAATTACTAATTAAAGTTTAAATTCTCATATTAAATTCTCATATTTAAATTTCTACCTTTCTTCCTTTTTGTTTGGTGGAGGAGATAAAGAGGCCTATTCAAAGACAGGAATGAAAATACAAAAATCATAAATTTCAATCAGCTCGTTTCCGAAATTGTAACGTTTTAAAATAAATATTTTTTGAATGTTTTTAACTTTATGCACGTTTTAATTTATTTCTATTAATATCACATATCATATGTTTAAATGTATTTACTATTAATTTTACTATTACATTTTGCCCAACATTCCAACCCCTTGTCCACGTCGAGGGAGAGGGCAGCGGCACGAAGTGGGGGGTTAGGGGTGAAGTAGAGTGGGGACTATGTGTGCTCTGTGACCGCTTCGGTAACTGTGAAGGCCCTGACAGAACTTTGAAAAGTTACGGCTGTTGGGACTCTCATGAAAATCCGATAGGCCTAGCAAGCCAGTAGTGGATGCAAAATTTGCTTTCAAAATAGGATGATTTGCCCATTTATCTGCCGAAATAAATAAATATTAATTATTATCTGACGCAATTTGCTAAGGGCTTACAGAAAATAACTACCTGAATGCTTAAGGCGAAGACAATTTTTCTTGATGCAACAACCTAAAACAATATTATTTATTCTTTCCTTACCAAATATTAAAAAGAAGTCCTAAGAACACTTATTATGTTGTACTATCATAAATTAAGGCAATTCAAACTATAATGAGATTCAAACCATTCTTTTTCTGTCCGTTCTGTTTTCGGCCATTATTCTTACGCCAATATAAATGAATTTAGAAATATAATTTTTTTAACTCTATAGTTAAAAAGGTGCCATAGAAATATTTTTCTTAAAAGTATTCTATGTTTTTACTTATTTATTATCTTCAAAAGTGAATAAACTTTTCTCGTCGGAGGGTATACCCTTTTTCCAGGCCAACAACAAATTTACATATAAAATCAACAGAGCCCTGCAGCTCGAGGAGGATGTAGGGGAGGTAATATTGAGACTGAAATGAGGGGGAAGGGGCAGTGAACCCTTCCTCTCCAAATCCCTTATCGTGTTTCTCGCGCTAATGGGAATTAGATAATGCCTGTGTTCGTATTTTGATGGTTTCCTTTACAGTTCAAGAGGGCTGTAGCGTTTATTCATTAAAACAATTGAAATTGTTTCCGCTCATTCGAGTGAAATAACTTTTGTATTAAAACCGTGCGATATTGTTATAGGATTGATAATTAACTTTCTAGATAAATCATATACATTAATGAAAATACAATTTGTAAACTTTGCTGTCATTATCTCGCGCAGACTATATAAAATGGGCTGCAGGTGAGTTGCGGCCGCACCTCTAAAGAGACAGTTGAATTGAGGCCCCACCTTTTTTAGAACCATGTACGAAATTGCGGCCCAGGTGTTGACTTACTTATATTGTTGTTAGTAACTTAGTTTGTCAATATTCATAAAGTTAGACTACTTGATATTATAACATTTTGAATTTTTTTTAATCTAACCTAAACTTACCTAACCTAGCCTAGCCTAGCCTTGCCTTGGACAAAACCATTGAACGACAAGACTGAGGGAGTTTAGATATTACGAGGGATGTTGACATTGAACGATGATAGTGTTTATCTGAAATTTAAGACAGTACGATAGAAAGCACACTGATAATTAAGTGGACGCAACTCATACCTTTTATAAAGTGAATGTACCACAATTCTTACGTGTCTCTCAAAAAGCCGGGCCGTAGCTCTTAAGTGATTTCAAGATTAGGCCGTAACTCAGCTACACAGATAACACCATAAATTATCCAGGAGTAAAAATAAATTATTTAAATGAATTGCCTCCTTGGTGGATTTATTATAGGGAGTTCACTGTGCTGGTTGTATTTCAAGTTACAGTATTTTAATATTCCCCTCTCTCAGCTTGTAGGACCTAAGTAATCCCCCACTTAAGGTGACCACCTCAGCAAGCGAGAAATTGCTGCGAGGACTTTCAGCTTTAACGCAATATTAATTCTACGACACGTTATTTCAAAATATGGCTCGCACCAAAATAAAGTCGAAAGATTCTAACAGGGATATTTTTACTTAATAACCCTATAGTTATAGTATTAATAATAGAAAAAACGTGCGAAAATTTGACATTACTCATTTAAACGACTTTTAAGCATATTATTAGAGATATGAGACTAGGCTTAGTGAAAAAAGGTCCAGATTTACCCTTTTTTCTAGCAAATACAGTAATTCTTTTATAGGCTCACAACGATTTTTTTAAAGATATTTGACAACTAGCAGAACTACCTTGTGAAAAAAGTTTTGTTGTTTTCTTTCCCCTCTTTCTTATTGACACAACAAAGAGAACGAAAGGGAATATAAGCCAGACAGAATAGAGAAGTAGTTCCAGAAAACGACACAGACCAGTATATTTTAAGCCATATAGCCTGACAACGATTGATACTTGATCGCTGACGAGGCGGCTGCCTTAACTATAACGGCGAGTCAATATGTAGTTCCATCCTATCAGGCCGCTAGATTACCTATTTCTAATACTTCCCCTATTATACTTGCCCAAACATATATCACTTTCTTTCACTTTCACAACACTATTTGTTTGCATAGTATTAATCCAAATGGAAAAAAAACTCACTTGTTTCTTATTTTAGAGATAATTATGGTTCTAAAGGTATTTTTATATTTCTGCTTGCTCCCAGAAATATTTTTAAAATCATAAAAATATCAAAGAAACTTAAATGGTGGACAATCTTCAAATATAAATAAAAATACCCTTCTTGATAATTATTGAAATTTTTGACTTAAAATATATTTGACATATTAAAAAAAAAATTTTAGATAAATATGGAGGAATCACAAAGTTGAAGCGAAATATATTAACATATAAAATCCTATTTGAATTTGCCGCTGCGTAGAAAATGGGTAACAAAGCTAAATAAGCCATGAATTCACTAATAATACACAACACTAATTCCTCCATAAGTATGAAGTATAGGGCATCTTTTTATTATTCTGGATTTTCTATTATGTGTTATAAACACTACGTTAATCCCATGTCCACAAATTAAATAATTAGTTTGACTGAAATCATACATTACTTCTAATATATTTTTTTTAATAAACTATCACCTACTATACGACTTCTTAATAACATAAGAAATGTATGCATGCATTTTAACCATATAAATCAATTGACTGCATCTTATATGTCCTCATTTATATTACCTTAGTGTTATATCATTATTTAAGGATATTAAACTGGGATAAAAAAGTATATGGTAACGATTTCCAAAATGAGAACCAACTAAGTGTTTAATAAATTTTGTTGAAATATAAGAGTATACACTTTTTATATTTGGCTAAATTTAAACCACTTTTAGTTACAAGTCAAAATGTTGTTCTTAAACTGATATTTTTTATAATATCCATACGTTTAATAAAGAGTGATGGAATATTGAAGTTATGAAAGATTTTATTTTAAATATAAATAACATGTTACTTTGCACTATTGGACAACTTTGCTGAATACGTGTTGTGGTCAAATAGTGCAAAGCAACAGGTTATTATTAATATTTATGGTTAAAATTAAAATTAAATCTTTATTATCTTCAACCTAGACTGATTGTTTACTGAATATCTGGAATAAAACGGCGTCTTTGAGCAGAAGGGTTTAGTTACAATAACTTAATTCAAACAATAGCCCTTGGATTTTCTCAACTTTTTATTTAACATTTTTCAATTGAATCGACTATTTTAAATATCCCCATACACTATCTTCACTAAAAATTTATCTTAATATGATAATATTTATTAAAAATACTATATATATATCAATTGAATTAATTAACTAATGATGTGACCGATTAAAATTGAATGTGGTCATCTCTCATCTTTGTTGGCACCCATTTTACCATGGTTCAAAATTAATAAATTGTTTCAATTTATTTTGTATTACCATTCAAAACCTTTGACTCCATCTTGATAACACAACCAAACCCATCGATCGTCAGCAATTTTTTTTATGAAATTCCCACTCTGAAGTGTTGTGTTATTTTAATTGGGTTTTCCCTGTAGTAAATTGATTTATTTTGTATAGCCCACCGATATCAAAATAACTTCATTAATTCCCCACATCGCTGGGGTTCAAGGCCACCTCTATTCATGTAATTCTGACAGTATACCCTCAGGTGGATGACTGCTGGACGATGACCACCGGGTGCTGAGTGCGAGTCTGCGATAGCCGAGAGGTTAGAGGAAGAATAACCTATTCTATAACGATAAAAAACAAACTAAACACATTCCCGGAAACCAATAGCCAAGACGTTGATTATCTAGAGATAAGGTGACCTGGCGGCCTAGGGGGTAAGGTCACAGACTTCTGTGCTGGGGGTCCTCGGTTCAATCTTTGGTCCCGGCACAGATGTATCTGATTGGAAAACCCTTCCTTCACCTCTGACCAGACGTGTATTTATCACAACTTGTGAATGTGAGGAATGCCAGGCCTCCACCGTGGTTCGGATTCCACGTTAAACTGTAGGTCCTCCATTTCATCTCACAATCACCCTACCATTACACATTAGCGTAAGTGCGTATAACCCGAACGGGTAGTAAGACGCAGTGCTAATAATAATAACAATAATAATAGTAGTAATAATAATCTGGAGATGAATTTGATTAAGGATAAATTACATTAAGTTTATTGCTTTATTTGAAATGGTGCGGCCAAAATTACACCGAGTTTGATGTTGGAAATGAACCACCACAGCAGATCTAAACAAAATTTTCAGTGTCTTTCAATTTCAAAGAGAAAGATCTAAATATCAAACGAACTTTGGTGTTGATAAGAGTGCATTTTTTTTATAAAAATCCAAAACTAAGTCTTATCTACTTTAAAAAAAATCAGAAACAGATATATGTCAAACATAGCAGTATAACCTAAGCCTTATATCGAGGTCAAAGGAAGGAGGGGGGGCTTAGATTTAGATTGATTTTGAAAATAGGGAGGGGGGTTTTCAACACTCATTAAAACACATAGTGACACCACTGCTGTGTGATCTATTTGACGGTGAATTTTATTCAAGTTATATTCATGTCCTGTCCTGTAGTATGGACACTAAACGTCATTAGCTAGAGAACGTTTCGACGAGAAAACATTGATTAATGTGACCTATTTACTCGACACATGAACACACAATAATAAATTATCATGCAGTTGATTTGATGACAAAGAACTATGTAGAAGCAAATAATTATGAATGGTTATATTTTTTGATGGAAACCATATTACGTTGATTTTATAGTAATTGTTTGTTAAATACAAATCTGGTGACCTGGTGGTCTAGGGGTAAGGTGTCAGACTTCTGTGCTGGTGGTCCGGGGCTCAATCCTCGGTCCCGGCACAGATTTATCTGATTGCCAAACCCTTCCTTCACCTTTGACAAGACGTGTATTAATCACAACTTGTGAATGTGAGGAATGCCAGGCCTCCACCGTGGTTCGGATCCCACGTTAAACTGTAGGTCCTCCATTTCATCTCACAATCACCCTACCATTACACATTAGCGTAAGTGTGTATAACCCGAACGGGTAGTAAGACGCGGTGCTAATAATAATAATAATAATAAATACAAATCAGTTTGTTTTTTTTACCTTAAAAATTAATGTCTCCTTTGAGGTGGTATGGAAGGAGACTCAAGAAAAGGCCAGTGTTTTTTACAGTTTTTATGGCAAAACTTTTTTTTTTGCTAAAATCAATAAAATTTTGCTCCAGTACAAACATAGAGTTTAACTTTATTCACATGTTGATATCAACAGTTCCTGAATATCCATCATGAGCATAGCGGTATTATATGTGAAACTTCTTTAATTAAGAGGAAAAGCTATCATTAAATTCCAGAACACCCTTGACAGATATTCAAGAAATTTTGAGGTCATTGTAAAAAAAAATATAACTTATATTATTTGGTGTGCAGCATTATAAGTAAATCCACTAGTAATATTGTTATGATTCTAGTGGACTCTACTTATTTTTGAAAGTGTGTCAATGTATTATTATTAGCACCGCGTCTTACTACCCGTTCGGATTATGCGCACTTACGCTAATGTGTAATGGTAGGGTGATTGTGAGATGAAATGGAGGACCTACAGTTTAACGTGGAATCCGAACCACGCTGGAGGCCTGGCATTCCTCACATTCACAAGCTGTGATTAATACACGTCTTGTCAGAGGTGAAGGAAGGGTTTGGCAATCAGATAAATCTGTGCCGGGACCGGGGATTGAACCCCGGACCCCCAGCACAGAAGTCTGACACCATACCCCTAGACCACCAGGTCACCGCGTGTCAATGTAGGCTATAAACTTGTCCCCCCACAATCACCAAATAAGTTGATAACTTATCTATACAGTTATTGTGTTCCATTTGCGATATTTAAATGAAATTCAGATTTCGTGTTTTTGTTTTGTTTCTGTGAACCGAACTTTATACTACCCTTTCGAGTTAACCGCATATTTAAACTTATTCTGTAGGAGAAAATGAAGGTGGAATTTCAAGTAAATGTATGGAGAAAGAGTGGAATCTATTTTTTTAAATGCTTCAATTCACCCGGCCGGGACTCAAGCCACGACCTCCCCATCCCCGACAAACCAGACCAGATGAACTTGAGATTTAATCAATTTGTCCAACGATGCGGGCTCCCCCCAAGAAGTCGACACTGTTGAATCATGATTGAATCACGGACTGGATTGAAATGTACTTGTAAACAGTAGGATATGATGGTGCTATGTGGTCTGAATACAATCCCATCCATCCTGTGGTCACAGGGTTCACAGATTTACGTGTTACGCACTAAGCTTATTTAAACTCAGTCAACTGCACCATATTTCGCCAGCGCAGGACAGGAACCCCTTCCTGCGGTCGGTACGATTGCTATCTTGTCCGGTTGACACGACCGACCGACCTGACAATGCCGGATCTAATTTGTGAATTATTCCAGTAGTAATCAGCTGAGTGGTACGTTGACAAGTAAAATTACCGGCAGGGTTTGGTTTCAATCGGTTGTTTCCCACATAAGAGGGATTGAATTTTGTCAAACTAAATTTAGAAAAATTGAAATGATTGTACTAGCACGTTTAGCACAGGGGTTATTATTAGCGTTTTAATCAAAGTGGTAGGGTGTGTAAGGGTAGTTTGAGAAAATGCAATGCTATTTTATTGAAGAGAGGTTAGGAGAATCACTTCTATTGTGCATGATCTGGAAATACAATTAATAACATTGAGTATGATACACACTTCTAGCTAATTAATAACAAAATAAAAGTGGTGTTGTTTAAAATGATTATTTGAGGTATTTAACATGTACTTTCTGAACCGATTGATTATATCAGCAAACGACTAATAAACTAACTTAAGGATGTTGCCTATCTGGGAAGTTACGGAAGGTTAAGATAGAATTTACCATGTTAGTGAATTTACGTTCTACTCAGGGAATTTTAAAGATGTAGCGTTGAAACAAAAACTACAAATTCTTAAATAATTTTAAAAATAGTCCTTTAGTGTCAAAAAATTATTATTTTTATCTTTATTTAGTTTTTTAGATGTTTTATTTATAAATCATCTACAACATAGGCTATTTGACTTAGTTACTATAATGTCCTGTAAGAATCTTCCTGCCAGGATGTAGGTTAAAAAAAGTCAGTGGTAGCATATGTATATCTAGAGTAGGAATCAAGAAAAAGGTAAAATTATAAAGCAAGTCAATGTTTTCAAGGCGCAAATATTAAAGTGACTGTGTAAACTCGTCAGAGGAAGAGGGGAAGGTTTATCAGCACATAAACAAGAGCCCTCTCAGGTTGAACTTCTCATTTTCTTCCCTCTCTTTATATTTTGTACATTGGTGTATAAGTGTGATAGTGCTTAGACTACTTAGGTGCGTCAAGTTAAGATGCAACCCTTTTCGCAAAATAGCTTCGAAATCTCCAAATAGAAAACGTCGTTAAATCTAGAACAGACACAACACCCAGCTCTCCAGCCGTTAAATTCACCGCTTTGGAGGGGGATACCACTATTTCACCAATGATACTTTTTTGGCCATGCCAGGAATCGAAACCGAGACCCTTAGCTCAATAGGCAGACACGCTACAGTTTGAGCTGAGGCATCGGGTAATATTTTGTCCCTAGCCCCGCATTTTATTACCAGCTAAGATTAAACGCATATTAACTAAGCCAGTGATTTAAGGACGAGGGAGGTTGAATTTAGAGGAAGTGTGTCTGCATTTGCGTTGAGGGGGAATGAAAAACAATTTAGGAAAAATCACCCTCAGTACATCAGACCGGAATTCAAACCACGATTTACCCGTATTCAGCAGTGTAGTTTACGGTGAGGGGTGACACCTTAGATCATGCGATCACAGAAACAGATTACAAATGATTAGATATTAGGAAACTTTAATTTATATTTGAGCTCTCAACAAAAAATAATGTTATATTATGTTTGATAGTTGAATAATAAACGAATTTTCACATTATAGATCTACTTGCTATTTCCTAGTAATATAAATGTTTGGAGTAAACATAATATTTATAAATATTTACTAGATAATGGTGGACTATTTTTTTTACTCTACTACAATCAAATTTTTTTTATGCACAATTTAGTGTTTATGGAAAAGATGGTGTTCTCAATTGAGTAATAAGCGTGTCTTTGAAGTCGATTTTAAATATCTCAGAGATTGCTGAAATATTTGTTGCGTTTCAAATTTCTTTTTTCCGTTTCAATCCTATGAGAAAGAGTCTCTTAAGTGATAAAAAGTTGGGTTTTTTTTGTAATCTTGGCACGACGCGATCAATTTTTCAAGCGAAGCGACGCTCTTTGGTTTCATGGTCCCTTTGATCGTCGAGTCGAATAATGTCGGAGGATTAAACGCCTCTAGGGAAATACTTCATAAAGTTCGTCAAGGGTGATTACATCTGGGAAGAGTTGATGCTTCTGTTGCAGCCTCGTACGTCAGCTTGTAAGACTCGTAGCAGTTCACGAGCCGTGTGTGTGTGTGTGTGTCTTTACTCAACACAGGCCATCGTGTTCAAGGAGATCTTTCGACTTGTAAATATTCTGTGAAGCACCCAACATTGCGCCAGTGCTCTCTTTGAGAGTTAGTTGATAAATGACACATTTCGGTGGGCACACGGTGTAAGGTGTCACTCTCGCGATATACTAGATTGACTAGCACAGGGAGATTGTGTTCTAATTCCGGTTGGGTGTAATGGGGGTGTTTACCCTTAATTGTTTTACACTCTTCCTCCACGTAAATGAGGTTACACTTGATCTAAAATCAACCTTCCCTATCCTAGAAAATAAGCGTGATTAGTAGATATGCGTACATCCCGAAAGGGTAGTGACACTCGATGCTAAAGAATAGTCTCAAACCACTGTAAAGCTCAGCGAGAGGGTTCTTGCCACCCGAAATATCCCTTTTACGGTATCAAGTCTTCCCGCAATAGCAAGCAATGTATGAAAGGCGATGTTTTATTTTTTTTATTGATTTTATGAACTCAACATTTTTTAAAAAAAAATGATTAGTCTTATAGGAATTGTAAAAATAAACTTTTTTTTTTCCGTATTCACTCCGTTTACCCTGAAAGATGGCAGTCTAACGTCGACGGATTCCACTAGCTTAATAAATATCGTAGTGGAATAGTGCCGTGTAAGGTTGCTGCTACCTTACAGGGTAAGAGAAGGATACATAGTTTAGTAAAAGTTAATGAAGCACAAACATTTTTTAAAAAATATTTAAAAAAGGGCCCCAAATATCCATAAATTATCTATCAATGTCGACTACAAGACATGGTGCAACGTGCTCTCGCACAATAATAGCGGTTTATACACTTAACTTTAATGGTTACTAGACGTAAAGAAAAAAAATAATAGCTAAAAGAAAGCGTTGACATGAATCTGTATTAGTAAGATTAACATTTCTCAGAAATAAGTATAAAAATAAAACAGTAAAAACTGATAGTTTCTCTCTCAAAACAATATCATGTGATTCCCCCCTCTCCAAGTTTTTTCTATATTGCTTGTTCTCATTCTTAAGTTAACATATTGGATATATCCCCAACCCTAAAGACTATCTTTATTTTATCTCTATTTTTTTAATGTCTTGGTAGCTTTTGTTTTTTGTCTGATATTTATTTTACTGTTAGTCTAGTTAACGTTAAACTGTCCCCTACAGTTTGTTCTCAATTCGTTTCGCTAGAAAATCGACATCCGTGTTACAATATCTTATTTTCGTGTTTGTTCACCGTGTCTTACTACTATAGGCTACCTTTAATCTTTTAAATTATATTTTTATTTATGTTAGCCTTTTAAAGTTAAAACATTTTCAAGTATATAAAAATTAACTTTCAGATTAAACTTTAGTTTTAGTAGAAACAATACTGACATATCAAAGAAACTCCACCAGCTGAAAGAACAATAATATTAATTCATATTTTTACCATAAATGATAATTTTAGTTTTGTAGATTTTTTATTTAGACTACTACAAAAAATAAAGCAAGTTTATTTAGTAAGCTATGGGAGTGTTTACTATTCACAGATTTTGGAATGAGTGTTAGATCTCTACGATTTCGTGTTGTTTACTTCCAGCTCGTCTATGTCAAAGAGCTTTTTAATAAGTAATGGGAAAAGGACCAACTACGGTCTACATGATTAAATAATGTAAATCGGAATATGAATGAATACCAACCAACATATAAATGGGTACCAATGAGTTTATAAACAAGTATACAGTTTCTTCATAGTTTAAAAACATTAAAAGTGTTACGTGTTTAAAACTATTACAATTGGTTTTATTTTGCTTGCGTACCACTTTTGACCTGCGAGTCGTGTCGTGTCGGACCATACTGTCTCAAGCCAGGCCAGGTACACACTACACAACTTATTGTGCAGTAAGTGGTATAAGTAACCTAAAGATGGCGTGATGTGAACACCAACTATTATACAAGATCTGCTTTGCGCAACTTATTGTACTCAATTTCAGGAAATATCACACGTATTCATGCCATTTTTACTGTACAACTTTTGGTTTGTTAACAACATATAGCCCTATCTGCTAGACGTGAACTAATTGAATATGTTGATAACGTATTTATTATGCATCAAATTATTAATAAAAACTGTTACAATTTAAATATATATTTGCAGACCATTATAATAAATATAAATGAAAATTTCTAAAATATTTACTAATGTTTTATATATTATATGTTATTATTCTACCAAAAGCAAATAAACTATAATATTGTACGCAATAGTATATTCCATACGAACAGTATTGAGGTAAAACTTGTATGCAATCGATGTGACCAAGCTATTGTACAAGTTTTGTCGTGTGTACCTAGCTTAAAACTATGCAATTACTTATGTGGGTTAGGCCTGCCAACATTTGATTTTATAGTATATCACAGTATTTAAAAATTATTATATTTTGTCGTGAAACAAATAAATAAAAGAGCAAGAATGACATAAACCCTTCTCTTTTAAAAAGTTATCTCAAATCATTTCACAACAATAAATGCAGTTGTCGGCTTGTACCTCACTTTGTAGCTTTGTAGGTGAGTCAATCGGTTTAGACGTATGCGTATTTATTAAGTCGGTTGGTTTTGAAATCTGATTGGGTCTCCTAAATGCTGATGTGAAAAAGTGTATAGCTGGAGTTATTTAAATTCTCGTCACGTGATTAAGTTTCTAGTTTAGTTTTTTCGGTGAAAGCGTGAATCCACAGTAAATGTAGTAATATCCTGTTATATGCACTATTTTCATCAAGGATCAGAAAAACAGCAGCATAAAACTGGTCTTAGTACTCGGTTTTGGCTCAGGACTAACTGTAGTAATATCCTGTTACAGGCACAATTTCACCTAGGATCAGCAAGAATGCAGCATAAAACTGGTCTTAGTACTCAGTTTTGGCTCAGGACTAACTGTAGTAATATCCTGTTACAGGTGCCATCTTCACAGAGGATCAGAACGACAGCAGCACGGAACTGGCCTTCAAGTACCTGGTTTTGGCTCAGGACTAACTGTAGTAATATTCTGTTACAGGCACAATTTTCACCTAGATCACAAGAATGCAGCATAAAACTGGTCTTAGTACTCAGTTTTGCCTCAGGACTAACTGTAGTAATATTCTGTTACAGGCGCCATCTTCACAGAGGATCAGAAAGACAGCAGTAGATAACTGGCCTTCAAGTACGTGGTTTTGGCTCAGGACTAACTGTAGTAATATCCTGTTACAGGTGCCATCTTCACAGAGGATCAGAAAGACAGCAGCACGGAACTGGCCTTCAAGTACGCGGTGTACCGTATCAACAAGGATAAATACCTACTGCCTAGGACCAGTCTCATCTACGATATCCAGTACGTGCCCAAAGATGATAGTTTCCACGCCTCCAAGAAAGGTACTTGTATCTATAATAATGTCTCTAGATTATATTCTACCAACAAATGCAACATCTAAAACCGTTTTGCACAGTTGCCCAAATTAATAATAACGTTCCCTAGCAAAGTTATCTAACAACACTCTTTATCAACGTTTATTTTGTGCATTCTATCGTACTGCCCATTCTGGTGGGAAAATATGAAATTATCGTGCATTTGCGTGGAGGTAAAAATACCTCGATACATATATTTAGGATTTGAACCTCTACTCCACACCCTTTCCTGAGCTAGAGTCAGGTTTGCAAGTTCCAATACCATATCAACCGGTCCTTTATTTATTCGCGTAATGCAGATAAAATTCACGAGTGAAAATGTTGTGGCAGCTTGTGGGTTTTTCACTAAGGGTGAGAAAGACTTAATCAGTATTTACTGGTAAATCAATTCCTCTTACTTAGCATCAATCCTGCCATTTAAAGCCGATCCAAAAACACTCGCCCACTTTATTACCGTGGGAATATTGTGATTTGTCAAATAGATGGGAGAGATTGTTTACTAATACAAGACCTTCGAACCTAGTACCCTCTTGGCAAAATCCACAAGCCGCCACTGAGAGAAAGCGTGAATCATCCCCAACTCGTGGCGAGCGAATAAAGTCCCTAGTATCGGAGTATTGTGATGGGTTTAGGTTAGGGTTTCTGTCTGTTCGTGGAGTATGTGACGCCAGCTTTATCGTTGCGGTGCTCTCTCTCCCTCCCCCCTCTCTAGCACTACCCCTTCTCTCTTTCTCTCATCTCCACAGACAAGTACCACGCTCTTCATATGGCCGTAGGACGTTTGGCACATTTTTCCGGAAGAGCGACCCGTTTGTACCAATCTATACAGGATGTTTGGCGCAGTAATATTAAATAAATGGGAGGTATTTTTTTGGACCAATTGAGATAGGACGTATGGACTAGGATAAAAAAAAAATTATTCCTTTCATTTATGCAGACCTAGCCTAGCACTACCCTTAGCCTAAATTAACCTACCGTGATGTAACATATCCCAGCCCAACCATCATACGACTCCCTTTATTTATTTTTCCACTTGCAACCGTATTTAAAGGCCTAATTCTTTCCTTTTTGTGTCCAATATGTTGTGAAAGTTTGATCATGTTCTACTCTCATTCATGGACACTTTGTAAGGCTCATGTTTTTTTTAAATCGGAACAAAATTTTACAAATATCAGGTTGGTACGATTATTTTTAAATTCAAGCTATGTTGGTATTTCTGGGAGTTTTCCACGTTATTATTTAATTATTTAGTGTTTATTTGTATACTTAAATACTATTAAAACGACTGAGTTTTAAAATGCCTTATATTTTTAATGTACTAAAGGATATATTTTTTGAAAAAAACTAATTTATTTACACGTACAAAAGTGTCCGTCTCGCTGATCTGGAATGAAGGGGACGGAGATATCAAGGTTTATATCCAAACCTGGTGTACTGAGGTGGTTTTCCTTAAATGGTTTCTCCCATTTTAATCTATGAAAATGAGAGTATAACTTCCTCTCCGTTCTAACTACCCCAGTCCCACCATATTCGTGTGAATATGAAGACAGCAATAAAACCTACTTTTTTATATACAAACATATGACCCAAAAATAGATCAATTGCACATATTTACAAACTTTCAGCTATGATGGTGGGTAGTTATGTAGGTTATTTTTATTCAGTGGTGAAAAGATTATGTGAATCATCAAAGGCAAATTGAACAAGTTCTCACCGTATAATTTAATTGAAAACTATTCCCCTGGAAATTGTGAAAACTTTGACAAATCGTTAAAATATTGTACTAATGTCGTCACTCGAGAATGTTCTGTGTCCAATTTTTCACTTTTGTGTAAAAGAGTATTGAAGTTTGACCTTGTGTATAAAACCAATGTTACTAGATGACAACTCGAGTTAGTATCCTCTTAAGTAATTTATACAGTAGTCTGAATTTAACCACAGGTGGACCAAGTGCATTCTAAAATAGACTTAAATACCAAATATCTCAAATTTAACACTTTAGAAATAGAACACTTGCATTCTCGGGTGACGATGTGGCTTCAAAAGTTAAATTTTTAAAATGGTTTAAAATATTGGACGACCAAAATACGACAAACCACTATATGTTTTTTTTTTGTGAAATCCCCGTTCACCTTTTATAACCCCTTTGTCATGCAGATAATGGTGCAAATGATGTCGTAAACGACTAGTACAATAGAATTATTAATGTCAGACTGAGCATGCCCCTTTGTCAATTATTACTACGTACTTATTAATTTGTTGCGCTGTTTAGTTGAGATATATTTGTTGAACGACTTTTATCGTAAAGTGAGATGTTGAGATATTGATCGACCACGATGAGATAGCCCCTCAGTCACAAAAAAGAATCAACAAGAGCGAGGCACTAAGACGAGCTGTCCGTTGCTGTCAAAACATTTTATTTACTTCGCCTTTCCAATATCTGTGGTTTTCCCGTAGAACCAATATAAATACAGCACGAAGAAGACTTTCGAGACAAGTGCGGACAGAGGAAGAGGAGTAAATAAAATAGGAGTGGAGGAAGGAAGGTCGTGACACCAACTTTGAGAAAGGAGGAAAAAAAAGAAAAACTAATTAAACAAGCTGTTATTTTTAATTCGTAAATTACAAAATATTCTCTGAAAACTCGTTTGAAATTTTAATTTGTATTATTTAAAACTAAAAGGAATGTCAAAATAATATTTATATTGGTATAAGATCTTAGTGTTAGAAGTAAATAATTTATTCATTTTTCATTAATATACATTAATTTACTCTTGAAATTGGTGGACATGTGAATTTTATAAAACACACCATTAGCTCAAATGTTCATAATGTGGTATTACACCCTAATTTATATAGAAGGGCGCTTTTGTCAGTTATTAAAGTTACTCAAACAATTCGCATATATTTATAAGTAAAGTCATGTGATCTGCAACTGAAACTTTACATAGGTAATAACAATACTTATGTAATACTACCACTAATAAATTAAAATATTATCAATGTTGATCAAGATGTTTGTGTTTTCTTAAAGTTTCTTCCAAACAAAGAAACTTTGCAGTACTTTAGGGCACCCTGGAAGTATATAAATGGATGTGTTCTTTTCTTTGTTTACATTTAGTTAAAGGGCTCAGAAATATATTCTGGTATATTTTAATGTTTAATAGCGGCTAAACTAGCACTTATATTCCAATAATTCATTCCTAGGTAAACATAATTTTAAAGCTAGGTTTTAGCATTCATAAAATTGTTTGGCTTTAGGAGAAGCAAACATAAATGATTATTTCAAGCCTCTTGATTTTAAATAAATATTTATCCTACGATAAGATTTAGGCCTATATTGGCTTTTCAAGAGTTTAAAATTGGAATATAGTATGTGTGTTCGTCTCTTGTCAGTCATTTGAACATATTAGTAAGTAAATTGATACATACCCAATGATTGGACAGTTATTGTGCATAGGTACAGTATAAGACTGATCCATTTTTAATGTCGGTTTGGCTACATGCATAATATAGCCATATAATGCAGTGATTCTTAAACGGGGAGCCACAAAAGATTTTTTGGGGGCCTCGAAAAAAATTTAAAAAGTTATTTGCTTATTACTGAAGTCAATTATCTTAAATTTTACGTTCTGGAAGAAAGAATTCGATGATCGTAAGCATGTAAGTACAGTAGGCTCGATTTTCCGGGGTAATAGAGGGAAGGGGAAGCACGGGTAATAGAAATCACGAATAGTACAAATAATCCCATCTGTTTACCATCGCCATTCAAATTTGTTGCCCTTTGTTTCTACTTATTTATGTGAACAGGGGTTTTCCCCAATGATTATATTAAAAGGAATCAGTGAAATAGAATCCGATTAGACTCCTGCATGCGAATAGCATTAAGTAATAAAATTGAAACAAGAATATACAAATTAGTGGAAAGTGTTCAACAGCAGAGGTCCCATTAAATACATTTAGGCAAGTTAATTTCTGTTTTTTATTTGTTTTTTATTGTATTCAGTATAGAAAGCCACTATTTTAGAATTGCTTTATGCATAGTCTACTTGTAATAGGCTCTAGATGCCGCATCATCCAACCCAGCTCCTTTGCTTATTTAGTAGCTCACAAGCAACCACTTAGGGAAAACATGTTATATACTTCTAGAAGGCCTATTTTCTTAACATACAAATAACGTAAAAGTCTAGGGTGTTAATTTATTCAAAGTTGAATACAAAATTTGGGATAGTGTAGCATACTTAAAAAAAACAGCACTATCTTCTTTGATGCAACCTCTCAGATCAATTATTTTTCATTTTCCATATAATAGCTATTTTTTTACATTAACCCCTCTACCTAGCTAATTAAGGGAACCACCTCTCAGGTATTGTGAGGCCACGAGGTGGGCTGGAGAAACTCCCTTTACAGCAACTACCACTTAATACTACTACTGCTGCTTCATCTGAAATTCATGAGGAACTTTTTAAACACCCGTCTCACCCTCACATCTCCTCCTGTGGGCTCTTAGGTAGGATCTCTTTCAAGGCCTTGATTACCACCTGGGCTTAATGAAAACACATGACTTCCTACACCGGCCCTGTGGCCTGGACGCGAAAAAAACCCACACTTTTCAACCATGGTTCGTTCATCCCGCTCAACGGATAGCGCGTCCATACTCGTCCAGACGAAAAGGGGACATGTACACTACATTTACCTGAAAGGTAGCAGTCTCTCCTTGATGGATTACAGTATGTACTACCTATAAGTTATGCCATATTGGAAAAATGCAAGGTATGCTTGTTACCTTTTGGGACTTATTATTATTTATTATTATTAGCACCACGTCTTACTACCCGTTCGGGTTATACGCACTTACGCTAATGTGTAAATGGTAGGGTGATTGTGAGATGAAATAGAGGACCTACAGTTTAACGTGGAATCCGAACCACGGTGGAGGCCTGGCATTCCTCACATTCACAAGTTGTTTGGGACTAACGAAAGTTAACCAGCCACATTAGGTTTCTTATTTTGGTAAAATGCCACCTGAATTGAGATTCACCCACTTATATGGCCACGTGGTCAAACGCGATAATCTCGTGTTGGACTAGACTGCCGAATACTGGGAGATCGGTGTTCGATCCCTGTCGGATGTACTGAGGATAGTTTTTCCTAAATGGTTTTTCACTGTCCATCCACGCAAATTCGGGTGCATTTTCTTTAAATATAACCCTAACCAATTAATGTAATCGGTACATAGGCGTATAGCCTGAACAGTAAAACGCTGTGCTAAAAATAAAATAAGAGAGAGATTCGAGGCCGGGACCTTAGTATTTACGCACCAACAGTGCTGACAGTTGAGTTATCAAAGTAATAATTCGTTCAAAATGGTCATTTTATTAACAGTTCGCTCACTGACCAATTGACCAACCATACATACCATAATGTCGTGAGCGGATGTGTAGAAATTGTCTCAAAGTTTAACACTGCATAGGCTTATATATTATTTAGGGGCGGTCTTATGACTCCTGGATAAATATTTATATCTGTTCGATATATTAAAAGTGTGTCTTATGACTGCCAGATAGCATTAATCCACCAGATAAAATGTATTTATCCATCTCATTTTTATCGGGAGGTTCAAGTCCCTGATAACTTTTATCTGAGAGTTAAAATGATCGTTGCCATAGTGACGCGTTGTTTTTCATGAGGTTTCGCTTATCAGAATTTGTTTTTAGGTTAAAATCTTGATTCACGTGTTTAGTAGGCTCAGGCCAGGCTCTAAATATATAATATAAAGTTAGAACATTTAATTCACACTTTTATAAAAACTGACAAGCTATTTGTAGAGTTATAGTTATATAAGAACAAATTATTAAAATGTGAGTACAATAAATGACATTGTATAAACTCTGTACCCAACTATTGACCACATTTTGGCAGACACCGAAATTAGTACTTGCTAAACAACCTACCTTCTGTACCCAAGTGACACCATATTGTTTCCACGCACTAGTTTAGCCGCCATTATTTAACAAATGTTGAGCGATATAGCCACTAGCCAGGTAGTAGCGGTAGCAGCAGGGTTTATACGTATGCGCGCACTAGTAAAAACAGCACCAACCTTGCGTTTTCTGCGAAACATTTATTTATCCTAAAGGTAGCTATCCGGCAGACATATTCAATTCATTATACGCGTAAAATATTAAAGTGGCTGATAACCTTTATCTGGTCGCTAAATTTAACCTCCCGATAGCAATATTTATCCGGTAGTCCTAAGACCAGCCCTTAAAAGCATAAGTCTCAAAGATAATAATTTAACTTAGATTCGTTGGGTAACGTAGCCCCAAGATTAATAAAGGCCTATCTGTCAAGAATGCGTCAAAAGGTTGAGTGACTAAAGCTTACTTTTACAAATTATGTTAAAATTACGTTAGTAAGTTACCTTAATTAAAGGCTTTTAACGATGTTACGTTTTGAAATCAACAACGTATTCTTTTGTATTATTCAGGAAAGAAATAGAAAAATCACTTATGTTACCGTAATTAAATTTATTCAATATTTATTCTCTCTATATATAATACATTATATGTAAGATATCGCCTATACACATATTCAATTATATATAAAATTTCAATCATGGAGATAGGGTAGATGTATCATATCTTTTTTTTTTTAATTTGTTTAAGCTTCCCGTTGCAAGGAAATTAAATTCAGATAACCTATCTTTTTTTTTGAAAAAATCTTTACATTTTACATTAAAGGTTTTCTAATACATATAATCATGTCTTACGTTGATGATACGTGCATCCAGAGAATTAGATAATGTAATCGATTGAGTTGAGTTTCTTATAAAATTTATATTTTTAGATTTACATCAATTATTGTTTCCAGCCTGTGTCCCAGGTCAGTTTTTTATTCAAGCCATATATTTTCCACTACCGACTTTTTATTCCTGCCATACGCCTTATAATCTAACTTAAAACTAGAACCAGCCGACCGTTAATTTATCAATGTGAAAATTATAAATTTATCGGCCATGCTGGGAATCAAACCCGGGACCCCTTAACTAAATGGGCAGACACGCTACCAACTGAGGTAAGGTGTCGGATGTAATAGCGTCTTAGTATCAGTTCAGGTTGTACTAAAATGTACTAACTACATGTATGTGTTAGGGATGAGTAAGGTTGAATTTAGAGGAAGTGTACATACATTTGCGGGGCGAGAATGTGGAAAAACTATCCTCGGTACACCTAACCAGGATTTTAACCCCGATCTGCCTTTCATAGACAGTCTAGCTTAGTCCGAGAGTAAAGCCTTAGATCATACGTCCGCCTAAGAAAGAGTTAATTTTTATCATTCATGTATTACAATACTCTAAAGTAACAAACAATGTTTCTAAATAAATAATCAATTAATTACTTTTCACAACAATTACTATCATATCATATTAAAAATAATATCAAATTCAAAACAATGTTTTTGAATTAATTAGTTCTCTCAGCAATCCATTGTTGATGTGTTTTTTTAAATTAAATGTTTATTTACATTTATGTATTAATGGATTTACAATAATGTTAGTAGAGAAAGAAGGATTTTGACAATCTTAGCATATATTTAATAGGTAAGGGTTGATATTAAACGTTAAAATGCAGCTATTAGGACATAAAGATGATTTAGTAAATAGTAAGGAAACTGTTGCAAGAAATGTAGAAGTTTTATTAGATGTGAGTAAGGAAATTGGTATAGAAGTGAACGATGAAAAGACTAAGTATAATAATTATGAAAACACAAAGAACACAGAATGGAGACGATAATTTGTAGATTATTGCGAACAACAAATAAATTGACAGGGTTAATGAGTTTAAATATTTAGGAACCATTTTAACTATTGATAATGACATTAAATTCAAAATTATCAAAATAATTTAGTCAAAAAATGCATGCTATTATTTGATCTGTAAGTTGTTGATATTTCTCCTGCTTTCAAGGAATGTAAAACTCAGAATGTACAAAATAATAGTTTTACGGTTGTTCTCTATGGATGTGAAACGTGGTCTCTTACCTTACATGACGACATTTTTTAAGGTGTTTGAAAACAAGGGGATTAGGAAGATATTTGGTCCAAAAAATAGATGAGGCTACGTGGGAGTGGAAAATGTTACATTTGTTACTCACTGTCGAAGAGGTTCGGATTTTGAACACCAGCTAACTATTATGAGGTATTTTTTCCCCATATAACTTATGGTTTCACTACGACAGGCCTAGTAGACCGGTAATAAAAAAAAAGGGCTTGAAACTGTAATGGATGTAAAATAAATGGTACGGCACACCGCACAGACTTTCTCTCTCTTTCTATAAACTCGTAAGATTTCTGAACGGAATAATGTACATTGTATCATCACCACTCCACATAAGAACACGCATAAAATAATATACAATGATATAGAATCAATGAGAAAAGAGGCGCATCTTTGTCCACCTAAGAACATTTCAAACAGTTTAATGTCTTCCACAAGGGTATACACATCGTATTAAAATTTCGATTTCTGGTTAAAATTTTAACATTTTAAAAGGTGTTGCAGATCTTCAAGTCATCGCATTGATATTTAATTATTCATTTATACATTTTGACTAATAAAAAATGTAAATATTGACTATTGAGTCTAAAATGGAGATAGATCATTGCTATGCAAACATTTCTCCTAAGAGATTTAAGGAAAAATAACATACTTTTTTTAGATACTTACTTATATTTAATTACTCTATGGCATTGGAGAATTATTGCGTTAAGACTTAAGTAGTATATGTTTACAACTAAAGCTCACAAAATTGTATTAATATATTTGCAAATATCTCAGAAACTGCTGTTTTTATAAAAATATATGTCAAATAAAAGTTTTTTATTTCTAATAGTCCTACAATTTTGCAATGATAAGTTGTTTAGTTTCTCCAATAGTTGTGGAGATACGGAAATTAACGCTTCTGTAATGTACCCTAAAAATCATTTTAATAGGAAAATGAAAATAGCCAGTTTATTTATAATCTTAATCAACGCCTAGATACGAATTTTAATCAAAATCGTTTAAGCAGATTTTGAGAAAACCAAATTTTTCTCTTTTCGTCCTTCAGTAAACTACCCTTAATTTTAAGTTTTTATAGACACACAGAGAAACGGCATTGCAAAGACTATTTTTTAGGGTTCTGGGGGTCATGAGACGTCGACATCCATCAACATTTCAGGTTAGTTTTTTTTTACGGTCGCAATACTTAAACTTTAATGTCCAAAAAGTTAAAAAATTCATATAATTGCGTATATATTGAAAGTTATTGATTTTATAAAAATATGTTTCGAATAAAATATCTGTATTATAAATATATATACATATTTGTAATGCTAAGTAATTTCATATCTCAAATAGTTTCGGAGATATTTAAAAAAATGTTAACTTACGCATCAGACCGGAGCCCTTAAAGCCATTTTGCCGAAATATTGAGGGTAGCCATTTTGTTTGGAATATTTATTAATATTTATAAATGAAATTTAATCAAAATCGTTTGAGCCGATTTTGAGAAAATCGACTTTTTCTCTTTTTGCCATTCAGTAAACTACCCTTAATTTTAAGTTTTAATAGACACACAGACAGACGGCATTGCAAAGACTATTTTTAAGGGTTCGGGGGGTCATGAGACGTTGACATCCATCAACATTTCAGGTTAGTTTTTCTTACGATCGCAATACTTAAGCTTTAATGCCCAAAAAGTTAAAAATATATATATTAATTGCGTATATATTGAAAGTTATTGATTTTATAAAAATATGTTTCGAATAAAATATTTGTATTATAAATATATATACATATTTGTAATGCTAAGTAATTTCATATCTCAAATAGTTTCGGAGCTATTATAAAAAATGTTAATTTACGCATCAGACCGGAGCCCTTAAAACGATTTTGCCGAAATATTGAGAGTAGCCATTTTGTTTGGAATATTTATTTATGTTCATAAATGAAATTTAATCAAAATCGTTAGAGCCGATTTTGAGAAAATCGACTTTTTCTCTTTTTGCCCTTCAGTAAACTACCCTTAATTTTAGGGGTAGATATCCAATTCCAAAAACCCCTCGGGGCAACCCTATGAAAACCCTAGATATCAAGTTTCAGCTCAATCGGTAAAATAGTTTAGTCTCTAGTTGGAGGTACAGACAGACAGACAGACAGACGGAAATTCAAAAACCACTTTTTCGGATTCAGGAAGTCATGAAACGTCAAAATTCATCAAAATCTCGAGTTCGATTTTTTTGACGATCACAATACTTTCTCTACCTGTAAGATAGAGAGAAAGTAAAAATCATGGTTTCTCACTATACTTTTACGCAAATGAAGGTACATTTTATTTATATTCTATTTCACTCATTCCTCTCTTATTAATGCATATATGTCGATAGGCCTGACTAGTAGTAACATGTGGTGTTTAAAAAATAAGTTAAATATCTTACATATAGATCAAAACAGCTTATGTATATTTCTCCATTTCGTCAATCCGTAACCGAGTTGTTCCAACCGAAAGTATGTCATCTGTTGGCGATGATAGTGCTAACATTTGCGGGTACAGGGTGTCATGTGGTCAGCACAACGAACCCTCCAGGCCATTACTCTCAGTTTTATAGACCGGAGTTGCTAATTCTTCGTTCAAGTGGATCCTCATTTGTTTTCTCGAGGCTGATTTGACCCCGTTCTAGACCCGCTACCTCACAGAGAATCTGAATCGCCAGGGATCGATTCCGGGACCTTCGAATCTGTAGCCATTATACCACAGCTTATGTATGAGTGCGTGTGGATTGAGGATGGTAGTATGGGGGGTGCAAAATAGTGGTTTGATGTAGAACTTGCTTGAGTATCCACCACAAAGTGCTGGTGAGTGGTGTCGTATCTATCGGCAGATCTCCCACAAGGGGAGCCACTTCCTAGCGATATTGTCACCCAACGTTCCCAACACCTCGATATCCCCCAACGTAAAACATGATGGAAACCATCCATCATTCCTTCTTCCTCCTCCAGTTCTCACAAGTATTGTATCGCTACGAGACCATATTCTTACTTGATTTTCAATAGCTGGATAGGTCCTTTCTAATGTAAGGACCAGTTGGGGGGGGAGGGGGGGAGGGGGGGGAGGGAACAAGAAGCACTTCCGATTCAGACCTGGGAGGTAGATGATAATAATATCTTATGTGTACCATGATGTTGGTAGGTAATCCGTTCTGGAAGGCTTTAATTCTTACCAGAATTCTACTTAATAGTTGTAGTTTGGTAAGATAAAAGACCTTCTAGAACGGGCATCCATTCAGGAAGGCCTTTTATTTTACCAAAATTCTACTACACACTAGGATTCTGGTAATAAATAAGGCCTTCCAGAATAAGTTACCTACCAAAATCATCGTATAAAATTGTATATTCTCTTTCCCCAGGCGTATTCTTGTGCTATAAGGGCAGTAGTTTTTTACAGTTTTTATATCAAATTTTTTTTGGTAAATATATCAAATAATACTTCTCCAGTGAAAATATAAAGTCTAATTTTCTCCGCTTGGTGACCTCAACAAATATTGAATGTCTGTCAAGGGTGTCCTGGAATTTAATGACTTTTTTTTTCTCTCGTCATTTAAAAAGTTTCTCGTCTAATGTCTCTATGCTCATGAAAGGTATTCAAGAAATGTTGACATCTCCATGTGAAGGAAACTAAAAATGTCTAATTAAACTAAATCTAAGTCCCATTCATCAATTACTTTACCTTAAGGTGCAGCCGAAGGGAGCGAAAGTTTTTTTTACAGTTTTTATAGAATTGAAATTTTTTGGTCAAAATAAATCAAATATTCCTCCAGTAACAATATAGAGTTTAGTTTTCTGCACATACCAATATCAACAGACCTTGAATATCTGTCAAGGCTGTACTGGAATTAGGTTAAAACTTTTTAAATAAAGAGAACAAGTTCTGACAAAATTCCAGGGCATCCTTGACAGATATTCAAGATCAGCTTATAACTACTGTATATACTTGTTAAAAATGTGCAATAATATGTTGATGGTTGAATGACCTCAACATCTTTGAAGCCACCCACTGCTACGATAGTCTCATGGTCAAATGTCTTGCATTAGATTTAATTGACGGTGGCGGAGATATTGAGGTTAAAATCTCGCTTGAGAGGGAGGGGGAAGAGTATTGAGCGTGGTTTTTATTAAATGGATTATCACTATACCTCCACGCAAATGCCGGTACATTTTTTCTCAATATATTGCTACCTTATCCCCCACTCCATTGGCGTGAATACAATTTATACGTAAACCGGCCCCTTGGTGTAAGTGGTCAATGCAACTGGTTACAAACCTAGGGGCCACGGGTTCAATTCCCGGCTGGTACCTTGGGTAATTTTCCAGTAAGGAAAATCATCCCAAAGTTTTGACAGGGTTTGGTTGGCTAGTCTTAGGTTGGGTTTAAGAGTTTCCAGTAGTTTCACACCCTCATTCACTTTCATCATCCTCTCATCTCATCGGGACATGGAAAGAGCCTCCAAGGAAAGGGTGTACGATTAGTACATTCGGGCAGCCCTTGGACAGTGGTACACTAGTACCGGCGAATCTCCCCACTACTGGACTACTATTGATGTAGTCCAGGCGCGAAAATATATATATATATAAGTATATATGCATATATACATGCGTAAAGCCTAAATGGGTACCAGAACGCAGCGGGAAAATAAATTATCCCCAAAAGGCAGTTTTTAGCACCGCGTCTCACTAACCGTTCGGGTTATGCTCTAATGTAGCAATTACTCTGGTGGTTTTAAGGATTAGGGAGGTTAGAGTTATAGGAAGTGTATCCGCATTTGCATAGAGGAAAAGTAGAAAACAGTTTTTGGGGGGAAACCTAAGCACACCCGACTGAGATTAGAACCTCGAATCTCCCAGTCATCGGCAGTCTAGTCTTCTGCGAGAGTAGCGCGTTAGACCAGGCAGCTACCAAAGCGGGTGATATCAAGTAAGAAGCGGAGCAAAATACCAAACAAATGAACTGGTCATACCGACGGGTTTTTGAGATCCAAGACACTAACCCAATAGAGCAGCGATGCGTTAAATCAAAAGATCCATGTTTGTAATCCTTGACCGGTGGTTGTATTTTTTTGGCGTAGCCTGTCAGCAGGTACAGTACGGAGTCCACGCGGTGTTCGGTCCGTCAGATCCTCTGTTGGGTGCACACATTCACTCGATCTGTGACGCCCTCGACATCCCTCACCTCGAGTCGCGTCTGGATCTCGACTCGGAGTACCGCGAGTTCTCTATCAATCTGTTCCCGGCCCAGAAACTGCTCAACGTCGCCTTCCAAGACGTGATGGCCTTCCTCAACTGGACCAAGGTCGCCATCGTGTACGAGGAGGACTACGGTGAGTTCTTGTTTACTCATTTCTAGGCTATCATAATATAACATGTTTGGTAGGCTTTCCTTTGTTGTTCAATAGTACAAATAATGTTGCAACTAAATGTTGTATGTATGTATGTATGTATGTATGTATGTATGTATGTATGTATGTATGTATGTATGTATGTATGTATGTATTTGTATGTATGTTGATGTATGTATGTATGTATTATGTATGCTATGTATGTATGCTATGTAGTATGCTAGATTATGTATGTATGTATGTATGTATGTATGTATGTATGTATGTATGTATGTATGTATGTATGTTGTATGTTGTATGTATGTATGTATGTATGTATGTATGTATGTATGTATATATATTATATAATTGTGTTTGTGTGATGAATTTGTACATATATGTATGTTTTAGTGCAGTGTTTTGCCAACTTTTTAAGTTCACGGTACACTTAAGGTGGCCGCCCCTGTCATCAGAGAGTATCAATCCCTGTCAAGCCACTTTGCTTAAAATACAAAGGTGTGTGCCTTTTTCTTTAACTATTTCTCTATTAGACCTAATATTATGCTCCCTTTAACCTTTCACCTACAACCTCCCTTTGCCATGTGATTAAGAAAAATAGTAGAAAGAAAAGTTTTAAATTTTTTTTATTTTATTCCACTAAGTCCTACTTCCCATCCGAGTTATTCACAAGCTATTTACAAAACATATATTCAATAGTATTAAATAAAAAATACAGTGCTATCCAACAAGTATTGCAAAAAAGTGCATTTAAAAGATAATGAATAGAAGAAATAGAATGACGCAATCTATTCAATGAGAGTTTAAAATAATCTCGCAATAAAACGCTATATAAATTATATTTGACTATTTTCAACTAGCCCAAGGTCCTCTTTTGATAAAGTGCTCGCCAAGATCAACGGATTTTTTTCTTAACCGATAAAAATCTGTAGCACAACTTCCTTCGGAGAGAAGTAAAGCTGTTGGTCCTATGTCAATTGTGGCACGTAAAAGTACCCTGGAAAGTATGTAAAAATACCTTTACCGGCAAAATAGGTAGGTGCTATCGCGCTCCTTCATAGAAATTCAGTATGGAAGGCAACGGGAACCCACCACATTTCCTGAACTCACTTAGTACAAGTGATTTCTACCAGATTGCGCAGGCAGAACTAACCGGCCAAATGGCTGAGGTGCATAACCCAGCTCCAGATGGATAAAAAATCACATCAAACCAACCTTCGGGTTGTTAACTTGAGAAAATATAAACTAAGATCAGTTTTAGAAAACAAAAACATTATGATATACAAATGTTGGGAAAAGTGCAATAAAATAAGTGTAGGCCTGCTTAAAGTTTTACAAATAATGAATTTTTTTTTTAATATCAGTTTTAAAACATGTATTATACTAGTTTAAATAACTGTTATCTTTATATTATTAAAGCTTAGCCAGGAGAAACTAACTAAATGGCGTTACAAACGCATTTGCTCTTATCTCTGTAAGAAATAATTTAAAGCCTTTGTTCCAAAACTTCGAACCGTTTCATTTTGTGCTTACCTTCTGTAAGTGACCCGCATAGGGTTAGGGCACAAATATAGTTTTATTATTGGTTGATCTTGCTACTGTGCGGAGCAAATTTACCTTTAGGCTCAATTTAATGTTCCGGATATAATCATTTTATTATATGGGAGAGAAGAATAACTTTACACATTATAAATGAGCTCGCATTCGTAATCCCAAGTAATCTGAATAGAGGGGATGTGTGATCTTCAGAGCCAGAGAGAGTTTCTTCTTATGAGCTGATGTATGCCAATTAAATAGATCCTGAAAGGAATATTTTTTAGACATTCTGTTTTTTCTGTTGGGGGTTAGGAGGGTGAACACAAGTAGATTTTTTCTATGTTATAAGTGTTATTGTCGACCTCGGTGGTCTTGGGGTAAAGTACTCGTCTCAGACCCCGATTATCGTGGGTTCAAACCCAACTGGGATCGATGGATTTATCTTTAGAGGTACAAATCCGTAGCACAACTTCCTTCGGAGGTAATGTAAGGCCTTTGGTCCCATGTCTATTGTGGCATGTGAGAAATCTCTGGGAGGTATTTGAAAATATCATTCCTGCAAAATTGGTTAGTTCTTTACGTTCGCTCATATAAATTTAGTGTGTAAGGCAACTGCGAACCATCACACTCCCTGAACTACCTTGGTACGTGTGATTTCTACCAGATGGTGCAGGCAACACTAACCAGTCGAAGGGCTGTGTGTATACCCAGCTCTATATTGATACAAGTTAAATCATATCAAACCATCCTCCGGGTTGTTGACGTAAAAATAATTCTAATAAATATGTAATTGTTTTCTGTATTCTACCACGTTATTAAGTGTTAGACCAGGGATCTCTAAACTACAGCCCACGGGCCACATCAGGCCCGCTACAAGATTATATCCGGCTTTTCTAAGATTTTATCAAAAACAAATTAATTGTTTTCTTGTTATTTCTAACCACGTATTTTATTTGACATGTCCAGTTCCTATCCGCACGTGTGATTCCCCCCATGAAAACAAAGCCAGAGGGTTGTCGGAATTGAAAACCTTCATTTTAGTCGCAGGCGCCATTCCTTATATCTACAACAAATGGCTTGTCTGTGACGATTTTTAGGTAGTTCCAAGTATCCGGCAGATGGTTATCAAAGGAAAGTCCCGAATAGGTTACCTAATTTTTAGAAATAAATAATTATATTGACTAATTATTATAAATATAATTTATTACACTTAAATTGATTCATTTTTCACAAAAAGAATCAACCTCGATCAATTTTATCAAACATTGACTGGCTTTGAAAGTGGCATTTTTTCACAGACGTGACGGCATATGACTGAGTTTAAATTTACATGCTGAAATAAATTTGATTTGTGATCTTTCGCGCATGTCAAGGCATTCAAGGCAAAAATAATGTTACTTGAAGAATAGTGATCGTTACTTTTGCCGCAAAAATGTGTAAAATATAGTATGTGGCCCACATACAAAAGGTTTGGAGACCCCTGTGTTTAGACCAATCCGTTTCACTACTCGCATAAAAGTCCCTCTTTCAGTGGCATCACAGCGCCACCACCTCCCCTAGCGGCGATAACTGACACTTTAAATCACAGCAGTATGCGTTAACACCGGTGCGGGTGTTATTTGATATTACTTATATAATGTATTTGCCACATAAAATAAAAAAGATGCTCTGGATATTATCCTTAAAAAAACTCGCTTAAATATTAAGGTAAATGTACCAGCATTTGTATTCGTTTTAGGCTTGATCAAATTGCGGGAACTGGTCCGCTCCCAAGTGAACCAAGAAGTGGAGGTCCACCTTCGCCAGGCAGACCCTGACACTTACAGAGCCGTGCTCAAAGAGATTAAGAGCAAAGAGATCACCAACCTTGTGGTGGATACTAGGCCGGAAAACATGCATTATTTCCTAAAAGGGGTGAGTTGAGGAAGATTCTATTATTATTATTATTATTATTATTATTATTACTAGTACTGCGTCTTACTACCCGTTCGGGTTATACGCACTTACGTTAATGTGTAATGGTAGGGTGATTGTGAGATGAAGTGGAGGACCTACAGTTTAACGTGGGATCCGAACCACGGTGGAGGCCTGGCATTCCACACATCACAAGTTGTGATTAATAGAAGTCTTGTCAGAGGTGAAGGAAGGGTTTGGCAATCAGATAAATCCGTGCCGGGACCGAGGATTGAACCCCGGACCCTCCGCACAGAAGATCCGACACCTTACCCCTAGACCACCAGGTCACCCAATTTCAATTGAAGGGTTTGGCTTAAAAAATGAAAACACATTGAAAGTAGTATACAAATGTACAGAATCAAAAAGTAATTTTGCATTTTAATCGCATGAACTACAAGTGGAATCATCTGAATTACTGCACTGAATTACAGCTGCCTTCCTTTTTGATCTAAATTTAACATTGTATAAGTTTTTTTAATAAATGCATATAGTTTTCACCGTGTATTACTTACTACACGTTCGGGTTACACGCAAACATTTTAACCACAAAAACTAGTAAAATGAAGAAGGTAGAATTTAGAACTAAATATACTAATATTTACGTGGAGGAAAAACACACTCGTTATATCCAACCGGGATTAAAACCTCTATTTCCCCATCATCGTTAGGTTTAGTTTAGTGTGAGTATGACGCCTTAAGGTGAAGAAGTATGAAACGCTTGAAAAGGCTGGTTTTTTTTTGCAGTTTTTATAGCAAAACATTTTTGAGGCAAAATAAATAAAATATTGCTCCAGTACAAATATAGTTTAATTTTCTTCCATGGTGATATCAACATTGTTGAATAACTGCCATGAGCAGAGAAGAACTATACGACAAAAATTTTAAATTTATTAAGAGAAAAATTCGTTAAATTCCGTTGACACCCTCGACAGTTAATTCAAGAACTGTTGATATCATTTGTAGAAAATTAAACTCGATTATTTACTAAAGCAATACTTGATTTATTTGAACAAAAAAAGTTTTGATATAAAAATTGCAAAACACACTACTTTTTCTCACGTCCGCTACATTCCCACCTTAAGTATGTATGCAAGAACAAGAAATGGGGGGAGGTGTGTGGAAGAATGACTTTGTTGATGAAACAATAAGGGAAGTCCCAAGCAAGTTTTTGCCCAACTTATGCAATACTTTTCAATATTCGTTTTATTTTCGTATTTTGACATTTGATGGTCTTTATCATAAGAGTACATTTATTTTTACACGATGAGTTATAAATTTAATGTGGAATAAATTAGTACTCTAGATGTCTTACTGTAATTGAAAATGCACTGACAGGGATCGAACCCGGACTCTGCTTGTACGCCAATCTTGACCATGACTATCAGATTCGTCTGCTGCATACTTCACTCTATTAGCAGAGTCTAGATGGACGTGCGAAATTCGCTACGTCGATTCCGTCCAGGTGTCATTTCAATTTCAGATAGATCTAGAATGGAGAATTCATTAACATAAAAATAGCTTTGGCTATATCTCTTGAAAGTCTGTTTAACTTACTGCTATCTTTTAATTAAAACAGTACTCCTTAGAAATGCGAAACTGAACATCCCAAGGGGAAGTCACACCTACAAGCCTTGTATACTAATTGAACCAAAGTTGTATATAATTAAATCAGAATGATTCTTATTGTTTACAATCATTTGTGTAACTTCACCACACAGAATGTGAGTATACTTCATGAATCTTGAATGAACCGTCCGAATTATTCGCAGAAAGAACACAATATTATACCTAAATGAATAGTTTAATCCAAAATGGACTAGACTAGTTAGTTAGAATTTTGGTTGGCAGGAAAATTGATTTAAATATATAATATGACTATGAACTATTTAAATTGAACTTGTATTATTAAATATTTATTTCTACTAATTTGGATTAAAATGTTATTTACAGATTCTTCAGCTCCAGATGAATGATTATAAATACAACTATTTCTTTACCAATTTCGTAAGTAGGTACTTCCATACTATTTATAATTTTATCGTCATTAAATTTTAAAATATTTAATTATACTAAATAAAATATAAATGTTGTAAAATTGTATGTAATTTTTGTCACCACATTTCACCTCCCATTCGGGCTTATAGTCCTTTACTATTCACACTATTATACAAGAGATAAGGAAGGTTGAGTTTAGAAGAAGTGTTAGCGCTTTTTCAAGGAATGAAAATGTAAATGCATTTAGGGAAAAGAACCCTCAATATACCCTACTGGGATTCGAATCTACACTTCCCCAATATCGGCATTCCATTCTATTGAGAAAGTGCTTTCTTAAAACAGTGTTCGACAAACCTTTTTGTTCCCGATAGACCTAAAAACCCAAAGGTCCCGCGATTACACATAGTTTCTCCACTTTACTTTTTAATTTTTTTTTCGGTACATACATCTTATATTTATTCCCTTCAATTCCATAGTTTCTCAAATACATATTACCTGCGTTTATAAAAAAATTAGAATACATAAAATGTACATTTTCACACTAAACTATTAAAATTATTATATATAATCGTTATTTTGCTCACACTCAAATATTATTTGAAAGCATAAATACAGATCGCCTGATAATTTCCACACGATCGACCAGATTCCGATCACTTCGTTAAACAATTCAACCACCGAAGTGACTCGAACAAAAATTAAGTTGCGATAGCATGTTTTTTTTTATTTGTTTTTAATATTAGGGGCTTTGTTGTGTGTCATTTTATATTTAAATTACTTTTGTACAAATCAAAATACAAATCAATTAATATCATTTATTAATTGAAATGTGATTTTATAGGATATAGAAACGTTCGATCTGGAAGATTTCAAGTACAACTTTGTAAACATGACGGCCTTCAGGATTGTGGATGCCGAGGATGTGAGTGTTCAAGAAATACTCAAAGACATGGAGAGATTTCATCCCACTGGCCACAGCATCCTCAACGCTTCAAGAATAATTCAGGCAAGGCGATAATACATCCGCGAAAACGTTTCACCTTGTTAGTTTTAGATTCACGTTTTGATTCTAACGTCAATTAGAAACTAAATTGTTTTATTTTTAAATATGTATTGTACTTGTGGTTACTTAAGATTGATTCACCCACACGTTCACCGAGAATAGAAAGCAGAATATCGCCTCAATGGCGCAGCAATTCACACGCTGTATGTTAACCCATGATGCATTCCAACGATCACTTAAAACAGCTGATTATAAAAATATTTTATTTATAGTGAATAATCAAATATTTAGATCATTCTCCAATAAATTCATACACTCGCTTTACATTAACGGGTTATTTCAAATCTTCTCACAAAAGCCAAAGAAGCTGTCTCCTAGCTTCTGGCTGTAGAGCGCATGCGTTGTCGAATGCGCATGCGCATTAATTTTAGATGGTTGGTTTTGATATTTGATTGGTTCTTCCAAGCAGAAGATCTCAGGTAGCGGACAAAGTAGAGACGAGATGAACTTTAGCGAAACAGCTCGCGACCATAAGGCGGAAATTTTATGATTGGTTTAGAGCTCGTCACGTGACCCCTTTTCTGTTCTGCGCTAGTTTTTCGGCGAAAGTGTGAAATCACATTTACTCTCCGAATCAGTTTCAGAGTTTCCAACGTGCGGTTGCTCGACCAACTCCTAGCCTGAGGGGCAAAGATTTCATAACTAATCCTGTAATTTGGAGGTGTATTTTTCAAAGTGTAAACAAATATTTTTCTTTCAGACCATGATTATTATTTTCCCTTAAATTCAGCCTTCGAAAAATTGTTGTCTCAGTTTAGGTCATTGACAGCTACAGTCCCATTTCTGCTTCACGTAATTTTACATCAAATCATGTGATCTGCACCTGAAATTTTGATATATATTATCAATGTCAATAAAATAACACTGATACAATAGTTTAGTGTTATAATTTTTGAAAGAAAAAACATTATTATTTTCTAAAAATATTTCTGAAGAAATTGGACATATAGTACTGGTGTCAGAGTTCTAATCAAATATTACATTCGGTTTTAATTAACATTTATATGGGATTTTTATTTTTACCTACTCGGAAAAGATTTCGTTCAAAAAAGTAACTAGCCCCTCAGCCTCTTTACCAACCAGTTGACTCAAATGAAACTCCAACTATATACATTTTGCAGGAGTTCAACTATTTTCTTACAACCAATTATCTGTTTTTTATTTTGTTTTTTCAGGTTTCCCGAAAGAATTCCTTTTTTTTTCCATACAGTTTTAATAGAAGTAGAAATGAATTAAATTTCACTTTTCATCAAATTGATTAAAAAGTAATTGTATTTTAAAACGGTTTAAGTTGAGTTTATTGAGATATTATATGCAGTCATTCCGCAACATAAAGTTTCAGGAGGGGACGAGGGAAGTGGGCGCGGGGAGGGGGGAGCTAGACATGTTTTTGAATCAGGGAGCTAAAATCATCAGTTCACCTTTTCTTCTATGCAAAGACCTGATATTTAAAGTTTTAAATTAAAATAAATGTCTCGAACTATCAAACGTTCCCGTTTAAGATTGATTTAGTTTGTTTTCTTTTGCTTCCTTTTGTTACACTTCTTTTTTTCTATGTACAAAAAAAAATCCCTTGATTCTTTTCGATCCTCTCGATGCGTTGCAAATCTAATTTTAAACATGTAAAGGGTGAAGTCCTTCCATTGTTTCCAGGCGGAGCCTGCTTTGATGTATGACTCTGTGCTGGTGTTCGCCATTGGTCTGCAAACCCTGGAGCAGAGTCACGCCTTGCGACTGTCAAATGTCTCCTGTGACCAGGAGATGCCGTGGGATGGAGGACTCAGCCTCATCAATTACATCAACTCGGTGAGGCAGGCGTCAGAAAGTGAAGGTTCTGATTTGTGGTTGGATATGTATAAACCAAGATAATAACAACAGAAAGAACAAACGCTAAGACCCACTTCAGTGGCAGAATGGTCTAAGGTAGGACACATCTATGGTACGCGTGCCACTGGATGGTACGCGAACACGATTTGGGTGGCACAACAACATGAAAAAAATAAACACAGAATAAAACTTTTCCCAACGTGGTATAATTTATTGAAATCAATCAAATGTCGACAACCATGTCATTCCTAATCTGCAATGAAGTTTGTGAAGTCAACGGCTAGAAATCGTTGTGTGTTATTGAAGACAACACGTTATGAACTGAAAAAAAAATCATGTGTAGCAAAATAAAAACACATGTTTCAAACTAATATAGAAAAGATTATATACGGTTTTGATTTTATCATTTATGTAAATTTGTCTTTTTTCCCCCCTGAAGGTGTTACTCTCAATATTCATACCTTAAGTTTGTTACCACCCCTCTACTCTTTATCTCTCTCTCTGTAACGCTCTTGCATCCCCAAAGCGGTCCATTGTACTCCACCCCTTCTATGCTTAACCCCTCAGCGGCTAAAGTCGCTGGCCAAGAATACCCCCCTCCCTTTCTTCGTGGCCGCTCGGCAGCGAGCCGAACCCTCCCGTTCACCGCGGTAACTCACCGAACCTTCCTTCCTGCTCGGTTTACCGCGGTAACTCACCGAACCTTCCTTCCTGCTCGGTTTACCGCGGTAACCCGCCGAACCTTCCTTCCTGCTCGGTTCACCGCGGTAACTCACCGAACCTTCCTTCCTGCTCAGTTTACCGCGGTAACCCGCCGAACCTTCCTTCCTGCTCGGTTCACCGCGGTAACCCACCGAACCTTCCTTCCTGCTCGGTTCACCACGGTAACCCGCCGAACCTTCCTTCCTGCTCGGTTCACCGCGGTAACCCGCCGAACCTTCCTTCCTGCTCGGTTCACCGCGGTAACTCACCGAACCTTCCTTCCTGCTCGGTTCACCACGGTAACCCGCCGAACCTTCCTTCCTGCTCGGTTCACCGCGGTAACTCTCCGAACCTTCCTTCCTGCTCAGTTCACCGCGGTAACCCACTGAACCTTTCTTCCTGCCCGGTTCACCGGGTAACTCACCGAACCTTCCTTCCTGCTCGGTTCACCACGGTAGCTCACCGAGCCCTCCCTCCAAGTTTCCTCCCTACCGCACTCAAATGGGCCCTGCCAGAAAGGGTACGTGAATCTTACGATCACCTCCTAGCAGCTGTTTTGGAAGATGAAGAAAATTTAGGAGGTGGAGGTTTTACTTGTTCAATTAACGCTTCCATTTTGATAAAAACATATTATTATAAAACCTAAAAAGAATATTACTTAAATACAAGTGAAACAAACTGAAAACAAAACTTCAACATTTCTTTAGTTATTTTCACCAAACCAGCACTGCATCTGTTCAACACGGAGCCCAAGTTGCGTTATGCGCATGCGCAACGTAAGATGGGTCGAGATGTAGAAATTTCCCGGCCAGCAATCGGAAAAAACATAGCGTGGCGTAGCAAGGCATAGCTTAGCTTAGTTTAGCTTTTTGTGTGAACCAACACATTTAAACACATGGTCCGCTATTTTTCTAAAAAGTTAGCAGAGCAAATATTAGCTTAGCTTAACGATCTGTGTGAATCGACCATAAGAATGAGCAACGGTTGTGGTATACTGACTAAAATATGTCAACACCGATCAGGACAGAATCCCTATCCTAAACAGTGAATACCGTCATGGGTGTTACGATCAAGGCTAGTAACCTGGTCTACTCTAAACTTATTATTAAAAGAAACGTTAAAATATTAGCCTTGGATGACCAAAGCTATGATGGGCAGATGAGGTTAAAACTTGAGGGCCTATTTGTTGATATTCTGGCGATAATATAAACTATTGGAACGTGGAATGTGAGAGGAGTGTGTGATAAGGCTAATGAACTGGTAGGGGAAATGATTGGGAAGAAAAATTGATGTAATGTATGTGTATGCTTACAGGTAGAATTGAAAGGTCTTAGTGGTCCGATCGAGTTCAAAGAAGGACGCCGCATCCAATTCAAACTGGATCTTCTCAAGTTGAAACAGCACGCCCTTGTGAAGGTGGGGGAGTGGACGCCTTCTACCGGGGTCAACGTGACAGACCGCGCCGCTTTCTTCGACACGGGGACGATGAACGTCACCCTTGTGGTCATCACTATCCTGGTAGGTCCCAACGGTGACGCTTGAAATATTCAATGACGCGTTACACACACCTTGGGATCACTGTTGTGCTCTTGAGTGAAGTATTTTTAAGATTTAAGTGATGTTACAAACTCAAGAACGCGCGAATTAAACATATCTCAGTTTTTATCGGTGCGCAACGTATCCATTGCCCTTTTTTTCTTGGAAAATTCTAAGGTGCTTTCAGATCTTATATGATTCTATAAGAATTATATTTATAAGTGGTTTTATTTACTAAGAAACTTAGTTATGACGTGGGTGACCCTTTTTAAATATATTTCACTCGGAGTACTGGTCCATGGTTTGACTGGAAAATTAGTGTTTGATTATTTTTATTTGCTTAATATAACCTATTTAACAGGCTACCTATTATACTAATTATTAAGATATATTATTTACGGTATTTTTTAATTCAATAAATTTTCTAATCAAAAATTAAATCAGATTACTTCTATAGTATAATTTCAAGATTTCAGATAAAGAAAAAAGGTATTGGTATTTTTCAAACAGTGCACGTTGTAATTTGAACATATTCAAAGATAGGAATTACATTTAAGAATTTATTTGAGGCTATGTTTTCATATTCATATTTTCACTGAAATTTTTATCAGTTTTTCAAAATAATATCTAGGCTTTTCAGATATTTTTTTAAATTTACAATGATCTTGTTATTCAAATAAAAAAACTGTTTCACCAACTTGAATCAAAATATGGTTTTGCTTCCAAACAGTAAAGTGCTAATTGTTTTACCATCTAAGTTAATTAATTTGTAGTTATTGTGTTGTTTTTCTTCCTGTTTTTGTCATGAAATTTAGTTGGTAAAAATTTCTATTGAACTTATTTCTTTTTTACTATCCAGGAAAGGATTTCACATGTTTTCATTGTTTATGTTTATTTAGTTATTTCTGAATTATTTTATATGTTCACATATATTATGATATAGTTTGGTCAATTAAAATGTAATTAAAAATTTGCTTCCACACATACATATTCCTTGATCATATTTTCAAATAGGCAAAGATTTATTTTAATGAAACATTCAAATTATATTAGGATAGAATTGTTTTTAGCAATTGTACGGTAAAAAGAAGTTAAAGTAGGAGAAAATAAGAAAAATGTTATGATGAGTGAAATAATTGACGAGGCAGAGGTGTTAAAGACCTGAAAATGTTAAATTATGGCCAAGCTGCGGGCAAAGATGGGATCACAAGTGAAATGCTTGATTATGGAGGCACAGTGATACTTGCCAGATTGTAGGATTGTGTAAGTTGTTCAATAAGTGTGCTGGGATCTCGAATGTTCCCAATGATTTAAAGAATGCTGTCAATGTTCCTTTGTATAAATACAAAGGCAGTAAGAGTGAATTAAATTACTATGGAACAGTTTGTTGATTGTTCCAAGCAAATTTAATGCATTATTTTGGACAAAAAAATGTTTTAATCATAAAAACTGTAAAAAATACAATTTTAACTCGCGTCCTCTACCAAATTTTCCACTCATCCCCCCCTCCTCCATCGCGAATAAAGGTAAAAACCTCCGTGCACACGGTCCCTATGTGTTGTCGGCCGGGTCTCACTACAGCAGATTCCGTACGTGATGATGCATTACGACAAGAACTACACGGGGAATGCCCGGTTCTACGGGTTCTGCGTGGACTTGTTGGACCGCCTGTCTCGGGATGTGGGTTTCGACTATATCCTGGACCTTGTCCCGGACAAGAAGTACGGCGCCCAAGACCCCGAAACGGGAGAATGGAACGGCATGGTGCTGCAGCTCATCAAACACGTACGTCCCGTAACGCCGCGGCCCTGATCGCCCCGCATTCGAGTATGGTCGTTTAGACTGGCTTTATAAACCTACAGTTGTGATTCTTTAACGTATTTTGATTCAATAGCTGATTCTTGTAAGTATATTCGCACCGATTATATATTAGTCCATCCCTCATTCCCAATCGTAAAGAGATTGTAGAAGTTAGCTGCTTGTTTAGAATACCAACTTTAGATTCAAGACAAATATAATTTTGATATTATTTTAATATAATTGATATTCACTGAATTAAAACTTTTAATTCTTTGCGCTATATTTAGTGTAAGTAGGTTATCCTATAGATAAAGTTGTTTTTCAAATTATTTACTGATATATGTATCTATAAATCTAACTATAAATTAAACTTACTCTCGTCTTGATATCTAGCCTCGTCATCCGTCTACTCTGCGATTTGCAGCATAAACCAAAGTTTACCGTCTTCAATAAATCTAGTTGCAGTGAAACTGCTTGAGAAGGGAAGTGGAAATAACAAAACCAGGATATGTCAGTTTTTTTATAGTAGCATCAGTGCTAAGAAGAGAAGAAGAAGAAGAAGAAGAAAAAAGGCAATCACGAACGTATTTTTAATATAAAGTATGGCAGGAACTTATGGTGAGTTCGCCATTTTACTAAACCATTTATTAGAAGACTAATTCAATTTCAAGCTAGTTTCCCACCCGCCTCGGTGGCCGAATCGTCTAACGTGCTACTCTTATTTTAGACTAGACTGCGATGACGGGGATATCAAGGTTCGAATCTCAGTTGGGTGTACTGAGGGTGGTTTTCCAAAATGGGCTTTCCACTCTACCTCCGAGCAAATGTGAGTGCACTTTCTCTAAATATAACCTTCCCATATTTAAAACCAACCGTATAGCCCGAAAAGGTAGTATGGTGTAGTACTAAAAGAGTGCAAATGGATGGATATAATTGCAGTTGGTAGATGTTCCTGACTGTGCAGAAAACTGATTCCAGTGACGGCTAGACTATTCACACTGTCTCAAGCTTTGTATGGTTTCAAAATATACTTTCAGATAAATTCCGTCCTATATTTTTATGCGAGGTTCAATTTCGGTGAGAATTGAACTGGTCTTAATTGATGACATCGGAAAAATAATAAATGGGGATGAAGCGAAGCACAAAGGCAGCCAACTTTAATACATATCTAATGTTGTGTATGGATTATACTGATAATAGATGGATTTAATATTACAGAAAAATGGGTTTTACTTACTATAGGTTTTACATTTTCAATAAACCAACCCAATTTTGTTAAAATAATATTTAAATAATTCTTGAGCTTAAAAGAGCTACTTTTTCATCGAGAATTTGCTAGAATATAAACCTAAATCTTTATATTTTTATCCACCTTTTCACTAACGAATTTTAAAAAAATCTAGCTATTTATGATTTTTAAAACGGTCTTATCATATCATGTCTTATATGGGTGGGACGGAAACAATTAGACGATCTATGCTTATGGACAACGTGTTGAGGTTTGCCTAACATCCGGTGGAGTCATGAGTGACATCTTCAAAAGTGAAAAGTGTATTAAGTAGTTTACTTTTATTTAACTAGTGAATGTTTACTTTTCAATTAAAGTGTTGTTTTCAAGTTACTAATGTCTAAATGTTTCGGTCCCATCCTGTATAACCAACTTATTGCTGGTCACTCACTATCCCTTTCTCTCGTTCAAGTAGCTTATTGTTTCCGCGTTGAACTAACAAAGACGCCGTTTTAAGCATTAGTTGCAACCTGCTGTACAGGAACTGTGAAGCAAATAGTATTATAAACTTTTGTAGGCGTTGCAACTAGAGATTAATATTAAAACAATATTTTTAGTCCCAATGGTTTGCCCCAAACACACTTGAACTTTTAGAGCATTTGGCAAGATTATTTGCTTTACATCGGATCATAAGTGTAGAAAGGTAACGCTCAGAAATAGAATCCAGCCCCCCCTGAATGTATGCTACGATTTTTTTTTAGCACCGCATCTTATAACCGTTCGGGTTATGCACCTATGTACTAATTACACTAATTGTTAGGGATTAGGAAGGTTTAATTTAGAGAAACTGTGCCTGAAATTTCATGGAGGTAGAGCGGAAAATTATTAAGAGAAAACCACCCTCAGTACATCCGACTGGGATCGATCCCGTATCTCCCCTCATTGGTAGTCCAGTCCAACACGAGAGTAATGTATCAAGCTATTATATTCTGAAAATTGAAAAATGACACCTGTACATGGGAATCGAACCCAAGACCTTTGGCTTAGTACACCAATGCTCTAACCCCCAAACTTCAAGGAATGAGTACGAGAGTAATGTTAAACTATGTGGCCACCGAAATGGGCTTTTTTTTTTCGGAGCTCACGGTTTCAACAACCACACTAACATTAGGTTCTTAAAATCATAATGTTAGCATAAATCATTGCTTAAATGCTTAAATTGTATCAAGTATTGTTGACATGCTCAAAGTTGCCGCCCTACTCAACATCTGGTAGACTAGATCTGTATGCTTTGTTTCTCCCCTGGTATGTTGGTAGCCCTACCACACTCATTCCCCGTATGTTGGCTAGCCTGTTGACCCCACACATATCCTCTATATGTTTCCATCCCACCCAGGAGATTCCCTACGTAATGCACAGTCTGAACCCGAACCGCACGGGCAACTCCCGCTACGAGGGGTTCTGCATCGACCTGCTGAAGGAGATCTCCATCATGGTGGGGTTCGAGTATCAGATCCACCTGGTGCCCGACGGCAAGTACGGGGTGTACGACCTGGACACGGGCGATGGAACGGTATCGTCAGACAGCTCATGGACAAGGTCATTACAAACTGTGCATGCTATGAGAGTTGATCCGGGATTCCAGCATCTTAATTAATAATTATATAGCAACAGGATTAATTTGCGGTCTCTGCATTTGAGCTAAAACTCACTGCACTGGAGATGGTTTAATCAAGGAATTTTCTTTTATCTATCCAGGAGAATGTTGGTGTAATTATTTTATAGCTCTTTTACATATAAATATAAAATACTTACAAATTAGCTGAATCTTGGATAGCAACACTTGATATTAGGAAATTATATTAATACTGTACTGGGAATCTAACTCAAGCCCAAGTTTAACTAGAGCAAGGGTTTCCAATTTAAAAGAAGCCGAGGGCCACGTTGAATTCACGAGTCTAATGGTGGGCCGCATCATAATCGACAAAGGGTGGGGGAATGAAATAGGACTCACGCGGATAAACAATTTATTATAAAAATAGAGCGCAATCATTTTTATTACTGAATGAACCTCAGTTGGAACTTTCATGAAATGTCTCCATAAAGTTAAACTTTCCATTTATCATGTAAAATTAGAAAACTTGAAGAAAATTAAACTAGGAAAAACTTGTACAAGATTTGAATCGTATGAAAAAACCCTTGCAGCTTTTTTTGAGGTTTCTCAGTTGATCGCTAGGGCGAAAAAAAACCGTACAGTTGAGGAAACCCTAATGAAGCCATGTTTGGTTAAATCAGTCTTAAAAAGTATTAGGTGAGGAATCTACAAAGAAAATTCAAGAAATTCCGCTGTCTAACAACATTTTCAAGGCACGGATCATTACAATGTCAAATAATATTGAAGAGTAGCTGGTTTTCGGAATTAAAATCTCTCCCTTTTTCAGTCTGCAATGTGACGAAACTACTGACATTGCCCAATGCTGTCAGTTGCTTGTTTTTGTTTGTTTTTTAGACAACGATAACACAATTAAGGAAGAATTGTTTACCATCCCGAGAGTTGGAGAAGATATCGAAAAGAAAAGATGTCATGAAAATAATCTGCGATTATTTTGAGAAGCATGATATTAAGTGGAAGAGCCTTGCTGGATTTTGTAGAGATGGAGCTCCCGCTATGCTAAGATCTCGTTCGGGCTTTGCAACGTTGGAGAAAGAGAAAAACACTTCCACGTTTAAGATGCACTGCATCATTCATCGCCAAGAATTAGCTTCCAAAACGTTGTCGGAAGACCTGGCCAATACAATGAAACTGGCCATAAAGATGGTGAATGCTGTTAAAAGTAGTGCATTAAACACCCATTTTTTTTAAAAAAATATGCGCAGTCTTGGACGTCGAGCACGAGACCCTACTTTTTCATACCGAGGTTCGTTGACTCTCCAAAGGAAACATGTTGGGACGCTTGTATGAGTTAAGAGAAGAAATGAAAGTGTTCTTTATTGAGATGAAAATGCAACATTTGTTGGAGCAGTTTTGTAAACCAAGATATGAGATACAACTGGCTTATTTCGTGGATATTTTCTCCCATTTTAATCACCTAAATTTGCAGCTACAGGTTTCTGGAAATGAAAAAAATGGAAGGTGTCGCCAACATTCTTGTGTTGAAGACCAATTTCGCGCATTTCTGTGCAAAATTAATCTGTGGATTGACAAAGTTCAAGAGAAAAACTATTCAGCATTTCTAATGATGAAAGCCCTTGCTGAAGATAATAACTATGCTACCGTCACAAATGAGGTCCAACATAAGGTGTTGTGTCACTTACAAATATTCAAGGACGAATTCACACGTTATTTTTCAGAATATGGCAAAAATTAAAGTGAATTCATTAAGAAATTACAGGGTGGCCCACGGAAAAGTAGCCCGCCTCCTATAGCCAGCAGGCGCCTCACTTTAAATTGGAGGAGGTCAATCCCCTTCCACCCATATTGTGACATGAAGAATGAGCAAGTGAATGCTTGTCTAGAGCTTTATTGACTTGCCCACAACAGAAGGTGGAAGAGGATTGACCTCCTTCAATTCAGGGTGAGGCGCCTGCTGGATATAGGAGGCGGGCTACTTTTCTATGGACCACCCTGTAGTTCGAAATACTTTCAGTGTCAAGCCCAAGAACCTTCCTGATGAAATCCAAGAAGAGGTGATCAAACTTCAAAACGATAGTAACTTCAGGGACTCGTTTAACTCTGGTGTAAACGTGGAAGAGTTGTGGTGTAAGAAGACGATATCTTACCCAAATATTAGGTGATCCTCCTTACGTTATCTTGTGGTGATTTGACAACCTTTTTCTGTGAACATGGAGTCTCTACTTTACTTTTAATCAAAAACAAGCCAAGAAATTAGCTGGACGCAAGCATAAGATTAGCTTTGAGTAAGAGAATTTCTCAATTGATGAAACAAATTCAAGCTAAGAAAATCACACCGAAAATCATAAGAAATATAGTCAGTTAATTCTACAATTTATTTTATCTAACATGTTTTTCAAACATATTTTCTTATTAAAAATAGTATTGTAAGAATGTTATTTTTAGTAATACTAATATAATAATATTTTAACTTAGTTTCCTGAAGTTCCTAGGCAAGGGGAAGGATGTTGACCGGAGGTAGGGGTGGGGGAGGAGAACGTTCTTCACTCTATTCAATTTTCGACTGAGTGGTCCGCGGCCACCTTAAGGTTGGGAACCACTGTTCTAGATAAATAAAACTATGTTTTAAGTTATTTTAAATTATTTCGGTTCGATCAGTAGAGGTATATAAAATAGTTTATATTTATGTATATAAACACTATGTTAAACTTTTCAGTAGATAAAAATGGTACAAGCAGCCTATAGTTAAATTGATTTAAGTTTAAATTACAAAAAATTACTCAAAATAATAATATGATGCGCAAGCTAACCAACGCACTTGATTTACTACTCTGGAGACATAGGTTAAAATCCCTTTTAGAGGAACTGTACCTTGATTTTCTTACAAATAAGCATTTGAAAAACCTCTCAGAAAATACAAAATAATCATTTCGATAAGTATAAATAACATTTTACAACTCTTATATTATCAGTGTTATTTTATAGGTATGGCAGCATGACTTTACGTACGAATACATTAAAGTAGATTCAATAACTTTTCTATCCCCACACAATATAATAATTTGAAGCTTTTATTTATGCTAGGACAGATATTCGAATGCTGGACCTTTGTCTATATCAAAAGAGATATCTGGAGACTTTTTATAACAAAGGTGCTTTAAGCCCAATAAATCTTATCCTAAAAATTATTTTATATTTATAAATCTAGCATATTGAAAGCATTCTGAATGAACTGTAATATAATTGGTAGCTACAATACTTAGGTCCAATCTTACAATGTCGCGTCAAAGTCTAATCGTTAGTTAAACTTGGCGTTGTGCTTTACAATACGAACTTATTTTTATATGCTCATCAAATTACAAACAGATGGCTTACATTAGTTCTTATCATTAACTTTCTCGAAGCGCTAGATTTGTTTCAAAGCTTTTGATTGGCTTAATTTTACCATAGATAATATAAGCAAGTCCAATTTATCACGTCTGTGTTAGTTTATCTGCTATCTTTTATCATATTTATTTTTCTGCTAAGATGTTTGTTGAAAATCATAAACGCGAACAAAGTGTACATTTTAGAAAGAAGATGAAATTTTGTTGATTGAATTAATAGATAAATACAAATTAACGATTGAAAATAAATATTTCTAACTGGTGTTCAATCACTTCAAGAATTTTTAAACTTTATTTTTGTCGATACGAAAATGTAAATAAAAACTCTTACTGATTAAAAAATTCCAAGAAATTATTTTGTTCCAATATCTCTCTGGTCTTCGAAGTCTTCGATTCTTTATAACGTGTAACTAATCTTCAAAGTCGTCATAGTCATACAAATAAATCACCCATTTTGTAAGATAAATAAAATTAATGTAACCTCATTTTAATAATAACACCTTTGAAAACAATATGGCGGGTGTGTTTAACGTTGTTAATGTGGACGTTATATTTGCTAACCGGAAGGTAGACCTCGCGTTAGTTAATTTTACCAACACTTTTACATGGGCATTAGCTCTAACCAAACACTGTCAAATCAAAAGTAGGTGTTGTTATCACTTAATCTTATGTTAGGCCCTAACGAATAGAATAGCGTGACATTGTAGGATTGGGCCTTAATCTCACAATAGCTTAACGCGAGATGCCCAAAGACTAGAGACTATCTAACTCTTTGTTTACCAGTAGTTTATGAAGATGTTCATCACAAAGAGGTCGCCGATCCTTCGTGTGGAAACCTAAAGCCTCACACTGTGTGTGACTGACTGACCCCATTCAACTCTACTTATCGTAAACTCTATTCTAACACCTCACAGTTTGGCTAGCACCCAAATATTTCCTGCTTAGATAGTATTCTTCTTGCATTTTACAGCGTCATCCATTGGGTTATAATCGTATAGTTTGGGTTGGTAGGGTCGTTAGTCACAAAACCACCTTCCCAGAAAAATGTAATTTAGACTCAAACTCGCTCAATAAAATAAAGCCATAGAAAAAAACTTTATTTTAAACTGTAGGTTGGGTTTTTTTTAATTTTTTTACAGTGTACACGGGCTACACGCATTTTAATTACGCTAGTAGAGTAAGGAAGAAGAAAGTACATTTTTGGATTAAATCTAGCCTCATTGACGTAGGGGGGGTAGGTGGGTTTGGAAATAATTTAGAGGAAGGAACTTCAGCACAGAGACTGGGATTAGAACCCCGACCTCACGGTCATCGGAGAACCAGATGCAGGTAGAAACCTATTTGAACAAATCCAAATTGACGTCATGAACGGTGCTTCATTTAATTTGATTATTTCGTCCAACACCTAATTCAATCGGTAGTTCTGCATATTAAAAAAAAAGGGTCCATGGTTCGATTTCCGACATGGTCGAAAATCTTATCATTGACGACATTGGGGGTCACGCTGATAAATAAACGACTGTGGAGCAGCTTGTGTCTTTTATAGAATTATGTTAGTTTGTAAATCGTGTGGTGATATATTATTTTTGTCACCGCGTCTTGCTACCTATTAGGGTTGTGCGCATCATGTATTATACTCTAATGGGGTAGGGATAAGGAAGGAAGCATTTTAGAGTTAATCTATTCGCATCTACGTGGGAGGAGAGTTGAAAACCATTTAGGAAGCAACTGTGGTCAGAAAGAAACATAAAATCATAGTAATAATTTGTCCGGCAAAGTCATCTTGTAATACTTTAAATCAGGGGTCTCCAAACTTTTTGCTATGTGGGCCACATAATATATTTTACACATTTTTGCTGGCCGAAGTAACGAAAACCTGTTCTTCAAGTAACATTATTTTTGCCTCTAATTCCTTGACATGCGCGAATATTATTATTATTATTATTTAGCACCGCGTCTTACTACCCATTCGGGTTATACGTTTAAGTACTAATTACGCTAGTGGATTAGGAATTCAGAGGAAGTGAACCCGCATTTACGTGGAGGGATAGTGGAGAACCATTTAGGAAAAACCACCCCAGTTCACCCGACCGAGATTCGAACCTCGATCTCCCCGTCCTTGGCAGTCTGGCTCAACACTAAACAAGCCAACTACGCCACTGAGGCGGGTGACATGCGTGAATAGATCACAAATAAAATTTGTTTCAACATACAAATTTAGACTCAAGTCATATGGCCGGTCACGTCTTTGAAAAATGCCACTTTCCAAAGCCATTCAGTGTTTGATAAAATTGATTGAGGTTGATTATTCCCTGTTAAAAATTAATCAATTTATATGTAATAAATTATATTCATAGGAATTAATCAATAAAATTACTTATTTTTCTAAATTAGGGACTTTCCTTTTATACCATTAACTAATTAAAAATGGCCACAGTCAGGCCGATCTGCTGTAGGTATACAAAATAGCGCCTGCGATTGAAAATAAGGGTTTGCTATTTCGACAGTCCTCTGGATTTGTGTCATGGGGGGAATCACGCGTGCGGATAGGAACTGGACATATCAAATATAATACGTGGTTAAGAAATAACAAAGAGAAACAATTAATTTGTTTTTTGATAAAATTTTGGAAAAAGCCGGATATTACCTAGTAGCGGGCAAGATGTGGCCCGCAGGCTGTAGTTTGGATATCCCTGCTTTAAATGAAAGATGAAGTTAGACGCAACAGCGCCGGAACTACGCAGCTGTAAATACGTACGTGTACAACAGGTTGCATATCACTAGGCGGACACATCACAGCAGGTGTTCAAAACTCCCTCCACGACTAGGTCAAAATAGTATCCGTCGGTTGAATTTCACGCACGCTCACCCTTACGGACGCGTTGCTCGCGTCCGGATACATCTGTCCGCCTAGTGATATGCAACTTGTTATACACGTACGTGCTTAGAGATGCGTACTCCCGGCGTTGTTGCGTTTAACTTCAACTTTCATTTAGTAATACAAGATGACTTTTACGAACATTTGTTACGAGGATTTTCTCTTTCTTTCTGCACACAGATGCTGTGCTTTAAGTTTAGGCAGAGAGTTTATAAACACCCTGTACAATAAAAAGTTCCCAAGTATAGGTGGTGATCAAGTTTTTAAACAATAAACACGATCATAATCTGTGCATGCGTTACATTACAACGGGCTTGGATATCATCGAGCTTCAGTTGGTTACATATTTATTATTTCGATCTTGTGAAGGAATATAAAATATGAATGGCTCGAAATTAATCAAAAGTACCATTTCAGGTGATAATAAGCCAGTTTGTTTAAACCCTTGTAAAAAATTTAGTAGTAATAATATTGTGAAATAGCGATTGTCCATTAAGGGATAAATACAACAAAAATTTACGATTTGAAGTAAAAATGTTTTCTCGTGTATTTATTAACTGCTTGTATATATGTGTATATATTGTATATAATGAGCGACATTAATACGAGTTTATATATATGTTTAGGATTGCTGCTGAACATTTTAGTATATATGAATGTGTAGCTTAGATTAATTGCTGATAAAGCTTTGTATTTTCTAGACCTAACATTTAACGCTTTAATCCCCTTGAATGTAAAGTTTTCAAACTAAACATTAAGGTTATCATATTAAAGTAAACATATAAATGGAACAAATTTAGAAAATTATCTTTATAATTTTGAATTAATCAAAAAAAAAGTTATGAATTTAGAAACTTAAAGATATTTAATAATGTGTATATTTAAAAATCTGAACCTTTATAATCATGATTTGAATTTTTTTAAATACATAAACTTGAAATTGTATATTTTAGTTTATAAAATATAATTTAATTATCTATAAAAAATAAAAAATATATTATATAATAAAGTAATAAATTTATGAAACAGTTTTATTTTTTATTTTTTAGAAAGCTGACCTTGCTGTTGGATCTATGACTATCAACTATGCCAGGGAAAGTGTCATAGACTTCACAAAACCTTTCATGAATTTGGGAATCAGCATTCTGTTTAAAGTAAGAGGCATGATTATTTTACTGTAGTTTAATTAAAGTAGCTTGCAACATTTTTAATTATTCTATTTTAATTTTTGTTTTAACTATAAGTATATATTTATTTGGCAAACTTTTTAGGTTTTAAAACAATAAGTCTTATTTTTTTAAGTATTTCTAGGAGAAATTAAATTAAATTAAATTGTTAGTCGCAAGTTCGTCTTTAAATAAGTTGGGAAATGTTTCTTGTGTTTGAAAAAGTTTTTAATCCATTTATTATTGAAAATAATTTAAAAATTAAATATATTTAAATAATTTGGCATTACAATTTTTAATTAAATTCAAATATGGATACATTGTTTACATTCATATCAGTATTTTAACATTCAAAGTTCACCATTACCAATCTAACAAATCAATTTAATGTTACCTCAAATCGAGAAACTTTATATAATTAGCGCTTTTATATGATTAAACATATTTAAAGTCTTCCTCAAATGTATAAACCATAAAAAAGGCAGCTCAGTATTAGATAATATATTAATAATTTTAAATACATTCCTAGCTATGAAAATAGCTGGGTTATATTTTAAATATAAGCTATTAATTTTGGTCTAAACTTTAGTACACAAAAAACATAAAATTCACATTTTTTCAACCATTCACTACTATGATGCACTTTATTCTAGCATTACGTCCAATAAAATAAACAGCAGTTGTTTAAAGTAAAGCTGTTTAAATCAAACAAAAGTGGACATGTATCTATGTGTGTGTTTGATGATCACAGAACAGTGTTTTTTATGCATAAACAAAACTGATAATTCTGCAATTCGTAAATCAATGAACAAACATTTGGAAATCCATCACCAAACTTCGCATTCTCATGGATCTATCATTCATTTCAAAACAGTATGTGAAAGAGCTTGAAATCCAAACTTGGGAATATAAGTATTTGTTTCGTTAAGTACACTTCTTTTTTTTTCTCAGACAGTTAAGGTGAACTTCTTGTCTTAGTGTGTGTGTACCATAAAAACGTTTGTTCATAATTAATACTGAACAAATAACAATTGAATAGAAGAGTACCTTTTATTTCAACTTGGATGCGTGATTACAAATATAATATTATTAATCAACAGATGTATATGGCGTTAGAATTTAATTGGACTTGGTATCCGTTGACAAAGAGGTTGGGAGTTCAAATCCCAGCCGGTTTTTACCGGGGATTATTTTCCTAATGTTATTTAAGATTGATGTTTTACTATCCATTATTCCACTCTAATGTGGAAGAAAATCCTCTAAAATACACGTTATGCTTATTTACACCATAGAATAAGTCGACACCACTTCTTTTTCCATAAAAATACTACAGTATGTGTTATGAATCCTTTGGTAATCGGGTTTTAACTATTTTTCAATAACGCAAATACAGTACTACATTTTGTACAAGGGCTTCTTAAGATTGGAGTACAGAGAACGCGCGTTACGGGTATTTTTGTAGATTTATATAAAAACATTTTTTAGTCAAAATAAATCAAGTATCTCTCCAGTAGAAAAAACACACTTTAATTTAATTCACACGTTGACCTCAAATAATGTTGAATATCTGTAAAAGGTGTCCTATAATTGAATGCCAACTTTTTCTATTCATATAAAAAGCTTCTCATCTAATACCACTATGCTTATGCCAGATATTATTACACAGCTGTTGATACCACTGTGGGAAGAAAATTAAGCTCTATGTTTTTACCGGAAAAATATTTTTTTATATTAGCCTAAAAAAAGGGTTTGCCATAAAAACTTAGAAAACACTGCCCTTCAACTAACGATTCCTAATCCTACTAAATATCCTTAAAGTGCGACCCCATTCGGTAAACTTTGATTGTAATAGTCATCATAGCTGCTTTATATTAGATAACTCGCTTTGCTCGTTTGGGGCTCCACCCCCAAATCCCCATTGAGTTTTCTTTGCAGGTGGATGTAAACTAATGTAATTCCAGAGTTGTTTTGAAATTTTAAAATGTGTGTAAAATGTGCAAAATGTACCTAAAATCAAAAAATCTAGCTCTATCTAAGGTATAACCGATGGAGATACGACAAAAAGAAATAGGACCAAACTTGTGGATCTCGACAAATCCGTAGCTGTTGGTGCAATCTGTTATTTGATAGGTCTTACCGTTTAGCCACAAAAGACCTCCAAAGAAAGAACCGCACCTACTTTAAAGTTGCTCCACCGTTTTGAATTTTTTTCGGGGATTAAAAATTAAATTTTTTAACTTTTTGGAATTTTCCCGTCGGTCACAGGCTAGAAGCTATAAGTTTGCCAAATTTCAAGTTTCTAGCTCATCTGGAAGTAGGTAAACATTAATGTGAGTGAGTGAGTCAGCCATGTGGCTTTATAGTAGTTATAAATAATATATAGGCTTATTATTTAATGGATGAAATTGATCGTAAATCTCTAGAGTTGTAATAATGTTAAGAACTCACGAGAGACATGAAGGTAGAGAGTTAAGCTGGAGTGATGGACATTACAAGTAGGATATATTGACTAGTCACAGAGTCAAATTTTCCCTTATGTCCCTCGAAAGAAATAATTTTAAGTGGCGTGTTTACAACTGTAAGAAAACCTTTGGACGATAATAAATTCCACATGATGAATGAATATTAAAAATTGTTGAATGAACCACATGAAAAACACTTTGATGACATTATTTTCAATCCTTTCTAACGTATTAAATCCTGGACTCAGCGAACATTTCGGAAGTAAGTATTTTGTTTGTCACTACTAAAATGTTTGCATCATTGATTGTATGTTAACACTAGGGTTTTCTACAGGCTTCCATTGATGGTCATTTAAAAGTCAATAAAGGTAAGTATAAAAGCCATATTCCCAAACTATCGAGAAATAAATAAAACTTATAAATGATGGCTGACACCACGGCTCCGAAAATTATCAAAATATAAATTGATTTTGATATTAAAAGGTATTTACGTAGGTGCCTGTCTCTTGGCTTCTTTGATATTGATCTCAGTACTTTTACCTTTATTTTTCTAATTTATTACACATTTATTTCACCTTCTTTTATTCGTACCCATTCATTTTTTTCTTAACATTTCTCTTTTTAATTTTTTTCCACCGTTCTTTGTTTTAAAATTAATCCCGAACCGCCTCTGTTTCTTTTCAGACTACTCATGGTCTCTTCACCAACCCAAGGTAGCAATCTTTATTCAACCAACTTCAAGGATTTGATGTCGTTTTCAAGGTAATTTTATTTTATGTTTTTTTTTAAAGAATTTATTCATCAGAACCCCTTCTCACTAGAAAATCTTTTGTACATTTATCATTAATTTAAAATATATTTCACAACATTTTCTACTAATCACTCTTGTAAAAGTCTGGGAATGTTTTTTTTTTTATTTGACCTCTATATTTCACCAAAGTATAATCGTATCAAAATTAAATCATTTACACAAATCAAGTCGAGGTGTCAGCCCATTTGTATGATAAAACTAGCATTATACGATGTTCCTAAATATATATGACAAAGTGATTTTAGAAACGATAGCAACATAGTAATTTTAACGTTACTTTATATTTTTGAATAATTTTGCCGCATCTTACTACCAACTACTAGGCTAGTGGGTATCTTATTATTTATTTATTTAAGGTATTAAGGTATTTAATGTGCAATTTCTGAACCTATTAATTATATCAGCACACGAGAATTTCTATGAGCAAGAGCGAAAGGTCCCGCTTGCCGGGAAAGGTATTCTCGCATATCTTCCAGGGTTATTTTAAATGCCACCATAGACATGGGACCAACGGCTTTACTTCCCTATCCGAAGGAAGTTGTGCTACAGGTTTTTATCGTTCAAGAAAAACCCGTCGACCTCGGCTGGGTTTGAACCCACGAACATCAGGTCCTGAGGCGAGCACTTTACCCCAAGACCACCAAGGTCGACCTAATAGGTAGATATGAGGAAGTTAGTTAGGGGAAAAGCAACCTCGATACTCCCAGCCAGGATTCAACCCAAGTCCTCAGCGTCTTCAGAAAACTAGACTATACCAGCTTGATATTTTTTCCGCGTCACCACCAATTGGGGAATAAAACAATAAATGTATGATACTTTCTTAGGTGTGTCTTTAAATCATACTTATTGAATTAACTAATTTAATATCCAAGTGAATGTGGAAAAAGTAGCTTGACCAAGTCACATTTTTGTATCAATTAACAAGTTTTATTCAAAATAATGCGCAAACAACATTAACTTTGCCCGGTGACCACTTGTGATCCCAGGTGCCGACGACCCAGCCGACCCGTCTCTTCTCCTTCATGAACCCTTTGGCCATCGAGATCTGGCTGTACGTGTTGGCGGCTTACGTGTTGGTGTCCATCACCATGTTCGTGGTGGCCCGGTTCTCCCCTTACGAGTGGCACAACCCGCACCCTTGTGACGTCGACAATGACCTGGTGGAAAACCAGTTCTCTCTGGCCAACAGCTTCTGGTTCACCATCGGCACGCTCATGCAGCAAGGGTCCGACCTCAACCCCAAGGTACAGTAATAGTATTTCTTTAACGATTAAAAGGTGCGATCAAAAAATTAATTTTAAAGGCTAAGCTGAATTTTAACCTTATTCATGAGCAAGAAGATGATATTTTTTTCGAAGTCAAGTCAAAGTTTCTACGGCTCACACACACATAACATTTAACATCAAGGATATATACGGTGTATAAACGTAGATACGAGTATAACAGTTTAAAAGTAGTCATCTCAATAGCTTGGAGAGAGGGTGTAAAAGCCACAGTAATAAATATCATGACCAGGATTTGAACCCTGACATTTCCGTCAGCAGAAATTCAGTCTATTGAAAGCCCACCTCTTTAGAGTGTAGATCTTATGGCCAGCACTGCAGCGGTGGCCATATTAGTAGATGGGGTGATGAGTTGGCACAATCTGACCTACTTTTCTCTGATAGGTCGCTATAAATAGATCTGGCCTCTGATTGGCTGCTATAATTAGACCTCCCCCCCCCCTCCCTCCCCCCTCCACCCCCACCCCTCCGCTCTGATTACAAAATCTCCACCAGTTGATTACGAAATTTCCTCCCCTACAACCCCTCCCCCTACAACCCCCTCCCCTACAACCCCCCCTCCCCTACAACCCCACCACACCTTGAACATGTTAGTACTTGTGCGGGCTTTTTTTTCTTAATTATTGTTGCGTGGTAATTAATTATTCATGTCTGCTAATTGATTATTGATGTGTGCTAATTAATTATTCATGTATGGGTAGGGGGAAGGACATTGGAGTATATTTTATTTGGATGGTGAGCATACGTCTCTGCACGAACCTCTCGCTACGACTGCGTGGTGTAGAGTGAGGAGCATCTTATTTGGGGGAACATGCAGCCCGATGCGTCAGGCGCTCCTCCCGTGGCATGAGAAGGAACACGGAGCAGGAACCTTTTCCCGACGGCCGCTTAGCGAAGAGTGTGGCCGCTGAGAAACTGACAGCGTATCACGGCCGTATGACCCCCTTTCACTTTTCCCCCTCACTCCCCCCTCCTTCAAGGCAACCCCCTAGGTGGTAAAGGGTTTTTTCCAGTGTCGCAAGCCCTTATTTGGTAATGGGTTTGCCCGGTGTCGCAACCCAGCGCAAGTTTGACGGGTTGACAAGACAAGTCGAGACAAGAATAGATCACGATGTCGTAATCCTCTACCCCTATGTGGTAATGGGTTTTCTCCGACAAGCATTGACACAGCCTTGGAATGCTCAGTTAGGGGCCTCCATCCCCCACCGCTAAAGTCTACTAAAATTGGTTGTATGATATCGTCTGTCGACATGCGCGGATGTAGGTATCAGTCATGAGGGAAGAAATATCTACACTTTACACTGCAGGGATTCAATTTCCCTCAGCTGGAATTATATGTACCTGACATTTAGACGGCGTGCACACCGGGACTCAAACCGCGATATCTTTAGCACTGCTAGTGTCTGCTATAGCGGCCGTACTTCCTGCACCCCCACCATTTTGCAGGTCGACCAAGTAGAATGTGTACCCGCATTTGCTTCAAACGTCAATCACCGGCCGTCTAGTGGCGCCTTAGAACATGCGACCATAGATGGCACTCACATCTGGACTCAAACCTCGATATCTTTAGCACAGCTATTGTCTGTTAGAACGGTCGTACTTCATGCACACCCGCCATTTTGAAAGGTTGACCAGGTAGAATGTGTACCCGCATTTGCTAGGAGTGAAAAAATCAAACGTTGATCACTCTGTCATCGGTCATCTAGTGACACCTTAAACCATGCGGCCGTCGATGCATTGTGACGGTAGATAAAGTGAAAGCAGGCGTTTTATTCCTCGAGATATTTAATGTTCTCATGTGAGGAATGTCGGGCCTCCACCATGGTTCGGTTTCCGCGTTAAACTGTAGGTCCTCACAATCACCCTACATTAGCGTAAGTGCTTATAACCGAACGGGTAGTAAGACGTGGCACTAATAATGATATCACTCTTACATCAATTCATAAGTAATATCGAATTTAATGTTCGCAACTATATTTTGACGTGATAATATATATCTACATCAGGCTTGAGGGAGATATAAAATATATACTTGTATTTGTGCGACACGGCCGACCTGGATCCAATACCCCCTACCTCCCCCTGCTAATAGCCAAGAAGTTAGCGCGTCACTGACAATCGAACCCTCTAACACCGCCTGAATGAGAGATAAAATAATAAAATTAGTGATGTACCCTCATTTACGGAGGGTTGAAATGTGAAAACAGTCAAAGCTATTATTTATGCTTACTCCTGCTAGATATCTTTGACAGGAGTCGAACCGGGGACTTTTGGCGTAACAGTATAGGGTTTGTCGACCTTGCAATTTGCCTAGAAATAACCAGGAGGATAAAAAAGTATTCAGGGTGCATAAAAAATATGCGTGTTTTTATGTAGAAAAAATAGCTCAAAATCTTTGAAAAAATTGTCTGTCTAAAAAAGATTATTCAGCCCACGGGATTAGAACCAGACCCAGTGACTGATAAGCACCGATCTCTAGATAAAAAAACGAAACTAGTACAGGGTTTCGAACCCCCTACTAGTTGGGATGCATTCAGTTCTATCACCTAGTGTTTTCTTATAAATGTTTGAAATGTTTACTCCGGTTAGATATCATCGACGGGGTTCAAACCAGAGACTTTGCCGATTGTCAAGTCGAAGTCCTTAGCCCTACAGTCACAGAGCGTGATGTGTACCAGCAATTGTGCTGCCGGAAAAAAATAAACACGCCGGCATTTCTATTACTATAGCTAAACTTCAAAATATAACAACATACATATATATCTTATTGAGGCTATTGTCTAGAATTAATCAAGTAGGTGCGCGTCCGTCCAATGCTTCAGGCAAGTTGAAAAATGCACCCCACATTTGCGAGAGTGAAAAAAAAGGGTTTTGCTCAGATATCATCGACGGGAATCGAACCAGGGACTTTTGGCGTTTGTCGAGTCAACGTCCTTACCCCCTCCAGTCACGGGGCGAGATGTGAACCAGCATTTGCACGCCCGACTGTCATAGGATCCACCCCTAGACAGCGCTGAAGAAAGACCCCCGTCCTCTATGAAAGCTTTAACGCAAATGCAATATAACGGTACTTACACGGACCGGGTAGGCTCCGATACGGAAATGACTCTGGAACCTTTGCATAGTGTGTGTAATAAAATAAACTTGAACCCTAGGACAGCTTCAAATACAGTCTAGGGCAGTTAATGTATCACTATGAAAGGTTAAACCCCTCATTTTCACCCCATGTCTGGAATCGAACTAGGGTCCTTGGCTAGGCAAACAAACAAATTATCATGCGCGAAGAGCACGCTTTGGGAGCCTCCTGGCTATACGACCCATTCGAACTCCCTGAGACAGCTCGTCTGAAATTGATGAGGTAATCTGGTAACCTGGAGACCTGATCTGAATATTTATCTTTTATCTAAACTGTATCTAGACAATCCATCATCAGAAACTATTATTAACTCTCAGAAAGGACCGCTTTTAAATTGATTGTATTTTTTTATTCTACTCAAGACAGTCAATATTTTCTTTAAAGTTACCTACCTAATAAATATGGAGAATTATTTTAAACTACTCAAAACATTTTAAATTTTGATTTTTATGGCATAATAGTAGTAGAATCTAGTTTCTAATATTTCAAGGCAGCACGTTTATTTAAATATATAAATGTACTTATATTCGGGCCATACGAGCTGAACCTACTAGCTACAGACTATACTACCCGGGTTTTAGACCCACAGGTAGATTTAACAGTCAACTGTTTCCATCATTCCATTGTTTTATTTTCTCATTATCACCTTCCCCCACAGTATTTTTGAAAAGCACCACGTCTCACTTCTTATTCAGGCTATACAAATATTTACTAACTACGCTAGTGAGCGAAAGATGAGGACGGATGAATTTAGAGGAAGTGTACTAGCATTTACGTGGATAGAGAATGTAAATTAATTTTTTTTATAAACTACCCTCAGCACACCTGACCAGGATTCGAACACCAAACTCCCTGTCATTGGCATAGGCACGAGAGTGATGTCTTAGACCATGCGACCACCAAAGTAGGTAAGTATTTATTACAAATTAATCAATGAATCTTCCTAATTAAATGTGTGTATTTGATCCCTTTTCCATGTGTTCGGGGCTATATTTTTTCGCATTAATTCTCAAGTTTATTAAACCTAATATATATGATTTGTGTTCAGTACTTTCTGAGATTTTGTTTGGTTAAAATAGTCTTTCAATGCTTTTCTATGATAAATGTAAGCGTTTCATGTTGAAATCCAACTAATATGAAACATAGTGTTTCTCAATCCGGCCCGCAAGAGAGAAAACATATATATGCAAGAATAATCTCAATAGCGAGATTTATTCCCACTGCACCCCAACGAGATTCAAACCGAATCCTAGAGATGAACATGCCAGCCGAGCACTGTCACCGAACTACAGACCCATTTTCATAGGAACAGCCACTAGATCTAATTTCACGTATTCATACGTCAAGTAGCCTGATGCGAGTGTAGAGCGTTAGACCATGCGGGCACCGAGGCAGTGATTACTACTTTGTTCTCTAGTATAGGCCGGTTTGCTATCTATTACTCTTTTTAGCACTGCGTCTTACCAACCGTTCGGGTACGCTTAAGTACTATTTACACTAAAGGATTAGGAATTGGGACCCTTGGACCCGCATTTGCGTGGAAATAAAGTGGAAAACACGCCTAGTTTATCCGCCCGAGATTCGAGCCTCGAACTTCTTAAGTATTAATAACGCTAACGGATTGATAATTGCTAAGTTTGAATTTAAGGGAAGTGTGCCCGTATTTGCACAACAATATAGGATTTGTCAGCCTTGTAGGGATCGAACCCTCCTACCTCCTTACGTCACAGGGCGTGATGTGTACCCGCATTTGCGCGGATGGAAAAAAATAAACACGCCCGCAGAGGCTCCATCGGTTAAAGAACGGCAAATTTACCATTTAGACGATATATCTCGTCTGACAGTGAACCCCCTCCCTAAGAAATAGATGAACCTGACATTTAGACGGCATGCCCATTCTAGCATTTACGTGGATGGAGAGTGTAAAACAATTTTTTATAAACTATCCTCAGCACACCTGACTAGGATTTGAACACCAAACTCCCTGTCGTTGGCATAGGCACGAGAGTGACGTCTTAGACCATGCGACCACTAAAGTAGGTAAGTATTTATTACAAATTAATCATTGAATCTTCCTAATTAAATGTGTGTATTTTATCCCTTTTCCATGTGTGCGTGGCTATAATTTTTCACATTACTTTTCAAGTTTATTAAAGCTAATATATATGATCTGTGTTCAATACTTTCTGAGATTTTGTTTGGTTAAAATAGTCTTCCCCCTTAGTGCGAGCCTGACGTCTTGTACCCCCGCGACCATCGGTGTATAAAATATTAGTGTAACTATGAGAGGGTGAAAAAACTTATTTGCGTGGAAGGAAAGTGGTAACCCATTTAGGGAAAAACCACCCTCAGTTCACCTGACCAAGATTTGAACCTCGAACTCCCGCATCGAAGCGGGTATATATCACGATGCACTCTTTTTAGAGAGTTAACAATATTTACGAGGCTGACTCTTCAACCAACCCAAATATTACAAAAAATCGAAAGAAGAAGCAGAACCGCGAGTCCCGCTGTATTCGGAATTGGGAAGGTTGAATCCACATTTGTGTTTTGGGGGGAGTAGGGAAATGTTCCAGCGTTTACGTGGAGGGAGAGCGGGAAAACATTTAGTGAGAACTACCAACAGTACACCTCAGCGGGTATTCGAATCCCCAACACAGATTCGAACCCCGATATCTTTTGCCGGTTGCTTCATGTTCTTTAGTTACCAAACACAAGAGAAGAATAAGGTGTTTCGCCTGTTCTGACCCTAAAATACGTTGTGACAGAAAGGCGCCGGCAATATACACGTGTCAGCTTTGCCGGAATAAAATATTAAAGAGCGCAGAAGTGAGCCCACATTTGTATAGAGGGAGAGTGAAAAACTACCCCCGAGGTCAAGACAGCACTCTCACAATATACTAAACTGCCGAGGGATTCGAATCCTGGTCCACTGGCTACCACACGCTAATGGATTGATAATTGGGAGGTTTGAGCCCGCATTTGCATAGAGGGAGAGTTAAAAACACCCCTAGTTTACCCGACCGAGATTTGAACCTCGAACTCCTTAAGTATTAATAACGCTAACAGATTGATATTTGGTAAGTTTGAATTTAGAAGAAGTGTGCCCATATTTGCGCGGAGAGAATGGAAAGTCTATTAGAAAAAAAACCTCCCTAAATACGCTCGACGCTGATGAAGGAATCTCCAATATTGAGTACCTATATCTCACACCACGAAAAGTATACTTGGAATATTTACACAAATCAAAGTTTTTACAAATATATCTCACACCCTGAAAAGTATACTTGGAAAAATATTTATTTACACAAATCAAAGTTTTTACAAATATATCTCATACTACGAAAAGTATACTTGGAATATTTATTTACAAATATATCTCATACCATGAAACGTATACTTGGAATATTTGTTCACACAAATCAATGTTTCTACAAATACATCCCATACCGCGGAAAGTATGCTTGGAATATTTATTTACAAAAAATTATATATATATTATGGAAACAATAATCAATTTCTTGAGCTCGTAGCGGGAATAGTGGCCTCGGTACTAATTTTATAAAGTCCAGTTTAAAAAGTATTTTAACATATGGTTTCAAATTTGATTAGAATTAAAATATATATACAACCAAATTTGACTAGAATTAAAATATATACAAAAAAACTAATTTTATTTGACTAGAAATAACCAGGTAGGTGGAGATTTATAATGGCGGATAAAAAAAACATAAAAAAAATATCCCGGATACATAATATAAATCAATAAAAAAATATGCTTGTTTTCATGCAGAAAAAAAATATGAAAAAAAATTTCAAATCTTTGAAAAAATGGTCCTGTAGACTTTATTCTGCGAAACGGTACATACAGTCGCAAGACCTTTTCTTACAATTTTGTGCGGTATCTGTATGTATCTTTCCGCGGCTTGTTCAGTGACCATCGCTTTCAAAACGTCAAAATTAACGTCGTTCCTGTTGCCGTAGTCTAGCTCAGCACAAATCTAGCGCGTTAGCCACAGTACACCTCGACAGGTATTCAAACCCCCCCAACACGGACTCGAACCCCGATATCTTTCGCCTTGTGCTTCATGCCCTCTAATTAACAAACCCATTCTTTTCCCTAAAATACGTTGTGACAGAAAGGCGCTGGCAATATACACGTAACAGCTTTGCCGGAATAAAATATTAAATATCGCAGAAGTGAGCTCGCATTTGCGTAGAGAGAGAGTGACAAACTACCCCAGGTCTAAGACAACACTATCGCAAAATACTAAATTGCACGCAGTTCGAATCCTGGTCCACTGGCTGGCACTTTCATTGGCCAAATGATTATATTTGACATAGGTTTGATAACAGCATAATTACTTTTATTTTGAAAATTACTCTAGTTATTCACAAAACCCTGTCCTTCCTAATTTATCACTATGAAAGGTTAAACCTGCACTTTCATCCATACTGGAAATCTATCTCTGGACACTTGGCTCGGTGGGCAGACATGCTAACTCCTCACTTAAAGTGAGTGACCTTTCACAAGTGAGTTCTTAGACGTCTTGACCAATGACGCGAGACGCTCGACAGAGATTAAATCAAAACTCTATTAACAGACAAATACCAGTCTCAGTCGCTTCTTCAGGAGAGAGAGAGAGAGAGAGAGAGAGAGAGAAAGGTATATCTACATTCTTTTACAAGCACGTAGCAAATTTGTCTGGGGACGGTGGCACCCAACAATACCATGTTATTTTAACATTCGTCCGACTGATTATATCAGCACACAACTTACAATCTAACAAATCTATAACATACAGAACACCCATTCCCCCCCCTACCGCAAATGAATCACTATGAAAGGGGGGAAAGCCATATCCCACTAATGAATCATTTTCAGGCCATTCAGGGGATCGAATCCAGGACCTATTGCTTAGTAGGCAAACACACTAACGACAGAGGTAAAGTGCAGACCTTTTAATTGTACTTTTTTTCAGTGATTATCCAATACTAGCTAGAACTAAGGTGAAATGAGACAGTTAATATTTGGAAAACCTTTGCGGCATCATTTAATTTTGTCAACATGATTTCACCCAACTCAGTGACAGTATGGTCTAATGCACTACTCTCGTGATAGACAAGACTACTGCTGACAGGGAGATCGAAGTTCAAATACCAGTAGAGTGTACTGATGCCTGTTTTCAACTCTTTCTCTACGCAAATGCGGTTACTTTTCCTCTAAATATAGCTTTACAAATCTCTAAAATCATGATATAATTAGTACTAATGTGTATTAAATATTCGGTTGCGCAAATGACGATGCATTTATCAACGTAAAGACGTTGGAAGGAATTACCGTTCCAGCAGTCATTAGCGATGCTAAAAACTCCTTTGGATCTCAAGTTATGTCATGATGTACATTACAAAAGATAGCTGGGTTCATACATTCTAAATTCGGGGGTTCCAATTTGAACGGCCCATTATGAATCACCGAGGGCTTGGGAATTCCCGCATGTTTTTCAGAGGTCAAAGCTGCGTATTTACAAGACCATTTGTGACAGAAATATACTTGAATGTCAATGTTCCTAGAGACTTGTAAGATAGAAGATGCTTGCAACATCAAAATTTCCCTTTCTATTCCCAAAGCTGCTTGTAGCTTTAAGAAAAAAAAAAAACCTGTTGGTCGCAACTTTCATAGTGATAAATTAGGAAGGACAGGGTTTTGTGAATAACTAGAGTAATTTTCAAAATAAAAGTAATTATGCTGTTATCAAACCTATGTCAAATATAATCATTTGGCCAATGAAAGTGCCAGCCAGTGGACCAGGATTCGAACTGCGTGCAATTTAGTATTTTGCGATAGTGTTGTCTTAGACCTGGGGTAGTTTGTCACTCTCTCTCTACGCAAATGCGAGCTCACTTCTGCGATATTTAATATTTTATTCCGGCAAAGCTGTTACGTGTATATTGCCAGCGCCTTTCTGTCACAACGTATTTTAGGGAAAAGAATGGGTTTGTTAATTAGAGGGCATGAAGCACAAGGCGAAAGATATCGGGGTTCGAGTCCGTGTTGGGGGGGTTTGAATACCTGTCGAGGTGTACTGTGGCTAACGCGCTAGATTTGTGCTGAGCTAGACTACGGCAACAGGAACGACGTTAATTTTGACGTTTTGAAAGCGATGGTCACTGAACAAGCCGCGGAAAGATACATACAGATACCGCACAAAATTGTAAGAAAAGGTCTTGCGACTGTATGTACCGTTTCGCAGAATAAAGTCTACAGGACCATTTTTTCAAAGATTTGAAATTTTTTTTCATATTTTTTTTCTGCATGAAAACAAGCATATTTTTTTATTGATTTATATTATGTATCCGGGATATTTTTTTTATGTTTTTTTTATCCGCCATTATAAATCTCCACCTACCTGGTTATTTCTAGTCAAATAAAATTAGTTTTTTTGTATATATTTTAATTCTAGTCAAATTTGGTTGTATATATATTTTAATTCTAATCAAATTTGAAACCATATGTTAAAATACTTTTTAAACTGGACTTTATAAAATTAGTACCGAGGCCACTATTCCCGCTACGAGCTCAAGAAATTGATTATTGTTTCCATAATATATATATAATTTTTTGTAAATAAATATTCCAAGCATACTTTCCGCGGTATGGGATGTATTTGTAGAAACATTGATTTGTGTGAACAAATATTCCAAGTATACGTTTCATGGTATGAGATATATTTGTAAATAAATATTCCAAGTATACTTTTCGTAGTATGAGATATATTTGTAAAAACTTTGATTTGTGTAAATAAATATTTTTCCAAGTATACTTTTCAGGGTGTGAGATATATTTGTAAAAACTTTGATTTGTGTAAATATTCCAAGTATACTTTTCGTGGTGTGAGATATAGGTACTCAATATTGGAGATTCCTTCATCAGCGTCGAGCGTATTTAGGGAGGTTTTTTTTCTAATAGACTTTCCATTCTCTCCGCGCAAATATGGGCACACTTCTTCTAAATTCAAACTTACCAAATATCAATCTGTTAGCGTTATTAATACTTAAGGAGTTCGAGGTTCAAATCTCGGTCGGGTAAACTAGGGGTGTTTTTAACTCTCCCTCTATGCAAATGCGGGCTCAAACCTCCCAATTATCAATCCATTAGCGTGTGGTAGCCAGTGGACCAGGATTCGAATCCCTCGGCAGTTTAGTATATTGTGAGAGTGCTGTCTTGACCTCGGGGGTAGTTTTTCACTCTCCCTCTATACAAATGTGGGCTCACTTCTGCGCTCTTTAATATTTTATTCCGGCAAAGCTGACACGTGTATATTGCCGGCGCCTTTCTGTCACAACGTATTTTAGGGTCAGAACAGGCGAAACACCTTATTCTTCTCTTGTGTTTGGTAACTAAAGAACATGAAGCAACCGGCAAAAGATATCGGGGTTCGAATCTGTGTTGGGGATTCGAATACCCGCTGAGGTGTACTGTTGGTAGTTCTCACTAAATGTTTTCCCGCTCTCCCTCCACGTAAACGCTGGAACATTTCCCTACTCCCCCCCAAAACACAAATGTGGATTCAACCTTCCCAATTCCGAATACAGCGGGACTCGCGGTTCTGCTTCTTCTTTCGATTTTTTGTAATATTTGGGTTGGTTGAAGAGTCAGCCTCGTAAATATTGTTAACTCTCTAAAAAGAGTGCATCGTGATATATACCCGCTTCGATGCGGGAGTTCGAGGTTCAAATCTTGGTCAGGTGAACTGAGGGTGGTTTTTCCCTAAATGGGTTACCACTTTCCTTCCACGCAAATAAGTTTTTTCACCCTCTCATAGTTACACTAATATTTTATACACCGATGGTCGCGGGGGTACAAGACGTCAGGCTCGCACTAAGGGGGAAGACTATTTTAACCAAACAAAATCTCAGAAAGTATTGAACACAGATCATATATATTAGCTTTAATAAACTTGAAAAGTAATGTGAAAAATTATAGCCACGCACACATGGAAAAGGGATAAAATACACACATTTAATTAGGAAGATTCAATGATTAATTTGTAATAAATACTTACCTACTTTAGTGGTCGCATGGTCTAAGACGTCACTCTCGTGCCTATGCCAACGACAGGGAGTTTGGTGTTCAAATCCTAGTCAGGTGTGCTGAGGATAGTTTATAAAAAATTGTTTTACACTCTCCATCCACGTAAATGCTAGAATGGGCATGCCGTCTAAATGTCAGGTTCATCTATTTCTTAGGGAGGGGGTTCACTGTCAGACGAGATATATCGTCTAAATGGTAAATTTGCCGTTCTTTAACCGATGGAGCCTCTGCGGGCGTGTTTATTTTTTTCCATCCGCGCAAATGCGGGTACACATCACGCCCTGTGACGTAAGGAGGTAGGAGGGTTCGATCCCTACAAGGCTGACAAATCCTATATTGTTGTGCAAATACGGGCACACTTCCCTTAAATTCAAACTTAGCAATTATCAATCCGTTAGCGTTATTAATACTTAAGAAGTTCGAGGCTCGAATCTCGGGCGGATAAACTAGGCGTGTTTTCCACTTTATTTCCACGCAAATGCGGGTCCAAGGGTCCCAATTCCTAATCCTTTAGTGTAAATAGTACTTAAGCGTACCCGAACGGTTGGTAAGACGCAGTGCTAAAAAGAGTAATAGATAGCAAACCGGCCTATACTAGAGAACAAAGTAGTAATCACTGCCTCGGTGCCCGCATGGTCTAACGCTCTACACTCGCATCAGGCTACTTGACGTATGAATACGTGAAATTAGATCTAGTGGCTGTTCCTATGAAAATGGGTCTGTAGTTCGGTGACAGTGCTCGGCTGGCATGTTCATCTCTAGGATTCGGTTTGAATCTCGTTGGGGTGCAGTGGGAATAAATCTCGCTATTGAGATTATTCTTGCATATATATGTTTTCTCTCTTGCGGGCCGGATTGAGAAACACTATGTTTCATATTAGTTGGATTTCAACATGAAACGCTTACATTTATCATAGAAAAGCATTGAAAGACTATTTTAACCAAACAAAATCTCAGAAAGTACTGAACACAAATCATATATATTAGGTTTAATAAACTTGAGAATTAATGCGAAAAAATATAGCCCCGAACACATGGAAAAGGGATCAAATACACACATTTAATTAGGAAGATTCATTGATTAATTTGTAATAAATACTTACCTACTTTGGTGGTCGCATGGTCTAAGACATCACTCTCGTGCCTATGCCAATGACAGGGAGTTTGGTGTTCGAATCCTGGTCAGGTGTGCTGAGGGTAGTTTATAAAAAAAATTAATTTACATTCTCTATCCACGTAAATGCTAGTACACTTCCTCTAAATTCATCCGTCCTCATCTTTCGCTCACTAGCGTAGTTAGTAAATATTTGTATAGCCTGAATAAGAAGTGAGACGTGGTGCTTTTCAAAAATACTGTGGGGGAAGGTGATAATGAGAAAATAAAACAATGGAATGATGGAAACAGTTGACTGTTAAATCTACCTGTGGGTCTAAAACCCGGGTAGTATAGTCTGTAGCTAGTAGGTTCAGCTCGTATGGCCCGAATATAAGTACATTTATATATTTAAATAAACGTGCTGCCTTGAAATATTAGAAACTAGATTCTACTACTATTATGCCATAAAAATCAAAATTTAAAATGTTTTGAGTAGTTTAAAATAATTCTCCATATTTATTAGGTAGGTAACTTTAAAGAAAATATTGACTGTCTTGAGTAGAATAAAAAAATACAATCAATTTAAAAGCGGTCCTTTCTGAGAGTTAATAATAGTTTCTGATGATGGATTGTCTAGATACAGTTTAGATAAAAGATAAATATTCAGATCAGGTCTCCAGGTTACCAGATTACCTCATCAATTTCAGACGAGCTGTCTCAGGGAGTTCGAATGGGTCGTATAGCCAGGAGGCTCCCAAAGCGTGCTCTTCGCGCATGATAATTTGTTTGTTTGCCTAGCCAAGGACCCTAGTTCGATTCCAGACATGGGGTGAAAATGAGGGGTTTAACCTTTCATAGTGATACATTAACTGCCCTAGACTGTATTTGAAGCTGTCCTAGGGTTCAAGTTTATTTTATTACACACACTATGCAAAGGTTCCAGAGTCATTTCCGTATCGGAGCCTACCCGGTCCGTGTAAGTACCGTTATATTGCATTTGCGTTAAAGCTTTCATAGAGGACGGGGGTCTTTCTTCAGCGCTGTCTAGGGGTGGATCCTATGACAGTCGGGCGTGCAAATGCTGGTTCACATCTCGCCCCGTGACTGGAGGGGGTAAGGACGTTGACTCGACAAACGCCAAAAGTCCCTGGTTCGATTCCCGTCGATGATATCTGAGCAAAACCCTTTTTTTTCACTCTCGCAAATGTGGGGTGCATTTTTCAACTTGCCTGAAGCATTGGACGGACGCGCACCTACTTGATTAATTCTAGACAATAGCCTCAATAAGATATATATGTATGTTGTTATATTTTGAAGTTTAGCTATAGTAATAGAAATGCCGGCGTGTTTATTTTTTTCCGGCAGCACAATTGCTGGTACACATCACGCTCTGTGACTGTAGGGCTAAGGACTTCGACTTGACAATCGGCAAAGTCTCTGGTTTGAACCCCGTCGATGATATCTAACCGGAGTAAACATTTCAAACATTTATAAGAAAACACTAGGTGATAGAACTGAATGCATCCCAACTAGTAGGGGGTTCGAAACCCTGTACTAGTTTCGTTTTTTTATCTAGAGATCGGTGCTTATCAGTCACTGGGTCTGGTTCTAATCCCGTGGGCTGAATAATCTTTTTTAGACAGACAATTTTTTCAAAGATTTTGAGCTATTTTTTCTACATAAAAACACGCATATTTTTTATGCACCCTGAATACTTTTTTATCCTCCTGGTTATTTCTAGGCAAATTGCAAGGTCGACAAACCCTATACTGTTACGCCAAAAGTCCCCGGTTCGACTCCTGTCAAAGATATCTAGCAGGAGTAAGCATAAATAATAGCTTTGACTGTTTTCACATTTCAACCCTCCGTAAATGAGGGTACATCACTAATTTTATTATTTTATCTCTCATTCAGGCGGTGTTAGAGGGTTCGATTGTCAGTGACGCGCTAACTTCTTGGCTATTAGCAGGGGGAGGTAGGGGGTATTGGATCCAGGTCGGCCGTGTCGCACAAATACAAGTATATATTTTATATCTCCCTCAAGCCTGATGTAGATATATATTATCACGTCAAAATATAGTTGCGAACATTAAATTCGATATTACTTATGAATTGATGTAAGAGTGATATCATTATTAGTGCCACGTCTTACTACCCGTTCGGTTATAAGCACTTACGCTAATGTAGGGTGATTGTGAGGACCTACAGTTTAACGCGGAAACCGAACCATGGTGGAGGCCCGACATTCCTCACATGAGAACATTAAATATCTCGAGGAATAAAACGCCTGCTTTCACTTTATCTACCGTCACAATGCATCGACGGCCGCATGGTTTAAGGTGTCACTAGATGACCGATGACAGAGTGATCAACGTTTGATTTTTTCACTCCTAGCAAATGCGGGTACACATTCTACCTGGTCAACCTTTCAAAATGGCGGGTGTGCATGAAGTACGACCGTTCTAACAGACAATAGCTGTGCTAAAGATATCGAGGTTTGAGTCCAGATGTGAGTGCCATCTATGGTCGCATGTTCTAAGGCGCCACTAGACGGCCGGTGATTGACGTTTGAAGCAAATGCGGGTACACATTCTACTTGGTCGACCTGCAAAATGGTGGGGGTGCAGGAAGTACGGCCGCTATAGCAGACACTAGCAGTGCTAAAGATATCGCGGTTTGAGTCCCGGTGTGCACGCCGTCTAAATGTCAGGTACATATAATTCCAGCTGAGGGAAATTGAATCCCTGCAGTGTAAAGTGTAGATATTTCTTCCCTCATGACTGATACCTACATCCGCGCATGTCGACAGACGATATCATACAACCAATTTTAGTAGACTTTAGCGGTGGGGGATGGAGGCCCCTAACTGAGCATTCCAAGGCTGTGTCAATGCTTGTCGGAGAAAACCCATTACCACATAGGGGTAGAGGATTACGACATCGTGATCTATTCTTGTCTCGACTTGTCTTGTCAACCCGTCAAACTTGCGCTGGGTTGCGACACCGGGCAAACCCATTACCAAATAAGGGCTTGCGACACTGGAAAAAACCCTTTACCACCTAGGGGGTTGCCTTGAAGGAGGGGGGAGTGAGGGGGAAAAGTGAAAGGGGGTCATACGGCCGTGATACGCTGTCAGTTTCTCAGCGGCCACACTCTTCGCTAAGCGGCCGTCGGGAAAAGGTTCCTGCTCCGTGTTCCTTCTCATGCCACGGGAGGAGCGCCTGACGCATCGGGCTGCATGTTCCCCCAAATAAGATGCTCCTCACTCTACACCACGCAGTCGTAGCGAGAGGTTCGTGCAGAGACGTATGCTCACCATCCAAATAAAATATACTCCAATGTCCTTCCCCCTACCCATACATGAATAATTAATTAGCACACATCAATAATCAATTAGCAGACATGAATAATTAATTACCACGCAACAATAATTAAGAAAAAAAAGCCCGCACAAGTACTAACATGTTCAAGGTGTGGTGGGGTTGTAGGGGAGGGGGGGTTGTAGGGGAGGGGGTTGTAGGGGGAGGGGTTGTAGGGGAGGAAATTTCGTAATCAACTGGTGGAGATTTTGTAATCAGAGCGGAGGGGTGGGGGTGGAGGGGGGAGGGAGGGGGGGGGGGGAGGTCTAATTATAGCAGCCAATCAGAGGCCAGATCTATTTATAGCGACCTATCAGAGAAAAGTAGGTCAGATTGTGCCAACTCATCACCCCATCTACTCATATTAAAATGCCCGAACAGTTCATGCAAATTTTCCATTTTCATCTTCTCCTCCTAGGCCACCTCGACGCGCATAGTGGGCGGTATCTGGTGGTTCTTCACCCTCATCATCATCTCGTCCTACACCGCCAACCTGGCGGCGTTCCTCACCGTGGAGCGCATGATCACGCCCATCGAGAACTCTGACGATCTGGCGGGACAGACGGACATCTCGTACGGGACCTTGGACAGCGGCTCCACTATGACCTTCTTCAGGGTAATAAGAGTTGAATGGGTACAGGGGGTGATGAAAAATGTCAACCTAACTAGCGCATGTTAATCTAAAGACAATTACCAACAACTTCTTAGGAGTGTTGTTTAAATAATCCCGAAAGAGGAGGAAGGTGCCATTTAGTCTTAAGCTCGTACTGTGAAATCAGGTGGACTACGATTGATTCAAAGTTCACTAAGGTCAACCTAAAGTATTCTTGGGTAAAGTGCCGATATCATGGATCCAAACCCAGCTGGGGGTCAACAGATTTTTCTTCGAGTGATAAAAATCCATAGCGCAACTTCCTTCAGATGGGGAAGTAAAGCCGTCGGTCCCATCATGACTCCCATGTCGATTGTGTCATGTAAAAATAAACTGGGGGTTATGTGGAGATACTTTTCCCAAATAGATAGGTATTGCCTTTCGTCTCGCTTATATAAATCCTCGTGTGCTGATATAATCAGTTGATTATAAAAAGTGCATGTTAATTATCTCTAATAGATAAAAATAAATACAAAGATCACCAAGTGAGATGTCGAGTGTTAATAGCTCCCAATTGTATTAATTAAGTGAAAAACATAATTTAGGATATTAGTCTGTATTTAAAACTTACATTCCATAAGCCCAAACATTTTAATGAGGGATGTAAGTAATAACGCTTGTTTTCCATGTGCTTTAATGTATTTATTTTTTAATTGTTAGCTCTCCCCGCTTAAGTCCCTTGAAGAAGGCATACCATTAGACCAAATGTCAAAATTACCTTTTTTGTTATGATGTGGATCCGGTTATGATATAGGAAGGCAGGTGGAAAGCCACTATTTGTAAAATAATAATTCAATTTTCCACTATCTCTCTAAACATATCCATGTGTGTTTAATGCAATTTCACTTTCCTCATAGAGTCACCCTGATTTTTTTTAATACTCCTACTGGAGCGAAAAAAAAATATAGCAAAGCTAAGAAGGGAAAATACCCGCAACGGTAGCCATATGGACAAATGCGTCATTCTTGTCTAGTTTTGTGTGTCGATGATGGGAGGTTGAGGTTCGAATCCTGGTAAGGTGAATTGAAGTGGGTTTTTTCCATGAATACTTTCTTGTTCTACTTCCATTCGTGCGTATAACCCAAACGGGTAGTAAGACGCGGTGATAATAATAATAATAATAATATAATAATAATAATAATACTTCCATTCCTACTCTATTTGTGTAAATATGCGGATATCCCGGCCGGATATTAAGACACGCTGCTCAGCTTTCAACATAAGCAAGAGCTCCGTTTGAGTATCGTCTCAAGATCAGTCTTGTCTCTTTGTCCTGAATAGGATTCTATGATCGAGACGTACAAGAAGATGTGGAGGTTCATGGAGAACAAGAAACCGTCAGTGTTCGTGCCCACTTACGAGGAAGGGATCAATAGAGTGCTGGAAGGAAACTACGCCTTCCTGATGGAGTCCACCATGTTGGACTACATCGTTCAGAGAGACTGCAACCTCACACAGATAGGGGGCCTTCTCGACACCAAGGGTTACGGCATCGCCACTCCAATGGGTACCTTTGATTTATACTCCTTTTCCCAGACCGTGAGTTCATTTGAAACAATTAGAAATGTTGGCGACAAATTATTAGCTTTCTTAATCCTTTTGGTAGTCACTTTATAAGTTTTATCTTAAAATAGTGATGGGCCAATCCAAGGATGAGATATTTTATGCTTTGTGTTTGAGAAGCGTAGATTATGAACAACCATTAATGAGAGAGAAATTAAATTTTGCATTAGGTTTATGAGATGACAAGATGTGAATGAACGGTTAGAAGTTATTTTAAGTTTTTTAAGTGATGGTGATATTAGCTCAATTTGGGAAACGCAGCTGTAAAAAGTAATTTAACTGATAGTTGAATATTTTATCCAAGTGACAGATCTTGAAATTCAAATACACCACAGCATCCAATTTCTAAACAAAAAAAAATAGTAATAATACCATACTTGACACACTTGAATTTCCATAGACTTATGCATATTTTACTCAAAACCATTATTTACCTTTTCTTAAAATCATTCGAAGATTCCAATCAGAACTTAAATATCAAGCCCCTTAAATCCCACATGCGTGTTAACCAATGCCTGAATGCACTCAGCGCCTGCAAGGCCACTTCATGGATACAAGGTACAAGGTAGGGGGCCAATGCCTGAATAATCTCACATTTATTGGCCAACGCTTTGGTGGACTCTGCCACTTCAGGACATTCCCGTGGGTAATTAACTTAATAGAGTGTCCTCCAAATTTTTTACACTAAGGAAAACGTCACTAGTATAATCTTGTAAAAATAATATGTATATATATATGGATCACAGAATAAACAAGTTAAATAACTAAACTTTGTTCTAAATAAAGGTTGTCATTCACTACGTCACGTTGTGCTGCCAAAAACAACTGTTCATTGTCTGCTTCCTATGAAATAAAATGGTTCAACGTCCACCACAATGCAGCACGCCGCGACGTGCAGAAGCGGCTTGTGAAATTTCCAGGCCAGAAGTCTCGAGCTTTGAGTTTTTCCCCCCTTTCGCCACTCATGTGTGTACGGGGATAGACGGACGGGACCATGGGGGGAAGTGCGATATCGTGTCATTCCGACACAACTCGGGTGCATCGTTTTAGTGCCTGCTCGCCTCGTATTACAACACGTATTCATTTGTTTTATGAATGAGAGTTTCCTCTTATATTTTCAAAGTTTGTTTTGGTAAGTAAATGCACATTTAGATTGAGGTAGAATGCAACATAATCGCTATCAAAGAGCACGTTTTCATTGTGTTTTTCAATGTAGAGTTAATTTATTAAAAATAGAGAACATTTTGGCTATTTGACATTTATACAAAAAAAACTTTTTCGTGATTTTTTTCATATAAATAAAATAAACCTTCCGGATGGACTGCACTTCCTCAACGGAGGCGCTTTACATGGGGCAGACCTTCGGAGGAAGGTGAATGAAACGTTACATAGGTCTGCTCGAAGCGCTGTATGGAAAGGGGGGGTGGGGGGGGCCTCCAGAGGAAGGCGCATGGAATGTTCCACACGGCAGCTCAGAGCGGCGAGGCGCACCGTATCGGGCGACTAGCTTAGTGTTCTCCAGATTTATTGAGAACTAAATACAGGATGATTAACTCAGGACTGAGCACTTACTATGTGGACTATAAGATGAGCGTGAAACACAAACAAAACGGTTCTTTATTTCATGACGAAGCAGTTGACTTGGGAAAACATATCTCCCCTCCAGCAGGGTAGCGCATTTTACCCCCTATCTGTTTAGACATTAGTGGGGGAGCGTGTCTGTCGTCAGACAGTGTAAGCGAGTCGGTGGAAGAAAGATGGCGTACTCAATTGAAGAGAGTGTATTCATTGTGCGTCAGTACTAAGTGACCGGTTCCTTCAAAGAATGTTAAGAGGGAATTTCTAAATACATTTTTTGGGCGTACACTACACACTAGAGCCACCATTTTGAACTTGACGAAGAAGCTTGAAAGAATGAGAAGCTTGGTGAATCCGTATACAGGTGGACGGCTCAAGGTGACGGAGGACACAACACAGGATGTAAAACAGCGGTCATCGGCATCCCCTCTAAAATCTCTTAGGAGGCTATCCCAAGAGACTGGACGCTCTTATTCGACCGGTCTCTTAGGAGGCTATCCCAAGAGACTTGACGCTCTTATTCGACCTGTCAAAGAGCAGCAAAACAGAGAAAGACTAAGCCGTATTGTAGCATGGTTGTGAACGAGTTACAGCCATCCGATCTTTCAAAGCGACTGGCGTATTGCCGATGGTTTGTCCAATTTTTCACCGAAAACCCCACCTTGTTGGACATAACCTGGTTTACATGCTTACATCCATCCGGCTATGCAAACTCGCTAAACACACGGGTGTGGGCCAGTGATAGTCCCCACGCCATCCATGAAGAGACATTGCATTCAGAAAAAATTGGTGTCTGGTGTGCGGTGTCGTGTCGCCGTATCGTTGGGCCAATCTTTTTTTTGTAAAAGATGGTGAATACAGACGGATACTTGGTAATATTTACTGATTTTGTGAACCATCTGGATGATCAGGAACTTGCAGATAGTTACTTCCAACTGGACGATGCAACTTAACACACCTCCAATAAGAGCATGGGAGAAATTGGCGGCTTTTTCCAGGACAGAATTATCTCCAAAGACCTGTGGTCACCTAGGTCTCCCAACCTGATATCCCTAGATTTATTTCTAGGGGGACTTAAAGGTACGGTTTATACCAACAAGCCAAGTTCGATTGAGGAACTGAAAGAACACATCAGACGTAAACTTTCTGCCATCGATGTCGCGACGCTACATCGCACATTCACCAATATGGTAGCGTCGGGTGAGTATGAGTATTGACGCTGGTGGCGGGCACTTCCGGCATCTGCTATGAGACATTCCTAATCGGGAAGGGCCAAAGTATGCTTCACATTATTTAAGTGTAACTTTACAATCATAAGTTAATTAAAAAAAATAGTTGAGTGAATCACCTTGTAAGACCAATTGATAGTTGGTGCTCTTATAGTAACGGACCTACACAATTTATTTTTTGAAAGAAAATCAAATGAAATGATATCTTCAAATACAAATATCCTCGGCCATTATTCAAGTGTCAAGGAGCTCTTTGAGACTATTTGTTGACTCTGTTCCAGGTTCTCCTTGGAGAGACAAGATCTCCTTGGCTATACTGGAGCTACAAGAGAGAGGAGAGATCCACATGTTGTACAACAAATGGTGGAAGAACCCCGGAGACACTTGCGTCAGGACTGAGAAGGGCAAGGAGTCCAAGGCCAACGCTCTAGGGGTCAACAACATCGGTGAGCTTGATGTCTTGCTAGCAAAAATATTATTTACCATTCATTTTTGATTTGAAACGTTTTTATGACAGCTTCATCTTTGAGCCAAATTGGGTTCAGATTGTAAGGTGGGTCGGAATGTAATCTTTAGTGAGCGAAAGCAATTGTGTATCTGATTTAGGGCCCTTGGCCCTGTCGAGTGTGAGTCTAAAACTTATTTTGTGGGATGGTGGGCGGGAGGGTGAAAGGCGTGGCTTGGCTTCACAACCGACCAAAGTATCCTTCCGCGCCAACAAGAACAGATGAATCACGGAAAACGTAGATGGCGCTAGCTACCAGACAGGTCTCGCGGAATAATCTTACGTTTGAAAATATCACTTTTCTCGAGACCGAGTGAAATTTTTGTAGTAATATTTTCAACAGCTCTTCTAAGATAATGTATAAATGTTTATTAGGTGTTAATTTTTCTTTTTTATGAATCCGGCAGTTTTCTACTGAAAAGTGTGAAATTTATTGATATTTTATCACTGTTAAAATTATACAAGAGGTGTGTATATAAAAATAATAACTTAATCAACATGCTTCTATTCTTAAACAAATCGTTTCCGAAAAGAAAAATAGAAAAAAATAAAAATTCTTAAAGATAACCGTTTGTTCCCATGGATTTGCATTTCCATGCCAAATGAAAAGGGCCACTCGCCTTAATTCCAAGTGCAGTTTAGGTTGATATCTTCTCACTAAGGTTAAACCTCAATAAAAACATGTTTGTTTTTTTGTATAAAGGCCTTCTGCTTAATTTTAGCCGTGATCTATAATTTGTTTAAGAAAATTGTAAAAAAAAATAGGTCTAGTTATTTAATTCTGAAACATGACTATGTAAACTACTCATATTTAAATAATTTAAGGATTTAAGAAATCACAATATGCTTATGAAAAATGTTTTAATATTAATGTTTAAGTATTTTTACTGTAGTATTTTGTTCCTACCGGTCCTTGTAAAAGTCAAATCAGTTTATATATGAACCACAAATATTTAGGATAATAGATTCTTAGAACGAATCTCTAACGATCTATTTGTGTCTCAGCTTCTAGGAAACAAAATCTATTGCTGTCAAATAATGTTTGAACTTCCCTAACAAAAAAAAATTGTAAAATATTTCAACTAAACATATTCTTTGGATCGTTAAGACTTTTGTATGTCGGTCATCTAACTCTGGTAAATATAAAATTTTTCCCAGGGGGTATATTCGTGGTCCTTTTGTGCGGTCTCGCTGTGGCAGTGATGGTAGCCATCTTCGAGTTCTGTTACAACTCCAAGAGAAACACACAAGCTGAACTTGTAAGTGAGCTAATGGACCAATATAATTTTTATTAAAAGAATAGAATTAAGAACCATAATACATGTACCATGTAATAAAAAGTAAACATTTTTAGTCACACTTTTAAGGTAGGTGTATCTATAAGATTTGTGATCAAATCCCGATCGAAGATCTCATGTTTACCAGGAATTATATTATGAATGGTTGAGAATCCAATATAAGCACAAGATTTCAGAATCTAGTATGGTTGTTGTGGTGGTGGTGTGTTTTTAGTCAAATGCATGCAGTCCTATAAAACAATATATTAGGCGAGAATAAGCAATCAATTAAACATTTTAGAAAATTATTATTTGCACCACGTTTTACTACCTCTTCGAGTTATATGTTTATGTACTAATCACGCTATTGGTTTTATGGATTATAAAGGTTATATTTAGAGGAAGCGCACCCAAATTTGCGTGAAGGTAGAGTGAAAAACAGTTTAGGAAAAACCAACATCAGTGCACCCGACCGGGATCGAATCCTTATCTCCCCGTTATTGGCAGTCTTGTTCAACACGAGGGTAGCACGTTAGAATACGTGGCCACCGAAGTGGGTAATCTACCCATTCCTCAATTTTAATAATGCTAAGTGCTGTCAAAACAAAAATCTGCTAAACCCTGTTTCTTCAAGTATTTAAGTTTAAACAACAATAAAAGTTTGCTTTCAAATAATTATGATGTTAACACATTTTTTATTTGAAATTTAAGGTTTTTAATCTCAATATTATTATTATTATTATTATTATTATTATTATTATTATTATTCATCATCATCACCGCGTTTAATCTCAATAAAACTGAAGTTGAGTTTATTTTAAAAGAAATTTGTAACATAAGAAGTATACAGAGCGGAAAAGTTCGATTTTATCTAAAATTGAGCTAGTGCTGCTATCTGCTAGACAATCATAAGACCTTTCAAATGTACTTTAGATTCTGGTTAAAAGAGGTCTCCCGTCATATTTAAAAAATATTTTCTAGGGTCAATGTTGGCTTTGAGATATAATCATTGTTGTCCTGTCAAATGTGTTTGATGTGAGTTACTTCTTTTTCTCCTTGTACCCCTCATAAGTATTGAAATGTTTTGTGGAGAGGAGCAATTGAATTATAGGTTCACACCCACTTCGGTGGCCGCATGGTCCAAGGCACTATTCTCACAATAGACTAGACTGACGTTGAAGGGGAGATCGGTGTTCATTCTCAGTCAGTTGTACTGAAGTTAGTTTTTCCTAAATGGTTTTACATGATCCCTCCACGCAAATGCGGGTGCACTTCCTCTAAATGCAATCCCTACCATATTAAAGTAATTAGTACATATGCGTAGAGCCAAAACGGCTATTATGACGAGGTGATTAAAGAAGAATTAGGTTCACTATAATCGAATATTTACTACATCCGAGTTTACTAAATTCAGAGATGACTGTATACATGTTAGAATATTTTTTGAAAAAGAACATTTTTTCGATTGTCAACATAAATATTTTATATTCTTTAAATTGAAAAATGACACCTGTACAGGGGAATCAAACGCAGGGCCTTTGGCTTAGAGCGCCAAAGCTCTAACCATTCAGCAATCCAGGAATCGTCCCGTGCCTTAAGGTCATCCTCCACTCATATTTTAAAGCAGTGTATATAATGGACGTGCGGGAATAATGATCTACAAATGAGTGATCCAACTATTAAGATCACGAGCTACCAGATAACGCAGCCAACTTCGACCGCTGCCAATAGTAAGACAATGACAACTGTACGAATTCGCGTACGAATTCATGTAGCCGACTATTTCCACACGTCCGTCACAGACTGCCTTAAAATATGAGTTAAGAATGATTCACGGGGTGATTACTGGATAGCTCAGTGGTTAGAGCTTTGACGTACTAAGCCAGAAACCCCGGGTTTGACTCCCGTGTTCAGATGTAATTTTTCAATTTAAATAATAATATGATATTTAGATGCGGCTATGGCCGTAATGATCAAATGTAGTTTTACTATTAAATTCACTATGACTGTATTATTTTGGTGGAATTTTTTTTCTATCTATTCGAAGGAACGGTTGAGGATCACATGATCTTACATGGATATATGAAATGAAATGGGTCTTAGAAACTTTTGTAACTGTTAGATACAGTCATTCATGTGTAAATGTGTTCGTGCTATCTCGCAAAGAACCTCAGGTTCGCTCGGCCTGTGTGCTGTTGCAGAAGTCACTGTCGGCCCCTCATCAGTCCCTGTGCGCTGAGATGGCGGAGGAGCTGTGTTTCGCTCTCAGATGTCGCGGCTCTCGTCAGAAGCCCGCTCTCAAGAGACAGTGTTCCAAGTGTATACCTGGGACGACATACGTGCCCGCCGTCCTTGACCTTCCTCCGCCGGGAGTTCTTAGATCCCAGGTGACGACAGTGTGACTGGAGGTAGCCAATGTTTTTATTGAGTGGAGCTCCGTGCAAAGGAGGCGCAAGGTCTTATCGTTACTTTCATCCCTGAGACAAACTTAACACTGGTCCAATTATAGTACAGGATAGTGGTAAACTTGTACCATTTTAACTGGTTTACTTTTACTCGTATACTTGTAGTCTGGGACACTGGCACACTCTTTAAATGGTTAATTGATACACTCGGAACGCTGGTATAGTCATTCATTGGTCAGTTGATACATTTTATACTGAGACTAAAAGCGGTACAATCGTTCACTATTATTATTATTTATTTATTTAGCACCGCGTCTTACTACCCGTTCGGTTATACGCTTAAGTACTAATTACACTAATTGATTAGGATTGGAAGGTTGAATTTAGAGAAGTGAACCCGCATTTGCGTGGAGGGAGAGTGGAAAACCATTTAGGAAAAACCACCCAGTTCACCCGACCGAGATCGAACCTCGATCTCCCCGTCCTCGGCGGTCTGGCTCAACACGACTGGCGCGTTAGCCAACTACGCCACGAGCGGTAATCGTTCACTAGTTAATTGATACACTAGTATAGTGAGGCTAATAATAGTACAAACATTCACTGGTTAATTGATACACTCGTAAACTGATAGAATCTAACAATGGTACATTCATTCACTAGTTAATTGATACACTCGTATACTGAGACTAACAATGGTACAATCATTCACTAGTTAATTGATACACTCGTATACTGAGACTAACAATGGTACAATCATTCACTAGTTAATTGATACACTCGTATACTGAGACTAACAATGGTACAATCATTCACTAGTTAATTGATACACTCGTATACTGAGACTAACAATGGTACAATCATTCACTAGTTAATTGATACACTCGTAAACTGATAGAATCTAACAATGGTACATTCATTCACTAGTTAATTGATACACTCGTATACTGAGACTAACAATGGTACAATCATTCACTAGTTAATTGATACACTCGTATACTGAGACTAACAATGGTACAATCATTCACTAGTTAATTGATACACTCGTATACTGAGACTAACAATGGTACAATCATTCACTAGTTAATTGATACACTCGTATACTGATAGAATCTAACAATGGTACAAACATTCACTGATGGTCCTACCTGACATTGATACGCCTAGTACCTGTTGAGGGTGGAAGATTTGATTTTTATTTTACTTTTCATAATTTTGTTGTTTTATATTGTTTCTTATAAGTACGTTTACTAATGTTTATTTACACCCAAATCTAAGTGATAAGGATGAGAAAGGTAGTTTAGAGATTGTGAACTCTCATTAGCGTGGATAGGAACTAGAAAACCACCAGTTTTAAATCACCTGTTTAAAATACTACGACCAGTGCACTCAAGAGATTTAAACCTCGACCTACCACGCCATAGACAATCCAGTCCATTGTGAACCTGACGCTTTAGGCTGCGTGACCAACGGTTTTGGATGATTTCGTTTCTGCTTGGAAAGGAAGTTGTAATGTAGGCTAGTACCGTATTTGTCTTGTTTACGGGCGAATGGATTGTGAGGTCTTATTATTATTATTATTAGCACAGCGTCTTACTACCCGTTCGGGTTATACGCACTTACGCTAATGTGTAATGGTAGGGTGATTATGAGATGAAATGGAGGACCTACAGTTTAACGTGGGATCCGAACCACGGTGGAGGCCTGGCATTCCATACATTCACAAGTTGTGATTAATACACGTCTTGTCAGAGGTGAAGGAAGGGTTTGGCAATCAGATAAATCTGTGCTGGGACAGAGGGTTGAAACCCGGACCCCCAGAATTACTCTAATGGGGTAGTGATGAGGAAGAAAGCACTTTAGAGGAAATCTACCCGCATTTGCGTGGAAGGAGTATGTGAAACCATTTAGTAAAAAAAAATACCCTTAATAGATCCGACCGGGATTCTAACCCAGATCTCCCCGTCATCAGCAGGCTAGTCTAACACGAGATTGACGCCTTAAACTATAACGTTCTCTCCTGTGTGTTGAATGTTGCAGAGCTTAGCAGCCTCCATAGAATTGCCAACACACCTCCATCACCATATGCATCCTATGCACCACTACGAGGACACGTAATTATCATCGCCGTCCCATTCGACTGTCATCACGTGTAACAACATTCTTAGTGCTACACTAACGTCCTAAAGTGTAGAAACAGTACTTATATTGAGGTCATCAATTGGCCAAGTTTTAGTAACGCATATTTTAATAAATAAATTACTGTCGATTGAGTTGGTTTGCAAGACCTTTATATATTTTAGTGGTTTTTTTTAAAGGATGGAAGGGTCATATGAAGCTTTTTGGAAAACCTGGTTGTGTAGGCACTGGAACACTTTAATGACCAGGAAATTTGTACGCTAAAAGATGTTCCAAATCTACCTAGCAGTTATTGTATTTTATTGCGTCATTACATGCCGTTTAGGTACCTGTGACTGAATCAATCAATATTTAATTATTTATTAATTTATTTTGCACCGCGTTTTACTACCTGTTCAGACTATACACACATATGTACTAATTACACTAATGAGTTGGGGCTGAGGAAGGTGGAATTTAGAGAAAGTGTACCCATATTAGCGTGGTGGAAGAGTGGAAAACCATTTAATAAAAACCAACTTTAGTACATCTAACCGGGACTCGAGCCCCAATCTCCCCGTCATCGGCAGTCTAGTGTATTAAAAGAGTGACGCCTTAGACCATGTAGCTGCTGAGGCGGGTTGTTTTGATTTTATCAATAAAAAAAGTTAAAATCACGAAGTAACTATAATCAGCAGTTAGTTAATTTAGACTCTTATTTATTGATAAATTTATGGTTAACTGATGCGAGCATTATAATACATTTGTAGAATTTACAATATCCTATATGTACATATAGGTTGGTTAAAAAATAGCCCTTTTTTGTCCATAAAGCATTGCGTCTATGGCCTCCTTTAGAAGTTTTTTTTATGAGCTGCTTTGTTATATTTTGAAATCTTTGTCAAGATCACAGTTTACTTTTACTTAATGTAGAGTATCAAATCAATTAGGCCTAAAAGATATAATGATAGATTTATGTTTTGATAGTAAAAGTAAAGGTGTAAACATAGAACTATGTTACAGCAGCTAGATCTATGACTTGATGTATCTATATTAATAAAAAGTCTTATTATTATGTATGTATACAGAATGTCTGGAAACTCATAGTCCAAACTGCACATATAGCTTGTTTGAACCAAAAGTAATACAAAATCCCTATTCAATTACATCCGGAAACCTATGCTAATACCATTAAATTGTGTTTAAAGTTTCGGCGTATAGTAGGGCTAATATTATACTATAAACTAGCGGACCCGACAGACGTTGTCCTGCCCGAACGTTGGCTTTTCGTTTGGGTGGCATAAGTGATTTCGATAGTAAAACAAATACTATGTGATCATCACAATTACAATTTCACAATGAACTCCAATTAGTGAGTAACACAAATATTACAAATTCAGTGTTTGTCAAGACAACATACAAAATTAAACATCTTTTCATTTTTGGCATTTCGCCCACAACTCCACAAATATCAGCTGTATCGAAAAACAAACATAACTATGAATTATTCTCAGAAGTTCAATTATTCATGAACTTTTCAGAAGGTTTTAACGGTCAATTATCGATGAACTTATGATTTTTTAACGGTAAATTATTAATATTATATTCATTATTATAAATATTGGCGGGTGGGGGGTGAAATTTTGAGGTTACATGTTCTGATATGCAAAAAATCTTTTAAAAAATTCCCCCCAAAAAAACTCCCTAATAAATTTAAAAAATCCTAGAACCCGATTGCAGCGCCACCTACCGGGCCCAATTGTGAATCTAAACCATCCACGGACCCACTCAAACACACTCCAAATATTTCATCAAAATCGGTCCAGCTGTTTAGGAGGAGTTCAGTGACATACACACGTACAGAAGAATTATATATATTAAGATAAGTATTTTTGAACAGGTTGACAAATTAATTACTTTCAGCCAATGTTTGCAATAAAAAACATTGTTGGCTTTCATTTACTACCTACTACTAAAACCGTGAGTTTTTTTAAGATTTTTTCATTCTAATTTTAATTTATTTATTTAATTAAAGACTTAGATTAACTTAAAAACTTCCCTATCAAATATGGCCTTTGTACTTTATTTACAAAAGTTTCACAGATTTTCGCGTACATAATCTTATATAATTTATTATGGAGCCATTGGTACTATTTTGTCATCCAGTGACCAATATCTGAACTAACATTATGTTTTGATTATTTTATTTGTGTATTTTCCAAAATTATTTGAGAAATAAATTGATTATAACCACTGTTCAATGCAATGGGCGTGTGAGAATGTTTTGGATAAATTTAATATCTAACCGTCTTGTAAACAAACGATCCTCAAAAACCCACTTTTGTATTTTTACAAAAGACATTGATATTTTATGTATATTATCTATATTTATGAAGTACCTATAGAAATTGTAACGTTTGGAAATGTAGACATTTAATTAATCAGCAATAATCTCCAAAAGGACAATTTTAATGGAAGATTTTATATAGGTATGATAAATTAAAAAAATTCGAACAGTTAAATTAACTTAGAATAATGCTGAAAGGCAAAATATGGCTATCCAGGAAATTGATCGATTTGTAGCGTAACCTGAGAAATACAATTAAACTTAATATAAAAATGTGTAGTAATTATTGAGAATTTCATCCAATGTAAAGAGAATAGTAAGGTAACGTCAAATGGGGTAAGTCGTGCTGTTGGCTTAGCACGTGACTTCACTATACACATAAAAACGCTACAAATTATTTTTAAATATCAAGTAGTATTAATGAACTTAAAATTTAAAAACAATTATTTAAAAGCCACACCAATAAAAGTAACATAGGACTAAATAAATAGAGTACAGTTTATATGTTAAGATTAGTATGTTCAAAACTACTTACATGGCAGATATCTTGCGGCGATAGTCAGCACGTCGAGTTCGCCTTTCATTTGTTTGGTAAAAAAAACGCAACAAAATAGTAGGTCCACAAACGAAAAATAAAATAAAGTTTGACCAGTAAAGTTTATGCAGTAAGCACACTATAAAGTAAACCAGGCCTATGTGTATAAATTTTCAATCTTAAACGAATTTTACATGTCCGAGTTCCTAGGATTTTAAAGGGTTAATGGTTTCCTTTTTTAAAGGAATTTTTGAGAAAGGTAAAATCACGGATCTGTAGAAAATAAGCAACTTATAGCTTGATATTATTATCCTTGCAGTTTGATTTAATACACACATGGGGACACAGCACTATTATACATCTTCAACGTACGGTACTAGAAAAAAACAGTTTATTCTAATGTATTTAAACAAGATTCCTAAACACTTCAGAAGCATATCATTGTTGTGATGTATACTATTAAGTATTAAAAACAACTAATCGAAAGTTATAAATGTAATACACATACTACACACGCCAGAAAAACACTACTTCTATGTTTATATTACGATGCACAGGAAAATAAACAATAAACTTGATAAATTCATTGAAAATATTAGATCCGGCCTACACGAACCGCACTTGACTTACTTCTGTACACTCATCCATCGGTCGGCGGTTCGTTGGAAAACGAGCCTCTGCACATGCGCGAGTATTAAACTTAGAACAAAACTAAACAATATTCAGACAATGATCCGTGTTGATTGTCATATTATTTCCTGTATAGTTGAAAGAAACCTTAATATAGACGCGTTTAAACTTAGGTAAATTAATCTAGGTTATTTTTATAATAACGTTGATATGTGACTATGTTTTTAATTTCTTATTTGGTATTGATGCATGAAAAACAAAACACACTTCCCAAATTCTTGCGCATGCGCAAAAGCGTGATTTTCAGGGAGTTGTAAACGCTAGGCTGAGTGATGTTAACAGTAATGTCATTGGTTCATGCCTTCGCGCTACGTTCTCTTTTTTTCCACCTTGCGTCATATGTAATGACGTCATCAAATTCATCCAAACGGCGTTACCTTTCTTTCTCTTTATGTAAATAAAATTGTTTTTATCCCTCTTTAGTGGTAATTGTGGAGAGGCTGAAGTTTTGAGTGAAATAATGTGCCAAATAATAATAATCCTGGGTTCGAAAAAAAGACAAGTGTTGTAGATAATTAAAAAAATGCAGGGCCATAACAAATAACTTTGGGTAGGTTTTGACTGTGGTGACTTGTATGAAAGTCCCCAAAAAGCAGATGCATAAATTTATTTCACATTAAGTCCTTATTGAAATATTTTTTTTAAAGATGATTGGAATTTTTTAGTGCTATGAATATTTTAAGACCCCAATGTGTTGCTAAAGAGGAATACAAAACTAGATTACTTATAATAGACTACTTGAATGGAGAGGGGGGTTAAATTCGTATTCCCACTCCCTCTCCCTCAGTACAAGTATGGAAGTTGGCATATTATAATTGCAAACATTTGTAGTTTGTAGGCAGTCACTTTCCGAGCAGATTTAGTTTTTTAGATCTGTGAAGATAGTGCCCCCTTCAAAATTATAATAGTTAATAAATAGTTGAGGCAAGTATTAGTATGTTATAGTCGCAAAAATAAATTATTCTTTGATGTGGTGCATAAAATAATATTAGGCCTATATAAGTATATTTTATGGTTAAAATAAAAATCAATTACATTAAATCATAACCATTACTATTTTCCTCTATACTGACCAATTTTACAAACAAGATGTTTGTCAGTAGCGGCACAACCTTATTTGTTAGGGAAGAGGGCAGGCAAAATAAGTTTTTTATGGAATTTCCTTCCCACCTCTCTCAAAATCCCCACCCTTACCCATAAGTGTTTAAAAATTATATGTCACTTAAAGATATTTGGAGTGGTCTTTCTCCCCATTTTTTGAAAATTTATTATTTTTATATAAGCTATTTGGAATAAATCTTCCCTTTGAATCTTTTTTAAAATTTTGATGCTCCAAGAAGCAATTTGGAGTAATCTTCTTGGGTGAATATTTGAAATTTGGATGCCTCTAGATTTGATTTTAAATAGTCCTCAGCCAGATTTTTTTTAAATTTAAATTTCCTTACAGCTCTTTGAAGGTGTCGCGCTAGAGAAATTTTTGAAATTTGGATTCTTCAGGAAACTAGTTATATTGCTTCTCGACTGAATTTTTCTTGAGAATTGTGTGGCTCTATAAGATATAGGATTTGGTCTTCCACCGGCAAATTTTTGAAAATTGAATGCCTTCATTAACTTTTTGGACTGGTCCTCAAGTAAGCATTCTTCTAATTTACATGCATATAGAAGCTATTTTGAGGGTTCTTCCCCTATACATTTTTGAAATTTTCATGAGTCTACGAGTTATTTTAAGTGCTTATCACTTGATTTTTTTCTGACCGATTCCTATATAAGCTATTTGAAGTGGTCTTCTCTAACAAATTTTTGAAAATTGACTAAATATAGAAGTCACTAGGAATTTTGTTTGAGGCCATCTTTCATATTCATATTCGATAATATCAGGGGACTTGAAATATATTATTTGGGTGGTGGGGAGGCAATGCCAACAATACCCCCTCCAGTTCTATCGCCACTGATGATTTTTGTTCAAGAGTTACCGACATGCTGCTACCTTGTTAAACCATATGTCCATTTGGTCCTGGTTTATTTTATGAATATTATTATGTGCCCATTTAAAAAAAAAATATTTTATCCAAAAATATTATTATAAATAGAGATTATAAGGTGCTTCATAAAACCTCTTGAGCAGCTTTGCGGTGTTTATATTCAAATCTCAGTCTAATACTTATGGTTGAGATTCATCAGGTGGAATATAAGTGGATCCCCGTACAATATAATTAGTTTATATCAGGCGCTGATATTCCAAGTTTGTTAAGTACCTAAAAGTTGAATCTATATATATTTTAAACTATTATCTAAATTTATTTGCCTACAAATTTGTGGATGCCATATAACTTAACAAAAATAATATAGCTAATAATTATTGTTCTATAATATGGAAAACTATTGTGATTGTTGAGTCATATTTGTTGTAAAAATTATATATTTTCATAGTCATACTCTATAAGCAATACACCAAAAAACTTGTTTATAAAACATGGTTAAATAACATGCTTATTCTTTCAAATGCTGTTGTGTGTGTTAGATTGTATCTAGTGATGTGCTTGGTTTAAATATGCAACACACAAATGTAGTAGTATTTGTTTTTTTATATGAAAATATGTGTTTGAAATTGAATATATTATTTGTGTACATGATTTTATTACCTTGTTTTTACTTTAATATAAAACACTAACAATGTTTTGATTGATTGCAACAATTAAAATCAATTATATTTTTAATTGTTTGAAATACATTTTACTAAACCTTTAGATTTTATTTTTATCAACTGTTTTGACTATTTACAAAAAGATTTGTTTGTAAACATTAGGCCTACAAATAAAAATATTGATTCCTGGTTGCCAATATAATAATTTTAATAAATCCTTATCTTTATATTTTAAAATGAAACACTTTAATTCCAAAAGAATATACATATTTGGTAACACATTTTTTTATATTAAATAGGACCTCCATCCAAAATGCTATGAAATATTATAAATATACTAAAAAAAAAGTTGTCATTTACTGCAAGGGTATTTTCCCCTATTTGGTCCACGCTGAATAACTAGGGCACAAATATATTTTAGTCACCTTCTCCAAATAGGGTAAATCAGTGCCATTATTCACAGTTCCCGACGGCCCCTTAGGCCTATTGGAAAATATGGCCTTGGATATATTTAACTAGCAGAAGTACCAGGCTTTGCTCGAGATAGCTGCGCCATTCTTTGTGTGGTTACCCCGTGCAAGGCTTTTCTTTGCTTCAAACAGACAGATAAAAAAAACCTCATTTTATTCATCCCGACCCAGTTTTTAATAAGTTTAAAAATCTAATCAAAAATTTAAATTCCAGATTTTAGGTACACATGTTTGTGCACATGGGCTACTAGTTTTAAAATTTCAGGCCTCTGCATGCAGTCAATATCGCGCAACGCTCATGACAGAAAGACAAACTATTAATTTTATTATTAATATTATATAAATAGGAGGTTTTTAATAATGGGTGAATATGTTTTTAACCGTGTTAATATTTTTGAGGGATAAAGAGCATCGTAGTGAGTCAGATTTTCATATTTATATGAGTCTTGAAAGAGTTGTAAAACATGTACATATTTTTATTCAATAAAATGTGTCTAATCTTTACCCCACATTTTTAATTTTAACAACCCAAATACAGAAATGAAGTTAACGCCATTTGTCCTTGTAGGGATATGGAAGGACTGTAACCTATCCGTGTTAATAATAATAATAATAATAATAATAGGTGTTCTTTCTTACGACAGCCTCATTCCTTTTGTCAGTGTAACTTGGACCTCTAATGCACCCTGCCCTCTGCCTCTTCCTTGAGCTCCCAGAATGTTCTTATTTCCTTAGAGTCATCCAAAATTTGAATCCTTCTTCCTAAGCTCCTCTTTCTCCTCAATATTTACTTCTATGGCATTGTGCAGAAGACAATTTCTCCCAGGGATGTGTTCGATCCAGTTTGCTTTGCGCCGAAAGAATCACATCCAAAATGAATATCTTCTCACCCACTCTTCTTGGGACTTCGTTTGTCACCCTGTTTGTCCAGCTGATCCTTCTCAAGTCTTCTCCAGCACCACATTTTAAAGCTCTCCAAGTATATCTTTTCCATCTTCTAGAGAGTCTAATTTTTGCTACATACAGTGCGATGCTCCAAATGTAGCATTTCATCAGTTTAATATCTATATGGAAATCCTTGACAGTAATATCACTTTAGTGAAACATGATATTCTTTTAGCTTAGGATGATGTTTCATTTACATACCATTCAATTGTACATATCAATAATCAAGGCAGTGTGTATTAAACTTTGAGATGGAAGTGGGGGAGGCCTTCTATTAAAATTTAAAAGCAATTAGTATATAAAAACTGACGTATCCTTAAACAGATTTTTTTATTAACTCTAATAAATAAACTTAAAAAGGCATTAAGTTTAAATTTTAAAAGTTAAAGGTATACTAAAACCTGTTGTGTTTGAACTTATATAATATATAATAATAGTTTTAAAACTCTTATATCGAGCACTATTCTTACTATTATAGTAAGAATGGTTTATAAGTAAGTTTCAATCCAAAGAAAAATTTAATCTTCGTTTTTGTCCGGAATGAAATTTTCTATTCTAGTTTGTTAAAATCTCGCGAATTATCAACTGTTTTATAGACACAAGGCCAAAGCTTTTAATCTGCCTTAGCCAAAGGTGTTTCTTAAGTAGAATTTGACTAACTTCAAGTTGAAAAGCACCACTTCCTTTCTGAAGTAGTCATAGGAATAGCTACAAGAATTTGTAATGCTTTTCAGTCCCCAGTTAATAAACAGCCAAAAAGACCCTGTAAATCAAAGTCACTTTTGAATGAGTATCAAATGTTCAAAATGATTAATCAATATATTTTAAAGGTGCATTAAGGTAGATGATCTTTCTTGTTCTAGGTCTAAATGATTTCATGACGAAAAATTTGTCTAGCTTAGAAATACGAGTTTAAAGGTTCAATTTGGTCTCAAAAATGTGAATATGTTACACATTACCGACAGGGAGTTAACATGTGTCTACATTTGTTGTAAGTTGGCTCAAATGTAATTAGGCAAAATTAATAATGTACACTTTATATTGTATTTTATTATTGTAAACTGTTTCCATCCTGTGACCAGGTCAGTTTATTATTATTATTATTTAGCACCGCGTCTTACTACCCTTCGGGTTATATGCTTAAGTACTAATTACACTAATGGATTAGGAATTGGGAGGGTTGAATTTAGAGGAAGTGAACCCGCATTTGCGTGGAGGAAGAGTGGAAAACCATTTAGGAAAACCACCCCCAGTTCACCCGACCGAGATTCGAACCTCGATCTCCCCGTCCACGGTGTTCTGGCTCAACACGACTGGCGCGTTAGCCAACTACGCCACCGAGGCGGGTGTCAGTTTATTAAAATGCCTTTATCTTCCTCTTTTCCCCGATTCTTTCCATTCACTCCCAGTCTTGTCCTTTCGATCGCACACTTACTGTTCCGCTACTCCCATATCATCCTTGGTCTCCCATTGCAGTATTTTTTTTCCGTACAAATTCCATCGCCATCATACTCCTTGGGATTCTTCCCTTTTCCATCTTCATTACATGACCATACAATCTCAGCCTGCTTCCTCTGCTATCTCATGTACTCCAATTCTTTCCCAGAATTAATTTCTGATCTTGTTTATCCTTGGAGTATGCCCCTCATAAAACTTCATTCCCACTGTATCCACTTTCTCAGTCTCTCTTACACCCCAATGTTCATTTTTCTGCTACATATGTAATTATGGATACAGAGTAGTAGAATAACCCAACAAAAAATTAACCTAAGACCCTATTAATTAATTATTATTATTATTATTTAGCACCGCGTCTTACAACCCATTTGGGTTATAAGCTTAAGTACTAATTACGCTAGTGGATTAGGAATTGGGAAGGTTGAATAGAGGAAGTTAACCCGCATTTGCGTGGAGGGAGAGTGGAAAACCATTTACGAAAAACCACCCCAATTCACCCGACCGAGATTTGAACCTTGTATTAATTAAAATTTTAGTTTTACACCAACATATGTTGTTATATTGAGAATTGTACTAATTGTTTCATATTACATTTGCCGCTACTTCAGTGAGAATGCTACTGAACATAACTGTATAATCGAACAATACTATTACCATTTTAAAGTGTGATGGTTCGTAAATCTTTAAAAATGATATCTAGACACAGGAAACAAACCCGGGACCTTTGGCTCAGCGTGGCCAATGTTCTACCACTGAACTATCCAGGATATACTCTGTCTCAAACTATGAGTGAAGAATTACCTTAAGGATGGGACAATTCCTGCCTAGCTTAGTGGTAGAGATTTGCTGTGCTAAGCCAAGAGTGCTAAATTCGATTCCAGTGTCCAGGTGTCATTTAAAAAAAAATTACAACTATGATATTTTATGCGGCTTTATCCGTACTAGAAATAACTTCAATCTCCGAAGCTTCACTAGTCATGTACAATTATTTGTACAAGTGTATAAGTTCTTCGTAGAATCATGTCAGCTGACCATTTATACTGTATGAATAGGTAGAAATCAACATTATTATTCATAGCAAATAGTTTATTTTTTACAAGTGATGATTTAAAAAAAACATAGCACACAAATGTATGTACAAAAAAAAAGGGGTTAAATATTTTTATATCATTTAGCTTTGTTACAACAATTCTATATCTTTTTTTTTTCATATGAAAATACAAACATCACAAGAAAACAATTATTAACATGCTTATTTTTCTCACTTAAAATTAGATTGTACTTTCATTTTTTTTTTTATATATATAGATTTAAATGGCAAATAAAATAACTTTTTTTACTGTACAGACATCACAAAATCCCTCTTTCAACCTTTTTCTCATGTAAAATAAAATACATATTTAGTAAATTTAAGAATGCCATTCTTTGATTTTTTTTTCTTGAATATCTAATTAATAGAGACATGCTATGGGTGAGGTTATTTTTAGGGGAAAAGTGGTGTTATTTTTGTCAAAAGGTTAAATTATAAGCTGAAAGCGATATTATTTACGTAAATATGAGTCGAATTAGTATTCATTTTAAAAAAAACTAGGATAAAACTGTCTACATTTTCCAATCATATTGTGTATATAACTATTTATTAACATATTTGGAGAAAAATCGAATATAAATACATACAAAAGATTAAATGCTTAGTAATATCAAGCTCGAGATCTCAATATCATTATCTTCGAGTCTTACAAATAGCAATATCGAAATAATCAATTATCAACTTGGGTTTAGACCAAACAATAATAACACTGAAACAATTTTGCCAAACATGACCGTCTGTAGCAAGGTCCATTTATATTAATGTCCTTGCTTGGACCTAGCGTGAAATCTTTTAAAGGCTGTAAACAAAGAATTGAAATTTAGGTAACGTAATGTGTAAAAGTAGATATTGTGATTTTTAATGCTAACCTCAGATAAAATAAAAAAGCTTAAATATCCTGAAAACACTCATTATTCCTGTGATCCATTTTATATCTATAAAATAAGTAAAAACTAATACTATTTGTATAAATGGCAGCCCCGGTGTAGTGCTATCACCAGTGTTATCGCTTTGAAAATTATATTGCATGATGTGGTATTTGCCAAATTACAAAGAAATTGTGTTTATTTAGAAAAAAAGCTTAAATTCATGTTATTTGTAAGAAAACAGTAGAATTCTTGTAAAATTTCATTTTACAACAAATGCAAATTTTGCATGTCCCTACTAATTAATAATCATAATATGAAAGAAAGTACAGAAATAAAAGAAGGAATAAATTCTAAGATAAAGAATAGTTTGCAAATAGAAATATGTACACAATCAACACTTTACACTACTGCCAATGGAAAAAGTAGTAAAGGCACCTTTAAGGAAACCTGGGCATTGCTAATGCATCCCTTGAGCTTTGGGCAAGATGTTGATTTTTTAACTTTTCAAGAAGACATGCGAAATAGAAGATAAAATAATTAGTCTTAAAAAAAGAAATGAAAAAAAAACTGATCAAGTCCCATATTTCTCAAACTTATTATTTTATTTTTTTTCAAATCTTGAATCCTAATTTGAATATTTTATAGATTTTAGCTAAGTGAAAATATTTAAAATTCAATTTTAAAAAAGTTGTTTAAAAGATTGGTGCCAATGACAAATTAGATTTGGTTTGTCACGTCTATTATGTTATAAGCCATAGAAAACTTTTTTAGTAAAGTAATTATATTAATACAATTTTTTTTATTTTTTTGTGATTTTGTTAACCTTCTAACTACACAAATTTATTTAACAATTACTTAAAATTAGAGGTCTTTGAGCTCAAGTTTTTTTAATTTGAGCGATCTCGAGTGAGCTTTTCATAAAGTTGCCAAGTTGTGAGTAGAGTCTAGCTTGGGTTGAAGAGATATTTAATTTTAAAACTTAATTATGTATTATTTGTAAATTTTTTTAATAGAATAAGAGATATATAAAATATGTTTTAAACTTGTTTTTAAATAGTTATATTTAAATAGTAAATTATAAAATTAACTTTCAATTCTACTCTCAAAGGGAAACCACTTTTTGATCTAGAGGTAGTTTGTTATATTTGGAAGAAAGTACTTGAAAGCTGAATAGAAACATATAAAAGGGAACAAATGCAATATGGCTTTTACAATGAACAGAAGAACACAGTTCACACTCTACAATGTTGCCACTAGACAAAGGAGTAATGGCTGCCTCTTATAGAAATCAATTGTTACCGCCCAATTCCCCGACCTAGGTTTCATTCTATCGGGACTCATCAGGAGGGAAGTGTGAAATGCGCAATGCAACTCTCTAAATGTTTCCCTCCTTTAGGAAGTTGTTTTTCACAGAATATCAATTAAATTAGTTCCAAAATTTACTGGTGCCATTTCAAGTTTAATATTTTTATTCTTGGTTCCAAACTGTCCTTAGAACACTCAAACTAATTTTAAGCCATTGGACAACCACGAAAAACACGCAAAGGTAAAAAAAAAAATAATATTAATAAAAAAGTGTATATCTATCGAGTCAGACGACATAAAGGATGCAAAAGAGTTGTATATTCATTTATAAATTAATTTTAGTAATTATATACATTTTCAATGGTACTTTAAATCTTAAAGTCTCTTTAATTCTGAAGGATATATGAGATTTGAAAACATAAATTTAAAGATTTTTTTTTTTAATAAATCTTAAATCTAGAAATTTTTACGGATATTATGTTGCTTATCAATGGTTCTACATCAAATTTATAGGACAAACCTATTAAATTACCATCCCTTAACTGGATTTGTATTCCCACTATAACAAAAAATAGGGGGGTGCCAAGTTCACTTTTTGGATTCGAACCAAACTCAAATTCAATATATGAAATATTCTCAAGTTGAATCAAAGTTTGAATACTTTTTGCTAGTTGTTTTATAATCAAAAGAATATTATATTTTGGTTATTTATATAACTTTACGAACAACAATTATTTTGAAAATTATTTATTGCACACTGCACAGTAATTATTGTTTGTAATATTTATTTTTATTGTGATTGAATTTATAATTCAATTACATCATATTTTTTATCTATGAATATTGTTTTGTATTGTATATAAAAGCTCAAAATGGCAATATTATAATTGGTGAATGATTATAATCGTCAAAGCCGGAATTTTTTTGAAGCAAAGACGAAACTGATATTTGTTTTGAAGCCATGCCGAAATTTTGAAGCTTCGCATACCCTCAAGAAAAAATATTTTTTACATTTAGGTATGGTACAATTTCTTTTTTCTATGGTAATTGAAGAATTAATGTTTACAAAATTAGAATTGAAGCAAAACAAAACTTAATTTGGTAAAGATAACCTACTTTGCTTATTATGTTTCCTTAGCCGTTGATTTTCTATGAATGCCTAAGTAAAATGAAGAACCAGTTTCTAAATTCAAATTTTTTTTAAGTTGATTAATTTTTAGTATAAAAAAATTGCATAAACGCTTTTCTCACCTATAAAAATTGAAATATTGCATGCTTATAGCTCAAATAAATTGAAATATTGCATGGCTACTTCAAATAAAAACACTATACTGATATATTATTTACACTAATAGAAATTTACAAAAGTAGTTATCACCGAGTCACTGTGAATTCCATACAAATATAGTACATTTTATGAATATGTAAAAAGCACTAAAAAAAGATATATTCACAAATAAAAGACATTCCTCTCAAAATTTTGCAATAACCCTAAAGAGCAATCAACAACAATCATTAAAGCAATAAAATAAAAACAAATAAATATTATTATAGTGCAATATTTAAAAAAGAAGGAAAGTACACCGGTTGAATGGTTTCAAAGCTTGTGTATTTTACTTTTTCTTTTAATGGTGATCAATGGATTTATTGCAAATCATTAAATAAGTAGATTTAGAATAGGTGGTTTTAAATCAATCTCATGTCTAATTAGCTAAATTTTAAATTGTATTGACAAAATATTTTCAGACCACAAAATCAACTATACATATAAAGATTAGTTCAAACCTACATAAAGATATAAATTATTAATCAGTCGCACACAATCTAATATATAATATATGTACAAAAAAAAATCTTATTTAGTTACAATCATTAAATTGAAAAATGACACCTGGACATGGTAATCAAACCCAAGACCGTTGGATTAGTACGCCAATGTTCTAACCACCGAGCTATCCAAGAGTCGTCCTATGCCCAGGGCCATTCTTTCACTCATTTTATGGCAGATTCTGTGATGGACATGAAGAAATCATCAGCTACATTCAAACAGGAGGCTTTATGTTGGCAATAGTACAATGAGAGTTTTATTATATGTTTTGGACCTTAAGGAAAATTATTAACTTTTTCACTGAAAACCAATATAAGCAACCTGCTTTGGTGACTGCATGGTCTGACGTGTTACTCTCGCATTATACTATGCTGCTGATGATGGGGAGATTGAAGTATGAATCTCGATCGGGTGTACTGTAGGTGGTTTTTCCAAAATGGTTTTTCAATTTTCCTCCACACAAATGTGGGTACACTTACTATAAAAATAATCTTCCAAATCCCTAAAACCGTAATTAGTACATAAGCATATAACCTGAACGTGTAGTAAGAAAGTGCAAACAAAAGCAAGAATATATTTTATTTAATACAATGATAGGTGATTTAAATAATGACTAGTTAAGAGTTAGTGATGCCCCCATTTACATATATTGATTAAAATACAAATTGTTTTGGATTAGTTTGCGAAGTTAAATAAATGGTCAACTGACAGGTGAAATAATAGAACCGAACCACCCATAGCTAGTAAATATATTTGTGCATTTTTAAAGATAAACAAATTGTAAGATAGAGTTATAATCTGTCTTCGAATCATAACACATTCTTATGAATTTAGTAAAGTCAAATGGAAGTTAGCTAACAATTGTAAGTTAAAGTTGCCAGTTCAACTTTCAAAATATTGCTTGCTTAGTATGTTACATAGGAGTAATTAGGTTATGAAAGGAGGAAAAGTATTTTTTATAACAAAAATATTTTGACTATAGTACTCGGCTAAATCTGGGTTAAAATTAGGAGGGATAACCAGCACACTAACTTGTGATAATGGAGTAGTTATTTTGAAAAGAAGATAGCAGGGTAAGAACCAAAAGTTTATCAGTCAACTGTAGGCCTCAAAGTTTACATTAAAAAACACAACAAAGCATATGATTATGAAATTTTCAGAATACATCAGTTTCCTTCTTCAGAAGAGGTGAATAAAACACCAACTGGACTATGGCAGCATGGACAGAGGTTGATCAAGGTCACTTAGATTCTGTCAGAATACATATAACCGAATCTATGTGACCATGATCAACCTTAGTCCATGCTCCCATAGTTCAGTCTGTGTTTTACTCTCTTCCGCTGAAGAAGGGAATTGATGTACCCCAAAAATTTCATAATTATGTGTTTTTTAATGTAAGCTTTGATGATTACATTTTTTTGTTGGTGGTACTGAAATATTAATGTGTCTTACAATCAATGGAGTCTTGGAATCAAAGAAATATGGTATTAAATTTCTTCTCATGTATTAAAAAGGTTATACAATTTAAATGCACCACGACTTATTCCTTGCCCGGGCTATCCATACTGTGGTAGGAAAGAGGAAGTGTAACCAAATTTGTGTGAAGGGAGAAAGGGAAACGATTGATGTAAAACCAACCTAAGTACAACCAGCTGTGAGTCAAAGCCCAATCTCCCCAGCACAGACAATCTAGTCTAGTGCGAGTGTGACACCTTAAAACATGCGGCCGCCGATGCATGTTCTACATTATATAAAATAGGTACCAAATATTAAGGTTAAGTCATATTTCTCTATGGTGAGCTGATTTGTGAAATAAGGCCACTATATTTTCAAAATAAAACCAAAATTAGTTTCAGAGTTTTAAAATATTAAAACATCAATATTTTCACGCCTCCAAATCTTTATAAATTTAATCTTTGATTGTGCATGATCATAAGATTGACCAGAGTCATATGTATCAATGACTGTGTGATTAACCTATGGATAGAGTTCTTGTCTAGACTCTTGTACAATCTCATAGGTGGAGTACAGGTCATCAAACTATATTTTCAGATTATAATACAACCATGTCAAGTCACTGCATGTCCCATGAACAACGGAGAGGAACTTCTCGAGGTCAACTTTCTTCAAGAGCATCTGGGGGTCATCAGGGCATGCCTTTTTCTCTGGCTACAACATAAATAATCATAGTTCCTTAAATCTTTTCATGTTATTAAAATTCCTGAAATGTACAAATTAATAAATCATGAGTATTGGTTTGAATTCAATTTAACATTGAAAGGATAGAAGGGCAGGCAAGACCTACACAGTTAAAAGAAAATTGTAGGCCCCAAAGTTCAACCTTTTTTTAATCACTGCATCTTACTATCTTTTCAGGTTATACACCTATGTATTAATAATTACACTAATGGTTAGGGATTAGGAAGACTTAATTTAGAGTAAGTGCACTCGCATTAATGTTGAGGGAGAGTTGAAAAAACATTTAGGAAAATCCACCTTGATTGCACCCGACCGGGATCGAACCCCGATCTCCCTGTATTCGGCAGTCTAATCTACCATGAGATTAGCATTTTAAACCATGCGGACACCGAAGCAGGTTGTTAAGTTCACAACTAACCCGCCTCGATGGCGTAGTTGGCTAACGCGCCAGTCGTGTTGAGCCAGACCACCGAGGATGGGGATATCGAGGTTCGAATCTCGGTCGGGTGAACTGGGGGTGGTTTTTTCCTAAATGGTTTTCCTCTCTCCCTCCACGCAAATGCGGGTTCACTTCCTCTAAGTTCAACCTTCCCAATTCCTAATCCATTAGTGTAATTAGTACTTAAGCGTATAACCCGAACAGGTAGTAATAGGTGGTGCTAAATAAAAAAAAGTTCACAATTCAAACATGGGTTTTGTTGTGTTTTAATTGTAAACTATGAGGCCTACAGTTTTCTGTTAAGTGTATAGCCCTTCTATCCTCCTTTCAATGTTTCATTTAATACAGCCGTTTGGCACCATTTTCTCCTTGTTTACATAACAGTAATGGTTTAAATTAGAAGGGATAGCCAGTACACTTACCTTAGTGAAACTTGAATTAAAATTGTTTGGATAAAATACTGAAAAAAACACATGAACACATATTTAAGGACAAGCTTTCACTGTCACAGACCCCTTCTGTGGGTCAAGAGAGTAGGATGTTCTTGGTCTATCTAAACAATTTCTTCTCCAGTATTACTAAGGTATGTGTGCCTCCTATATTAAACTATAATTTAACCTAGTGCTCTATCCTATCTAGGGAGTCAGCTATTTCAGGCATAGCCCCCTTGAAATCACGAGCAGAAGATTCTAGACAGAGACAATTAAAGTTGGAGGACCTGCCTGTGTTATCATCTCCCGATTGTAGAATAATATGAGCCACTATCCACCCCCACACGTTGTCTCTAGCCCAGATTCCAACAAGAGGAACTCTGAGGTTAGGGACTAGAATAGCTTATTATTATTATTAGCACCGCGTCTTACTACCCGTTCGGGTTATACGCACTTACGCTAATGTGTAATGGTAGGGTGATTGTGAGATGAAATGGAGGACCTACAGTTTAACGTGGGATCCGAACCACGGTGGAGGCCTGGCATTCCTCACATTCACAAGTTGTGATTAATACACGTCTTGTCATAGGTGAAGAAAGGTTTTGGCAATCAGATAAATCTGTGCCGGGACCGAGGATTGAACCCCGGACCCCCAGCACAGAAGTCTGACACCTTACCCCTAGACCACCAGGTCACCAATAGCTTATTAACACACCCTGTTCTTAAAGGTAGTATTGTACAAATAGTTACCTTGTTTGGCTCAACATGTCGTGAGGGGCAGGCCAGGCCAGTCTTATTATCACCTGATTTTATTGTTATTTGACCCAATGCAACCCTACCATTCATTACTCGACGACTTGAATTGGGATTTACACATAAAGAATGAAGATCAGCTATGATGTTGCCACTTCCTGAATTTTAAGTGTGGTGCAGATCAATACTACAGCTTGTGTCCTAACATGTCCGTGCCAGAGATACAGTAAGTACTGTAATCTTGGCCTGGGCAAATGGAAGGTGAGACCTGACAACTAGTTTGTTCTCACCGGTGGCGCTGCGGCTTCAATGGAGGCCTTGCGTTTCTTGGGAGGCAGGGATTGTCTCTCGTCCCGGACACTTGCCGAGGTAGAGGCTTGGTCAGTCTTTGTCCCACTTGATCTACTGCAAAAAATTAAATAAAAATTCATAAGTATACATGATGTTCTTAAATGTGTGTTGTCACAGTCAACAAATATAACTTTGTAGCTTACACCAAAGTTATCATATTCTGAAAATTGAAAAATGACACCTTGACATGAGAATCGAACCCGGGACCTTTGGCTTAGTATGCCAATGCTCTAGCCACTGAGGTATCCAGGATTCGTCCCGTGCCCAGGGTCATTCTTCACTCATATTTTAAGGCAGAGTCTATGATGGACTTAGCGGAAATGTCAGCTACAAATATGTGATTTATTAATATCACGAGCTATCAGATAACGCAGCCATCTGTGACTCGGTAGTTCGCATTTTGCTGCCATTTGTACAATTTGTACAATGCCAACTACCGAGTTGCAGATGGCTGCATTATCTGATAGCTCGTGATATTAATAAATCACACATTTGTAGCCGACGATTTCCGCACGTCCATCATAGACTCTGCCTTAAAATATGAGTGAAGAATGACCCTGGGCACGGAACAAATCCTAATTAGCTCAGTGGCTAGAGCATTGGCGTACTAAGCCAAAGGTCCCGGGTTCAATTCCCGTGTCCAGGTGTCATTTTTCAATTTTCAGAATATGATAGCTAGATGGAGTAATTCCAAATAAAGGCATAAATAATAGCTTTAGCTATCTAATTCTTACACCAAAGTGTCATTGCATTGCGACTTCTTGACAGGTAGAGAACGTGAGGGTTTGTGTTTAGAGTGGCTACCCACGAGGGCGTATGTCATCAAGTCGTCATCTTCGTCACGATCCGCTGAAATAAAATCAACAAAACTAAATTTAATGATATATGTTGTAAACATGTCTATAATTAAGGTATATTTTTATCACTGCATCTTACTACCTTTCAGGTTATACAATCTAAAGGGATAGGGATTATGAAGGATTGCTTTAGAGGTAATCTACCTGCATTTGGGAAACACCTCCCTTGGTAGACTCAACAGGGATTCGAACCCCAATCTCCCCATCATCAGAAGGCCGGTATAATACAAAGGCGACACCTTATATTATTTGGCCACATTTAGATATTTATTTTTTTCTATAAAGAGTAAAAATATGTTGATATCATGCTTTGAACCAAAATACAATACTTTTTATGACAGAAGTAATTAAGTAAGGGCATCATTTAAGGATCCAAATCCGAATGATTTAAATAATTTAACAAAAGCAGGATACACTAAATGTATCAAAAATTAGTAGCTTAGAAAACCAAACTGATGTAATTCTTACATGGACTGTCCTGTAGTCGAAATGGGCTCCGCTCTGGATGAAATGGACTTTTTTGTAACTGGAAAAGCTCCTCAATATCAGTCACACTATCCCCAGTGTAAGAATTGGCGCTGTGGCTATCAACATTTAAATCTTCTTCCTTATGCCTAGTTTTAATCGCTGGAGTTACTCGAGGTTTCATTCTATCAGGTGATGTGAAAGAGTCTTGAAAAATGTGCCTCTCACATGAACTACGAGAATAAACAATCTTGGGTTGACCCTCCATCAAGTCTTCAGAACCTTTTTGGACACGCCGGTACGTTGGCGTTCTACTTCGCCGATGAAGATCTCTGTGCCACAATCGCTGCCGGTGGTGTGGGGAGGAGGTGCGCCGTCGAGGAGCTCGATATTGGCTTTCCCTTTCTGCATAGCGGGAACCTCTTGGTTTTGATTTCTCTTCTATTTTCTGGGTGGCCGATCGTGATCAGACCTCCTTGTGTTTTTAATATCTCGTGTTTCCCGCTGATATTCTTTATCCAGAATACTTAAAGGAGATATCATTGTGTTAGATTTTTTAAAAGCTCTGCTGACACTACTTCTTTTACTTGCACTTTGAGAATAATTTGAATGACTCTTACAACTTTCTTGCTTATCTATATCTATGTTTTTGACACATTTATTTTTCAATTCAGTCCTGCTGGTTTCAATTTGTTTCTTCGTGGTACTTCTGTGTAACAAAGATTCATCCATTTTATTCAAAAGTTTTGTGTCCATAGAATGTTTTCGTGTTTTAGCCACTTTGTTTAATTCATTGTCTTTGAGTGAAATGTTCTGCTGGCTCATCAGAGAGAACAGCTCAAAGAATGGGGTGACTCGAGCGGTGACAACCATATCATCATCGTCCTCTCCCGTTATCACAGTGCTGATTGAGCAGTTCTCGATATAGTCAGGAGAAACACTGCGCTTACAAAGTGGACCATCACCTTTGTAAATGACGGTAATGGTCTTTTCACAATTACTTGAAGCTTTCTCTGAAATTAATGGTACCTCACTGACATTTTCAATGTTTTTATCAGAATATTTTGAAGTCTTCAATGAATTAGCATGTTCTCTCTTCTGTGTTGAAGAGTTCTCAACCCCTTTGGCTGGTTTTAAATCGGGCCCTAAGTGTTCTGACAAGTCTTGTTTGGTTTTGCCACGAGTAGCCACTGGCTGACTGTCCGGACTTTTTAAAGGAGATTTTTTGGTTTTTAAAACACTTGTCTTAGTTTTATGAATAAGTTTATTTTCAGTTTTGCTACTACTGGAGTCCTTCAAGTTTTGAATTATTTGATGTATTGTTTAGCTTTAAATTATTTTTAGGTGTATTTTCAGTCGGCAATACATCATTTAACTTTGTTGATGCATTAGTTTTCTTTTCTAAATCAACATTTTGTTTTTTAAAAGAGCCTTTCATTGCCATATCATTTTGTTTTGAAGCTACACTTTTATTTTTTTCGAGTGTTGTGTTTCTTTGCTTAAACTTTTTGTTTCATTTGGTACATATTCAGTTTGGGCAGACATTTCATGGTTTATTGAATGATCTATACTTGAGGTTATGGATGCATTTCCTAGTATTTCTGAAACTTCTATGACTTTTTCTGATGATATTACTTCATTGCCACCTAGTTTATCTGATGAACATTTCTCTTCACCTACACATCCTTCAATTATATTTTCTTTTTGAGTAACATCAGTATCTAAATAAGAGCTTCTTTCTTCTTGAAGTGCTAGTTTATTTGGTGTAGGATTATTTTCTGAAACACATTTTTCTTCTAATGTAATAACTTGTTTCTCAGATAATGTGCAGGATTCATTGATAGAATTTATAATATTCAAATGTGTTTGGTCAGACAAGTCAGAATGTTCAACAGCAAGTGTCTTCGATGCTGAATTTTTGAGCTCATCAGAATTTGTATATTCTTCTTGTAAAGTTGATTTGATTAAAGTGCTTGTATGATTTACTTCATTTGTTTCTTTTTTTTGTAATGGTATATCATTTCCAATTATTTTCGTAAAAACTTTGCTACCTTTACTCGAAGGAATACTACCTTTAGAAGATGTACTTTTTAATTCAAGTTTTTTACTACACTTCTTTGAAATTGGAATGCTTGTATTAAGTTTCTTTGACAAAGTTTTTTTAGGTGATTTTAACTTAATTGGTGAAGTTGTTAGAATATTTTGCAAATGACTTGTAGAAGAAGCCATTTGGGTGCCGCTGGCAGAGTCAATCATTTCTAAAGTTGTCATATTAGTACACCCTAGCATAATATTGTTTTTAGTTGTTGAAGATGAGTATGATTGAGTATCTTCCTTCAAACTGATGTTGCTGGCATTACTAATTTCAAGAGTATCTTTGAGTTTGTTTGGTGTTTGCAACATTTTATTCCTTTTAAATTTCTCTCCGTGTATCTGAGCAAGTTGCAGTTCCACTCTGGATAAAGGTGTGAGTCCCCCAGAGGTTTGTGAAGTCCCTTCAACTTCATCGTCTGAGCTAAGGTGAAGTGAAGGAAATTCTTCTGGACTGCTAAATAAACTACTTTGAGGAGTTTTTAACGGTGTTTTCATCAAATTCTGAAACTCCTTTAGTTGTTGAAATCTTTCCATTGTGGAGATAGTAGATTGTTTATCTGGATGTTTCATTTCTTTAAAACGACATTCCTCTCCTTTAGAACATATCTTAGAAAATTCAGTTTGTTTGTCTTCAAGCAAAGGAGCCTCCACAACAGGTAGATTTTCACTCATCGATTTTGAGATACTTGCTTTCACTTTACTATTCTGAGTGTGTTTCAACTTAGCAAGAGTCCGAGTTCGTTTATCTTCCAGCTCAGAAAGCAATTCCTTGTCACTTTTATTTTTAAATACTTCATTTTTATCTACGTTTTGGGCAGTTTCTTGGACAATCCTGGCAATAGTAGAGGTTATTGTGTCAGTTTTTGGGGAAGGGCCATCCAAATTACTATCTTCAGAAACTATGCCTTCAAAGACGGAGAGGAACTTGCTTCATAGTTTACCGTTTTTAATGCTGGTGTAATACAATGCTCCTTTTTATCGTCTTTATTTTTTATAATACTTTTTGATGCCGATGTTTCGTTTGTGTTGGAATGTGTTTGTTTCAAAGGAAGCTCATTGTGTTTACTTTTATTAATTTCATCATTAATTGACTCTAAAGAAGAAAAACATGATGATGTTTGGATTTGAAGAGAAGCTCCACCATTACTATTGTCAGAAGAATCAGATGATATATCAAACAGCTTTCTACTCTTCGCTGATTTTAGAAGAGGACTGCCTGTCACACTATCAAATGTTAATCTGTTAGTTTTGCTTTCTTTAATCGGGGTTTGCTTCCACCTTTAATCTTTCTTTGTCATTTTTATCTAACTCTATATTAAGATTATTGTCTTTACTAGAAGCTAAACTAATGGCATATTCTGCGCGTGCTTTGTTCAAAAATCCACTTATCAATTTTGTTTTGTCCTCTGGAGAAATTACATCTTGAATGATTGTTTGAACAATTTTTTTACTATTTTTAGCTTTCTTTCTAGATTGTTTTCTAGGTGATCTTTTAGGTGAGTAGATTTTTTTAGTTTCCTTGATGTAGTAGAGGGAGGTACGTGCACATCTTTCACTTGGTTTGTCATTAGCAGTTTTCTGTTGCTTATCAGAAACCACCATCTCTGTGATTGGTTTGTTTTGGTTTTCATAATGGTGCGATATTTGGAAGCGATTTAGAATCACCGCTTGTTTCTTTAGAAGAATTTTCAATTTCTTGATTGGACTTAGATTTGACACTAGTTGTATTTTGTTTGTTTATACCTAAACTCAACACACCATCTGATTTCTCAGTTTCCGACTCTACAAGAGCAGACACTTCAACCAAAGTTGTGACTGTGTTCGTCTTAACTGATGATGATGATGATGATATTGCCCATGAGGTTTATCTTTCAACACTTTATCAATTTCTTCACTTTCTTTGGCTTTAGGGGATACTGGAATATTACTTTCTTTAACATCACAACACTCATTTAGCACTGGCGGTGATTTTAAATTATCAGCCTCGAGGCTTTCTGAGTCACAAATATGTTCACTTTCTTGACTGCAAACTGCTGGTATTTCCTTTTCTTTTGTTTGTTCATTTGACTTTCCCACCTTCATTGTTCACATCTGTGTTTTCCTCAATTCTGCAGCATTCCTCAATAAGCACTTGTTCCAAACTGCTGTTTGGAGGATCAATATCTTCATTAGGTTTGTAGTAAGAAGAACACGAGGAATAGTCTGTCGGTCGAGTAGAATATTCTTGATCTTCAATATTCCCTTGGGGACTTGACCTTGGGGTGAGAGGCATATTTGGAGTGCGTGGGAAGCTTGGGGTGTCAAAAGAGCTTTCGTAACTACAAATCTGCTCTTTCAACAACTTTGTCATGGGTGTGTCCTCAACAGCTCTTGGACTTAGCACACGAGGAGTCAACGGAATTAAAGAAGATATATCAGATATATGTGACCCTGGTTCTGCAAAATTTTTCATTGGAGTATCCAAAACCGGAGATTTAGTGATCTTTGAAATCGAATTAGTCGGTTTACTAAATGATTCATTTGGACGATCTGTTTTCATGCTTGAATTGCATTTTGAAGGTGTGTTGAATGAGATGGGTTTATCTGGTGTGGATATTTCAACATTTGAAACATTAGTTATAGATGGGCTATCTATTTTTAACAGGAGTGAACGCTTTGTAAAAGTGTCGGATTTAACTGTGGACATACTTGCGACTACTGCTTGACTTGTTTCAACATTTACAGTCGTCATGTCAAGTTTCTGACAAGCTTTAAGATCTTGTTTGACAAACGTTCTCTTCGCTGCCTTTAATTAGTGGGCGACTGTATCACTTTGGAGCAGGTATTATCCAACTGAGTCATAAGCACCAATGGGGAATCTACATTTAAAGCTTTATCCTCTAACAATGTTCCAACTTGTTTTTCCTTGTTTGTATCTTCAGACTTTGGATTTATCAAATTATTCTTATTTAAAGTACTTTTTGATGCATCAGAATCTTCATTTTTCTTATTTTCTGCACATTTATTACTGCCTTTTAAAAATCCCTCGCTATTTAAATTATTGCTCTCAACCTCAGGGGCATTTGAACTACTTTTTGATGCTCTAAAATTATATTTTGACTATCTTTATCTGTTAGTATTTGGGTATCTTTGTTATCCACTTCCTGTGTTGATATAATTTTATCCTCAGGAACAATTGATTTTTTTATATATTTAGTTCTTGGATTACTTTTATTTTGAACCTTTTTTGACATATTTTTCTTGATACAAGTCTTATTTTCCAACTTTTCTTTAGTTAATTTCCCCCGCGGGGACAAATCTGTACTAGCTTTTAGTTTCTTACCTTTGGATATCCTTTGTTTGCCTTTAGGTGGTTTGGTGGTTACCAAATTATTTGTATTTTTATCTAGTGCAGAATTCTTTCTTTTAACAAGCTTTGTTTTGGGCGATTTAAGATTGAAATTTAGAAGTATTATTGTTAATAACCTGTTCATTTTTATCGTAGGGAACAACTTCAAGTGTTACATGAGATTTGGGAGAGTTAGTCTTGTTTTCAAGAGTTTCAATACCATCACTACTTTCAAAATCAGACATTATGTTTAGTCCTTCTTCTAGCTTTCTAACTTCTTCTGCTGTGACTTTCCTTGAATTTCTTTTTGCGCTTTGTTTACTTTACTCTTCTGAACATTTCTTTTAACAGCTTTCTGAACACTTCTTTTAACAGGTTTCTGAACACTTCTTTTAACAGGTTTCTGAACACTTCTTTTAACAGGTTTATGAACAGTTGTTTTAATAGGTGGCTCAGGTTCTACATAATTGGATACTAAATGAGCCCGAAGATCTGCATCCCACATATTACCTAACTTATTTGCAGCTGGGGAACTTATTTTTTGTAGTTTATCCTGGTCATTAGTAGTTGATTCTACATCTTCAGTTTTACGGCTGCTAGAAACACCAATTCTTTCCAAATTATTGTTAGATCCTTGCTCTCCACTTTCTGTAGAGGGGTGTTTCGGATGTTTCTGTGAAGAATCCTCGAATATCAACCCTGCACCAGTAACTTTATCCCAGCCTCCACTGAGGGAAGGGATTGGACTTCTTGTTGCAATGGGGCAAAATGCATCGACTTTAGTCGATGAGGTATCTTTAGCGAGGAGGGTAGTTGTGTCAGAGTTCCCTGTAGGCGAATTTTCTGGAGATTTAAACAAGACTGTTGATGTGGGTTTTTCAGCTGGAGCTTTGAACAAACATTGATTTTTCTGACTGTTGACCACCATTGGAGGAGACTTGAAAAGACCCGCCCTGCGAATAGGTTTGGCTGACCGTGGCGAAATTTTCTTACCCGAGGCCTTAGGAGATGTGAGAGACTTCCTCATGTTAGGAGTGAGGCTAAATTTAGGTGGGGTGCTAAAATCCAGGGCACGAATGTGATTTCGTCTTCTCCTGGGTGTGCTCAGACTTAGCCGCCTAGAATTCACCGTTTCCGGCTGCGACTCTGACAAGTTGTTAGGCGTCTCCCGGGTGCCTCTGATATCTTTCCATCACTTCCCTCCTTTCGTTTGTCAATGGACGATTTTCCTCCCCCGGTGCCATTGGAGATATTCGTCTTGCTAATGTTGACCAAAGTCATTAGTTGAGGACTCAACAACCTAACAGGATCATTTCCTGTCAGAGTTTTTCCAGTAGAATTGGGAGTTGAGGGTCCCCTGTTTTTGTAAGGGGACTGAGTGAGATGCAATGCGCCCAGTAACTGTTCCCTCTTTTCTTCTTCCTTATCTTGCGTCTCCCCCTCACTAGCTTCTGGTATCCCTTCTGTAATACTTTGTGAAGGCACTTCAGTAACAGGGCTGTCCAGAATCTTAGGAAGACTCAGCGTGCAAGTGTTGGTATCCGAGATATGAACTACGTTTGAGGTATTTGGCGTAGAACATGATGTGACATCTTCTATGGGTTTGGATTGTTTCTTTGTCTGAAGCTGGGTCGAAATCGAATTTTGTGCTAAGAGTTTGGTCGAATTTGCAATCCTGTTAGTCGGTTGCTGCAGTGCAAGTTTTCCTATTTCGCTAGAGGTAATATTTTTTGGTGGATGAATACTGCCTTTCGTTGTATTTTGTGACATGCTCATTGGTGGATGCTGGTTATCTGCCGTGAATGTGAAGATGGGCTTAGGTAAGATATTTTGATTTCGCCTTTTCTTTTTGCCTGGTGCAATGGCAATCGGTAACTTCTTCTTGGCTGGAATTATTTTGAAGGGAACAACATGAGTAGTAGGGCCTGAAAAAGAACAACAATTATTATGTTCATTTAGAATTAAGGATGAGGCCTTGAATCCTTCGAATTCTTAAGTAATTAAGATCCAAGGATTCAAGAAAATTTTGAATTAAATTTTTTTTAATAAGTGAAATTTGTTCTAGAGATCTAATACTGCTTGTTGGTGGTTCAGAACCAATTATTATATGGATGAACTCGACCAAAGCCCCAGACCAGTAATTTAACACTTAACTTAATGTATGAATGTTATAATGAATGGATTATAATAAAGAATGTTAACATTTAGTTAGTACTTGTATTTTATATTATCCTATTAGCTTTATATTTCCTCTTTTATTCATAATTTTTTTCCAAGATTCAAATTAGGATTCGAGATTCAGGATTTGAAGGTAAATTGGAGATTCGGATTCGTAACATAGTGGATTCAAGCCAACTCTGTTTAAAATTCTATAAGAATATCTATAAAATTACTATATATTTGGGCTTTGCGAGTATTTGGACTTAAAACTTCAAGATGAGCTCGTCCTTTAAGCTCAAGATCGAGATTGAAGGTTTTGTAGGATCGTTATTTTCGAGCTTTCACTTGATGTACTTAATAATCAAATTTGATTAAAATTCCCTTACAAGTAAAATGTGTATAGTTTGGATATCGTTAAAAATCGACAAAATTGACCATTATTTTCATATAAAAGGCCAAGTAATCAATTTTGGAAAAAGATTCAATTATGTTTTATTTCGTGTGTATGTATAATACATTCAAAATTTCTACAATGAACTTAAAAATATTTTGATATTAACTTAATGTGCTAAGTAAGAGTTTGTAAAAACAGGTTTAAAAGTATTTCGGTATCCCTAGGTATATCAAATATTGTTTAAAGTAATAATTTCTCATTGGCTAAGTTAGAAAATTTCTTAAGGAAGTTCCCCCCCCCCCTTCAAATTTATCCAATTTTTTAAGAAACATTTTCTATCTTCGAGACAAGATAAAGATATACTTTTTTTCCTCACCTTAATTTCAAATTTCCGAGTCTCGCACATCCCTAAAAAAAATACTAATAATTTTTAATGGATTGAATGTTTATAAGATCATTAAAATGCACTGTTTTAAATGTACTTACAGACTTTGTTCTGGGGAATATTTAAGATATTTTCATTCCCACACAATATGAGTGTCGGCATATTCATGATCTGAGACTCTGTGATGACTTGGTCATCTGGCATGGCATTAGGCAAACGAGGTGTGGTGTTCTGTTGAGACAACACAGCTCCTTCAACACTTGTCGCCACAGAAGACGCCAACACAAGAGGGTTCTCCAATATGGCAGTGCCGGTATTTACGGTAATATTACCGTCAAGTTGATGAGAGTACGAGCTTCTTTCGAGAACTATGTACTGCTCTGTCAATTGAGAACTCGAGGGTGTGACCAAGGTTAAGTTCTGTTTCGTGGAGTTTGTTAAGCAGGCGTCTTTGTTCAACTCAGTACCGCCAATATCACTCATCTCAGGCATGTCGGCGCAGGCCTCTGACACCAACTGTCCCAAACTAGTGTCGAAAGAGACCAGAGAAGGGGTATGTTGCTCGACTTGTGGCAGGTTTGCATGGTAGTCTTGTTGAGAAAACATCTGTTGTGGTTGTGCTGATGGAAACACGTGTGATGGTAATATATGTTGCTGCTGTGTCACGGTGGGTATACCAGGTGAGATCATTCTGCCATCACTACACATTATATTTGCGTCAATAATACACTGGATGGCAGCATCATTCTGGTCCTTTAAAGAGATTGTTCCTCCACCATCCTCTGAAGTGTTGCCCGCGTGCAACTTATCAGGACCTGATGCTGCATAACTCTCTTCTAAGATCCTGTCCATCTTGTTTTTCCTGGGAGAGATGTCCTCTGAAAATAAACAAATTCACAATAATGTAGAGTCTATTTTTAATATAAATGAGTCATCCTCTTCAATGACTGTTTCCAGCCTGTGGCCGGGTCAGTTTGATTTAAAAAAAAAACCTCCATCTTCCTCTTTCCTTCCACCATTCTTCCTCCTTTATTTGCTTCCATTCTTCTCCTCTCACTTGCATACTTTCTGTTAGCTACTCCTTCCATCTCTATCTTGGTCTCCCTTGTGGTCTTTTCTATATATTTCATCTACATCATTATCTTTGTTATATTTTAATTATTTTCTTTTCCATACTCATTATATGGTTGTCATACCATCTCAGTCTTGTTTCCTCTTCATTTATAATCCTGTTTCCCCTTTATCACAAATAGCAAGCTCTAAAATTAAGCTATTTAAATATTTACTAAATTATATATATTTATAATGGTTTATACTATACATCTATATATATTTAAATTCTAGTTGTTATGACTTAATATAATGGTAGCCAAACAAAGTGCCATATTAAAGAAAATGTCAATGTTCTAACTGCTAGATGCATAACTTAGAAGCTAGCACTCTACCCATTGTAGAAAAAATCTCTAGTTTTAAAGGGTCTTCTTAGACATGTACAGTACCAAGTAAAGTGGGACACAAGGGGTTAACATGTCTGAACTTAAGTTTTGGCGGATGTCGACAGGGCATCAGAGGGGGTGGGACGGCCTTGTATCGACAGATGCAGGGATTTTGACAGAGGCCGACCCGGTGTTGGAGGGGTGCATGTTTAAAGTGCCATATGCATCTAATTTAATCATCAGATTATTTTTTATATTTTTATTTAAAAGAATGGGAAGGCTAAGTTTGAACTAAAATTATTAATCTGAAAAATAAATTAAGTCTAAATTGGAGAATTGTTTTTAAAGACCTTCTCGTTTCCTGTTTAGTTCTTGTGGGAAATTTTTATTTCTCAACAGAAAATTTCCAAAGTCAAAATATTATGTCCACACAGGCCTAAAAATACAACTAAAGATTGCCATGTTTTATCCGAGCATAATCAATATGGCACAAAGGACATGTTGAGTAAAAGGGATGTGCAAAACTTCAAAACTTCGCTTGGCTTCGTAAAAATATCAGCTTCAACTTCGCTTTGAAAAATAATAAATTATAGCTTGAACCATTAGGAAGATTAATTCACCAATGAAAATATGACCTACCTCTAGCCATGCTCCCATAGTCCAGTTTGTGTTTTACTCTCTTCTGCTGAAGAAGGAGACTGATGTACCTTGAAAATTACATGTGTGTGTGTGTGTGTTTTTTTGTTGTGTTTAAATTGTTAAATTAGACTTGTACAGTTTTCTGGTAGGTGTTTACGCCTTGCCCTTCTATCCTCCTTTCAATGTTTAATGAAATGAAAATTATGACAGCTAAAATATTCAATTTATATTCAGTTAATGCCATTCTGAGATATTGCATATTAAAAAACCTAAGTAAATTATGTGAATGTCGTGGTAGTAACTTCAATATCAGCATATAAAAAATAAGATTGTGTAAGACAGCCTTAAAGTTTTTCAAAATGATTTTAGTGCATATTGCTATGTAAATAAGCACAATTTTATGAATTTTACAACATAAAACACTTGATAATAAGAAATCAAATTTCAATTCAGCTCTTCAAAAATAACTCTTATTTTGGCTTTAAGTTCGTTTCGAATTAAAATAGTATGACCCTAGGGATCTGCTAAGTTTCAATAATACCAATAGAGATTAAAATGTTATATTATTCGATTTGATAACTAGGACCAAACTAAACTAGAAAATAATAGATAAGTTTTTTGACCGTTGAAAATCCCACAGTGTGCTTAAAACCCGTTAATATATTTTTAATAACAATTATTGTGAGGTTAAGTACAGTGGAACCTGGATAGTTCAAACTTGAAGGGACCAGGAAAAAATTCAAACTAAATAAGTTTCTTAAAAGGAATTCCCTTTTTCACTTCCTTTATCACTGCTACTTTTTCGGCCAAAGTTAATGATTTATAAAACTGTGGCTTGGACAGTGACATCATGATATACACACACAAACACTACTGTACAGTATGTACTAAACAAAAACCAAACAACAACAAAAAAAATTCCAAGTCACAAGAATATCGCTATAACCAAATCACTTAGAAGAGCGCATATAGTCGCCCGAGAAGTTCAACCTTGACTAACGGAGTACAGAACTATAAGTGTAAGCAAAGACGTATGGGTGAGTGGGGTAAGCGTATGAAGAAAGGTATTGACCGCATTCCAACGTCGCCTCCCCTGTTTCCAAAAAATAGAACAACACAGCACCGCAACTAGTAGGAAAACAATACTGAACAGTACATTACAACTTACGAAAAGGTTGAATTAACCAAAACAAAATTTGAATTAACCACGATTTTTTAACATTGTTTTAATATAAAATCAAGGGACCGGGCGAAGAATTTGAACTAAGAAAGTTTGAATTAGTCAGGTTCCACTTTAAATGCTTATTAATTTTTTGGTATCTTTAAAAAAAAAAGCAACATTCTTTCCCCAAAAACATCCTTTATAAGACATTTTTTCAGCTTATACCATTTGCACTCTTGGATAACAAGTAACAAATGTGTTTTCATTGAGAACTGAAAATATATATATTGAAATAGTTTATAATCCACCACATCATGTGATCCTATTTACCGCTTAGCTTTAACAAGGTGAACTATTGTTGCATGAAAATATTGAAGAACTTACATTTATAACCAACATGATAACTTATCACCAGAGTCCAAAACTAATATAATGTTTAACGAGGATATGATTCAATTTGATAATTATTCAAAATTTACTAATAATATTTGCTTTGATTTGAAATTCAATTTGAGCTCAAAAAATCTGCTTCACAGATGTCTAGTCGATACTGGAGTGATAGAAACAGTAAAAAGATCTAATAATGGTTACAATGTAAAATAACCCAATTCTGGATATTGCTGTTTGTTTAGATACCTTGAATCATTTAATGGGATTTCTCTTTAAGGAAAAACACTATGCTTTTAAGCACATCAGAAAAACACAGTAAACAAGGATTGATGGGGAACGAACTAGAGTTGGGTTGAATCTACTATTTTACTAATTCGAATCTACTGTTTTACTAATTCAAATCTCCCATTTATCATCAAATCTCGTATCTTTAATCCTAATATGAATCCAAATCTTGGAAAAAATTAAAAATTATGACCATAGGAGTAAATATAGATATAACAGAATAATAGAAAATACTAATAGTAACTAAATGTTAACATTCTTCCTTATAGCCGATTAATTATAACATTCATACATTCAGTTAAGTGTTAAACTACTTGTCTGGGGCCTGGTTGTTGAGCTTGTACTACAATTATGTTAGTTCTGAACCACCCAAAGGCAATATTAGAGCTCTTAAAGAAAATCTCTCTAGGAAAGTTGAGACTTTTTTTTTTAAGGATTCAGAAGAAGGGACAAGTAAGGTGGATAGAAACATATAAAGGGAGATAACACAATTCTTTTACTATTAAAATAAAACACAGTTCACACTTTACATTGCTGCCATTGGACAAAAAGGTTATGGCTGCCTCTAGAAGAAAATCATTCTTTATCGCCCAATCACCAAACCTAAGTTTCATTCTATCGGAATGAATAACATAAAGAACAGGAAATGGACAATGAGTGTGAATATATATCTCTTTAAGGAAAACAGTTTTTCGTTTTTTGAGGTATTTTGCTATATTTGGAAGACAAGACAATAAAGGTTTATGAAAACATATAAAAAGAGGACAAATACAATACATTGGTATCCAATGTCCAGTTCCGGTTTTTAACCATTATGTTATTTGTTACTTTTACATGTTCCTATCTAAATGTCCTGTAATTCTTTATCATTTTCTCTTAGTTCTCCCTTTTGTGTTTTTTTAATTTTCTCTTTTAGAAAGTTGCGTAGCGAGTTTCACACTTCCTCCTGATGAGTTTCAAAAAAGTGAAACCTAGGTCAGAGGAGTGAGCGATAATAAACAATTTTCTTCTAGAAACAGACCTTACCTCTTTGTACAGTGGCAGAAATATAAAGTGTGAACTATGCTCTTTTTGTTGTAAAAGCCATATTGTGTTAAACCCCCTGTTGGGTCCAATCATCAGGGACTCTGCTGATCGGGTGGTGTGTAGGCAAATCGGGCCGATGTCAGGAGGTGGGCTCGGGCGACCACACAATCTCCCGACTCCCCACTCCAACACTCTGCAAGTTGGGTCGTGTGTAGGACGGTTGGGCTGATTTGCCATCACTTCTCTTGCAGCCGACTGGATTTACTTCCTTAAAAGTATTTGTGTTACTACATTTTTTTTCCCCAATTTTTAGCCCAACATTTTTTTCTCCGTATTGGAGCAGTGTTTTGTGGCATTAAAGCTAAAGCAATGACGATATTTTGAAATTTTGGCAACGAAGTAGCCATTACGACGTGTTTCCTAACAGAGCGAGCGTGCCTAACCAACTGCCAGATTGGGTTGTGTGAAGAGTGGCACCCGATGTATCCCCACCACTACTGTGCAGATTGACCCAGCAGATCGGGTCGCATGTACGAGGTTTTAATCCCCTTTTATATGTTTATACTCACCTTTTTGTCGCTTCTTCCAAATATATAATAAAACACCCGAAAAAGCGATAAGAGATTTTTTTAAGGATTTGAGTCTCGAATCCAAAAATCTCAAATAACCTTAAAAATTCAAGAGATTCTAGGATTTGAGGTTCCTATCCCTAAAAAGAATAACATACTTTACATTTCATAGACACTTAGACATAAACATAGGATGTCACATTGTGGGAAAAATTCATTTTAATTGGGGGGGACGGGGGGAGGGGGGGAGGGGGGGGAAGCACCTCTTAGGTCTGATTTTGCCATAATCCTTGTACTCACCAGTTTTATAACTGTTGGAGGACTATGAGAGTACTCACCAGTTGAAGTGTCGGTTCGAATTTTAGCACTGCTGCGCAGTCTTTGTTTGAGGGGTACTTCCCCACTTTCCTCTCCCTCTACTATCTTGTTGGACTTTGAGGGGTCATCTTACGAGGAGTGGTAGACTCCTCTACGTTTGTATTAGCCGGGATCACGTCCATAAAACTCGCTGTAACAATATTGGGTGGTTAACACAGACAATGCACCAACTAGAGTGGACAGAAGGAGAATGCATCTCTCAAATCTCTTTGAAGTAGTACACATAGAACATTTAAAAGTGTAGATCAATGTTTAAATACCTGTAAGAAAACATTTCTTGAATTATATATTTAACATTTCTCTCACTACTTGGTGACCTGGCAGTTTAGGGGTAAGGTGTCAGACTTCTGTGCTGGGGGTCCAGGGTTCAACTCTCGATCCTGACACAGATTTATCCGATTGCCAAACCCTTCCTTCACCTCTGACAAGATATGTATTAATCACATTTTGTGAATATGTGTAAAGCCAGGTCTCCACCGTGGTTCAGATCCCACGTTAAACTGTAGGTCCTCCATTTCATCTCACAATCACCCTACCATTACACATTAGCGTAAGTGCGTGTAACCCGAACGAGTAGTAAGACAGTAGTAAGACATGGTGTTAATAATAATAATCTTACTACTTCTTTAGAATCAAATACTGACTAGTTTTAAGGCCCAAGTTAAAATAAGAAATACTAGGGGCTTGCGAAGTTCACTGTATTCAATTCAAAGTAGGGGGGGACAAGATCTCGAACCTTCGGGAAAATGTCGGGAATTTATCCCTACTCTAGAGTCTGGAGGGAAAGGCCCTTTCCCCAGCAAGTGTTCAGTTGGGAAATAAATCCCTCTTATTGTTCAAGCGGGTACTCCTGGCTCAATCTCTATTGGAGACAGTAATTTTCTTTGTTCTGTAGCAAAGTTGGAGGGAGTAATAGGGGGGTATTTTACTGCCTGTGGTTAGACAAATAATTTGGTGAAGCTAGTGACTTATTGTGCTCTATCTATCAACAGTTGTTTGTTAAGTTCAGCAAGCAAGAGAGTTTTAAAGATTTAGAGGACAGAGATATATTATACTTGACCATCTTTTGCGGCATAAAAATTAAGGCGGAGGAGAAATTAAGGAGGAGGATTTGTCAACTATTTATGAGCATCAGCCTGTCTGTTGTTAGCAATCAAACAAATAGTAGAGATTACAGGGGCGGTAAAGTGAATAACCTCTAAGGGGTGTCAAACATAGGGAATATTTAAAGGGTAACAAACCTAGGGAACATTTAAGGGGTTTCTTACCTAAATAATATTAATAGGGTTTAAAACCTAAATAATCTTTAAGTAGTTTTATACCTAAAACATTTAAGGTGTTCAAACTTAGAGAACATTTAAGGGATTCTATAACTTAAGAATATTTAAACAATATTGTAATCCAAACACAAACCTAGATAACCTTTTAAGAGGTATTAAAATAGAGGACATTTATTTAAGATTTTAGAGGACATTTGAGAAGGGTAAAAAAAAATCTTTATCTTTTGCACCCTTCCAATAAGTAAAGTATGAAACACAATTTTCAAAAGTGATTAACTAATAAAAATAATGTATTAAAATTATTTATTCGATTTGTATTATTCAATATTTGTTCAAAATTTTTCTATTTGTTTCAATAAAATATTCACACACCTGTATCTATATAATTATGTTTTTATGATTTTTTTTGTATTATATTTAATTATGTTAAAGCTTTTACAAGTATTAGCATATTAGTTTAAAAAAACATATATTATTAATCTAAAGCATCATTTTTATAATTTCCAGTTTCCGTCTTGATCCCAATATTTTGACTCATTTCTTGTCCCGATAAAAAAATGTCATTCCCGTTCATCCCTAATTTAAAGCGAGGTTGAATTGAATAATATGAAATATTCTCGAAGCCAGATCGAAGAGAGAATATTTTTGAAAAATTTTTAGTTGAAAAAATATATTTAATATTGCAGAACAGAATTTTAGTATTAAAAATTATTTATAAAATATTATATGTTATACATTATTAAATATTTCGTTAAGATAATAAATTGTTTCCTCAATATGTAAATATTATTTTAGATTTTGGTCATGTGAACATCAATTTGTGATGTAAATATCTGCACCAAATTACAACAAAATTGAATGTAATTGTGTGTTTTGCCTTTAAATATTTTTACTAAAAAAATTTTATAGGCCAAGCTTGGTATTATTCAATTCTAAATTTTATTTTCAAATCAAGGTCGGACAAATATTTGAATCAAAGTCGAAATTTTTTAATATTTACACACCCTTAATTGAAAATACATAAATCGAGATTAGAAGGAATAGTTTAAATAAAAAGTTAATTGATAAGGATAGGAAAAAGTAGAAAGGCAATGTGAAAATCTAAGAGAAAATAAAGAAAAAAAAAGCAGAATAATAAAGAATAAACTAATCAAAGTAGAATAAAAAGGAAGAAAAAGGAGGGGTAGGAATTAAGGAGAGAAAAAAATTAAGAAAATAGAGGGTAAAATATATATTAGGGATGGGCCCTCGAATCCCTAAGGACATACAAAATTCAAGGATTCAAGAAAATCTCAGATTCGAGACTCAAATCTTAAAAAAAAAAGTATTTTTCAAGTGAAATTTGTTTTAGACCTATAATACTGCTTATTTTTGGCTCAGAACCAATTATAATTATAGGATGAACTTAACAACCAGGCCCCAGACCAGTAATTTAACACTGACTGTATGAATGTTGTAATGTAATGAATGGCTTATAATAAAGAAGTCTAACATTTAGTTACTATTTCTACTCTCTATTATTCTATTATAGTTATATTTCCCTCTTATGTTCATAATTTTTTTCAAGATTCGGATTCGGACTCGATATTTGGAATTCCAAAGTAAATTGGAGATTCAGATTTGTAAAATAGTGGATCTGACCCAACCCTAATATATATATTAGGTAAAACAACACTAGGAATTCAAGAGTCATAGTAACCTAAGATATCGCCAAGGAGTTTCTCACAGAGTGGATCCTGTTCTGTCTCTTGCACCACGGTTCGTATGATATTGTCAATCTCATAGCTCGTGTCACAGCTTGGCAACATATCTATAGCGACCCTCTCAGCCACAACCGTGCTCTCCTTGGTGGGGTAGGACTGGGATGTCTCGGCCTCAATAACACGATTGATGCTCTCCGCAAGCTTCTGCTGCAGCTGGTTATTGGCGAGAAACGCTTCCTTCAGGAACTGTGGCTGGAGAAGATACACAGATCTTAATATACCCAAATATTTCAAGGTCACATACTTGTATGGCTTTATAAATTGATAAATGTATGCAAACATCTGCAAACAAGGTCCCTATTTTAGTTTGAATTGAATCTTGAAACTAAGCAAATATAATTCGTGAATTTCAAATAATTAACTAATCAAATCATATACCATTTAAATATGCTAAAAATATTATGTTGAATAAAAAGAGTTACAGTTTATAAAAAAAAAACTAAGATTAGTTTTGGAGCCTAATTTTATAGTTTATCACATATAAATGTAAGTTCCTTAACATGTTTATCGAACAATAGTCCTCCTTGTCAAAGTTATGTTGTGGTTATTTTATTAGAGGCTGTACAAAGGTCTTATAAAGGTTGATTTTGGTAAAAAGTGTGGTTTATTTTCCGGGCAATACAGTAATATTTAATAAGCATTTACTTTACGTCACAAGAATTCATATTTAAATATATTAATATGTTTTAAGAACATTGTGGAATTTGAAATTGTCTAAAACATTTTAGATATTTTTCTAGTTTCGTTTGATTCGAGTTAAAGAATCAGACAATATAAAATTCTAATCAATATTGATACTATTGAAGCTTTGAAGACTCCTAAATTTATCAAGGGAAATTTTTATACTCGGTTCAATAGTAACTATTTAGAGTGTGGAAGCCTACAAATCTTTTAATCTCGATCTTGAGCTTAAGCGATGAGCTCGGCTCGAAGATCGGAATACTAGTACTCGCAGAGCACTAATCAATAGCATGGGCAATGCAAAGTATCGTGAATGTTTATAGACGGTTATAGCAGTGAAAGAGTTAAAAGTTTAACCTTTAATATAGAAACATAATCTCACAATTAAGTTGATATCATCATTGGAGTCCTCTTCTGACAGGGACCGCCTCGGTCTTGTTTGGGCTGTATTCTTCCCGGGGGTCATCACCATAGACTTAGATGGGGTAGGATGACCTTTTCTCTTCGACAATGAACTATACACAATTGTAACAATTTACCTCTATTTAGTTAATATTAAACTAAAGTTTCCAAATTTGTTTTATATACACTATCAGTAGATGAAAATTAGTTGTAAAACTCTGTCTACTGTACATGAGAATTTCAATTCACTATTAAACTACCACATACAAGTCAAAACAAAGAATTGCTTGTTTAGTTCTAAATGAGTGTTCTAAAGAGAGATTCAAAGCAGAAAATAAAGTCATGGTGAAGTATTTTTAGTCAAGAAGTATCAAAAATAATTATAACCTGAATGTGTGATTAGATTATTTTAAAAAAACTTAAATTTCTACTTGAGGAAAAAAAAGGGATGTGCGAGAACCATTTTTTTCAATTCAAGATGATCTCGAGACCAGAACATAAAAAAGTTATCGAGACACGAGATGAGAGCACGCCCTTTGAAAGTAAAAAAGAATTAAATTATGTTTATTAAAGTAAATATATAGTTTAAAGAGTTTTTTTTTGACATTTGAGCTGGCGCTTGCTTTAGATTGTCTTATATATAGTTCATTCAAACACTTGAGACATAAATCATACACATTTTAAATGCAATTATTAAAATAGTGATATGTAGTTAAATGAACTACATTTATAATTTAATTTTGTAGTGTAACAGCTTATATTGTCAAAGTTTGATATTGAAAAACAAAATTTATACACCAAAACATTTCTTAATGAAGGCTGTTTTGGGGGGGGGAGTGGTGGAATGCGGCCTATTTTTGAGTTACTACGGTATTATTGGAAATAGTAAATTCTTGGTTTAGTTTTTTAATTTCCTAGGGCCATTATTTGCTTTTTTTTTATTTCTCGAGTTTTCAAGATTCATTTTTTAACTTTCGAGACGACATCAAATTTTTGTTGTTGTTTGAATTTGAGATATTTTTGAGTCTCACATGTCCCTAGAAAAAAATACTCTGATGTAGTGTTACTAAATGTGAACTTTAGGAGCAACAACACACACAATTATGCTACAGAATGTGTGTATGTCATAACATTTCCTCTCGTAGATGTTGTAATAGAAATACTATGCATATTTATTAGTGGAATGGTGATTAACATTGTACTATGTTGAAATCACTTATTTTAACAAGTTTGAATAAAGCTTATTAAATTTTTTATCTATGAATATTATACATGCACATCTGTCATGTATGCATTTCATGGGAAAGGATGGAGAGTAGTGCTTAAAGTGACCAAGTGTCATGAGGGGTAAAGGGGAGTCAGATAATGGGTGGCGATGTAATTGCAAGCTAAGTTAACAAACATTCAGATTTTCTTTTCCAACTAGCTTACTTTACAAAATCAACCTTAATGTTGAAATTGGGAAATTTGGGAAATTAAAGTGTTAATTTCTAATTAAAAAAGAAATCTTCAACAATATTGTTTAACTCACCTCTTGTGTTTAGGTGTGGAGCTGGCACTGCTCGGTCCAAGGAGAGAACATTCTCCTGATTCCAAAACAGATTTCCCTTCTGGACTGACATCTCTGGGCCCATCAGAGGTACCACTAGAAGGGGTATTGATCTCCCGAGGACAGGCGCTAATCTGAGGACTCCTTTCATGAGACAAGCCGGGTAGGCTCTCAGATGGAGTGGCTTCCACACCGGCTGTTGTAACTGTTAAGCATAATGAGTATCTAAGAGTAGCAAACATAGAAAGCTTAGAAGTTTGTTGGCAAAGCAGCAAGATCATGGAGCAGGGAACTCCAAATGGCGGCCCACAAAAATTCTTGGAAAAGTATTGTGTGGTAAAATTAATGTTTTTAGCCGATGAACGGAAAGTTTCAACTTGCGAGGAACTACCCATGAAAGGTCCAATAGGTGTTCATGTTTAATTTCTTCCTTACATCTACTGTATTGTAATGATGTATCGGTATATTTTGTATCTAGCCATAAAAAAAAACTTTTAATTTGTAAATAAACATGTTTAAATAAACACTTTTTACATAATTCACAATTAAATACCTGTCTTGTTCATGCATAGCTTGACAAAAGTTATCCAACTATGATGTGAGACACCACTAGACTCGTGGGTTTAATTGAGATCTAGTCGATGTGGTGCATGGCTTTATCCTAGAGAGAGCTGGTATAGAAATCTCCCCCCACCTTTTTACCTTTCCCCGAGTAATGTTTAGACGACTAGTAATTATAGAAAAAATTATAATTGTTTAATAGCCGCTACTCACCAGTCTCTGGAGTGTCCTCCTCCGAGTTGTCCTGCATGTGCAGGCGTAAAGCCAGACGCTTGGTCCGCTCAGAAGAGTAAGGCGGCCGGGCGCGAGCTCGACCCCTCGATGAGCCAGGGACTCCAACACCGTTGCTCTGCGGTGTGCTGGCATTACTGCTTCCCTGGTTAAAACATTGTGATTTACTTTCAACAAAGTTGTGACAAACTCATGTACAAGGACCCCTTGCTGGTTAGCCTTCGTTACAGAAATGTACAACTTAAATATTTATCAACCTTTAACTGTCAAACTAACATGTTCACAGCCCTATAGCCATATTATAGAGTCCCGCAAACCCCCGTCTGCATACAAAATGTAAGATTAAATAATGTATTATTAATAAGAAATCAGATTATTGCAAAGTTAAAATTAAATCAATAAGTCTTATCCATTCATTAGTCATTTAATGAGTGTTACTAATGAAGAAAATTTGGCAATATTGATTATTTTTTATTGATTATTTTTTAATGAATGCCATTGCTTTGTATTGTTAAAAAAAAAGCTTTGTTGTTGTTTATTGGCATTATTGTTACGCATTATCCAAAGGTGCGATAACAGGCTTCGCAAAGGTTTTATAGAGGCGTTTTTGGTCCAACAAAAAGTGTGCCTTATTTTCCGATCAATATGGTAATAATTAATAAGCATTTACTTTACCACAAGAATTGGTATAGAAAATATACTATTATAAATTAGGCACTTTGTGAGATTTTGCAATGACCTAAAAATCTCATCAATTTTTTCTATTTTGGTTTGATTCAAGTTATCAAATTGAATAATGTAAAATTTAAATTAATACCAATATTAATGAAATTTCGCAGACTCATTACATAAAGTTTGTTGTGATGTCATGGGCTTTCTTTCCAATTTTCCAATTTTTGTTTACTACTAATGCTTATTAAAGTTTGGAACGAGTGACCATTTATACTTAACAAAATAGCAGGTATTGGTTTACTTTATGTTTGTGTGGGTGAAGAGCTGGAAAAGGTGTGTTGGTTTGTTGGTTGGTTTGGTCATAAAGGGGTTCCACGACTAGTAAAAGTTTGGAAATACTACTCTGGTGTATCACTCTGGTGATAGTGCAAAAAGCACTATTGACGTATTCAAACTACTTACATAAAAATACATTTTAAAATCTGATAGTTTGGTAAATATTGGTAAACTAGGTGGTGACATTCATTACCTATCAATGTTAGTGTCTTGTTCTGGCAAATATATTTATTAGTGGCCAACCTGTGATGGAGGCATGGTTATGCTGACCAACAAGGTCTGCCCAGAGCATGTTGAGTCAATTAGGTGCGTGATTTGTTCCACCAGCGTACATTGACGTATGGGGGCAGCTGAACTCTCTGGTAGCTTAGATAAACGCTCCTTCACTGGAAAAAAAACCCAATTAAAAACACTGTTCATAGTGAGATCAATAAGGTAATGGTCTCGAGTGACGAGAATTTCTGTAAAGATCCTGGTTAAAGTTTGATGTGGAAATTTATAAGTTACGCAGGATACAGGTAGTTTCATGTATAATCAAAATTAGCATCACAAACTGTTTCCTGCTTATTGCCAGGTCAGATTATGTAGTAAAATTTTCCATATTCCTCTATCCTTCCACAATTCTTCTTCCCTTACTCTTGTCCGTTATTTTACTATCACAAACTTATTGTTTGGGCTCCTCCCGTCTCCTCCTTGGTACCCCTTGCCCTTTTCCCACCAAACTTCAACTCCATCATTCTACTTGGTATTCCTTCCTTTTCCATTCTCATTACCAATCCATACCATCTCACCCTTGCTTTATCTACCATCTCATAGCCCAACTCTTGATCGACCATCTTAATCAATAATCCTATTGCAACAGCTAATATGCTATCCTAATCTATCCTAACATACTATTGCAACAGCTAACATGCTATCCTATTCTATCCTAACATCCTATTGCAACAGCTAACATGCTATCCTATTCTATTCTAACATCCTATTGCTATAGCTAACATGCTATCCTATTCTATCCTAACATCCTATTGCAACAGCTAACATGCTATCCTATTCTATCCTAACATCTTATTGCAACAGCTAACATGCTATCCTATTCTATCCTAACATCCTATTGCTATAGCTAACATGCTATCCTATTCTATCCTAACATCCTATTGCAACAGCTAACATGCTATCCTATTCTATTCTAACATCCTATTGCTATAGCTAACATGCTATCCTATTCTATCCTAACATCCTATTGTGACAGCTAACATGCTCCTCAAAACACCAATTCCATGGCCTCTATTTTCCTTGAACCTCTTGTAGCTAATACCGGGTTTCTGCTGCATATATAACTATGGGTACTAAGTATGCCTTATACAGCACTTTCTTAACACTTCAAGGGTACTTCTCTTTTCCAAAGTAGGTCTCTCTTACAGGTCTAGAAAACACCTCCCCTGCTGTCCTCTTCTCATTAGATCTTCTAAGCCACAACCCCTAGCTTCAATATACTTTAAGCTTATTACTACTTTCCAATATGGGCTAAGTTATCTAACACAGTTGGGAGCTAATGTCTAAGGTAATAAGTTGAGAAAATAGATTTGCTTGTATTTTGTGGATGTTTTCAATATTTGTGCAGCTTACTTAAATAAAGATCAAGATATTTTTGTGAAACAAATTGTGGTACCTAAGATTGATTTAATTAAAATTTCAGAAAAGGTGCTAATCAAATTCTAGAATAAAATTCCAAAATAATTACTGGATTTCTCATATAAAAGATTAGGTAGGCCTACTTTTATAAACAATTTTGCTTAACAGACTACCGGTATTTCAGCGCCAACATGTCATTTTCAATATTTCTTGCAAAATACAACATTTTTATTTATAATGAAAAGTGACCATGCATAAATGTTTGGAATAGTATTAGCTTGCTAATAAATGGTTATAAAATTTAAACAAAATGGTTCTAAAATAAAATACTAAGAATCAAGTTAAGTTTACTAATAGAATATAGTTGTTCTATATATTAATCTAGACCTGCATAGAGACCTGTTATGGAAAAGAAAAGTGCCCTTGAAGTGTAAGAAAGTGTTGTACAGGGTCTCAAACCTAAAAAAAATGTTGAGTCGAATCCGAATTGAATTTCATGCAAAGTTTATTCTATCGAATCGAGTCCTAGACGAATCCCATTCTTTAAAAAAATGGGATCAAATATTTTAATTTAAAATAAGGTTCAGATCTGAATTGAACTATTTATTTTAGGCTCATTATTTTACTATATTATGTTACCAAATACAATACAATAAAAATATTTAAAAGAATGTCGATAAACATTTTTGATATGAAAATAGAAAAAAAAATGTTAGACCCAAAAATAAAAAAATTAATAGACCCTGGATAAATAAATCCCAAAAGGTGAGCAATCAAATAAAGTTAACACAACTTTTTTGATCATATTTTAAAGTTTGGTTAATATTTGATAAAAGGTAGGTCTATTTACTTTTTTAAAATACAAGATATTTACTGCCATAAACAAATGTCCCACATATGATTCCTTTAGGATATGAAATTCAAGTTAACTTGTCTATTCACATTACCAAATAACTTGTTTCCCGCCTGATAATAAATATTAATTTATTAAGTTTGAATTATTATAGATTGGAGTTTTGAGATGAACCCATCAAATCTGAATTCAAGATTTGTTTGGATTCAAACTTTCAAATATAATCCGAATCATCTGATATAAAAAGATTCAAAATTTCTAATCGAATTCGGATTTGAAATTTCGAAAGTTTGTATAAAGTTAAACTAAACGTAAGGATTGAGCTTATCTGCTGAGGAGCACACTTTACCTAAGGACATGCTTATAGTTATTGTGGCTCACTCACATAAAGAACAAATAGCCATTCTCACAAAATTACCAAAGGAGCCTATGCAAATAGTGGTAATTATACACTTAAATAATATTATAGACAAGAAACTGTTAGTGAATTTCTTAACAATTTGAGCAGTGGCGGCTAGTGACCAAAAAAATAGGTGGTGAGCAAATCCAAATATTCTGAACCATGGTGTAGACACTTTTATATAAGCTCTACCTATTTAATCTTACCGACATATAATTTTACTTAGGATAACATTTTACATTATTACATATAATAATATACTTTGCTTATAGTTAAGGTAAAATAATTAACTACTTTAAAATAAAGCAAGTATAAAATTAATAAAGGAAGAACTGTATAGCCAAATCTAAAATTATGTTCATGTTTAACAAGTTTTCACGCTTCTTATTTGTTCACTTAAATGATTTAAATCAGTCATGCTTAAATTCGTCCCCACCAAAGAGTAGACACGGAAAGATTAACAATGTAGGCCTATTTTTCACATTACAACCACAATGCCAATTATGTTTTTTTTTAAGTTTCTGCATTTAACTTTATAGAACATTCAGGATTATTAGTTTTTGTTGGTTTTTCTAGAATAATATTTGGTGTAGGTCTACCAAGTTGTTTTAGTTTCTAGCTTTTCTTCTTGAGTACACAAACTATGTTTGTTTTTGCAAAATGTTTTCCACAGAATTCATAATGATATAAAGAAAATTAAGTTAACAATGATTATGAAATCAAAAACAACTATATATATAAAAACTCATGTTTGTAAATGATCAATTTTGTAAGAACTAAGAAAGAATAATTGCAATTTAAAAATTATTAAAACTTTATAGCAAAGCTTTAGTCAAACTCATGATTCCAAAACAAATATCTACGTTCACTATCGGGTTGTGCACCAAGCCTCATGCTAACTAGGTCAACAACTTCTCTTTGTTTCACTGCGCATGCTCAGATGGTTGCACGCACCTACAACTTAGTAGAGGCAGAAGGGCAGCGCTAGCAGTCAAGCTCACAAGTGGTACAGTAAAGAGAATGATATGCGCAAGTGAATAGCCAAATTTAACCAATTAAATCTAAATAAATTGTTGAATCTTTAAGAAGTGCTATTTAACTAAAATAAAATGGAATACTATTATGTGTGAAACTATAAGCGGTGCACTTGCGCACTTAAAGAGAAGTCGCCACTGGATTTGAGATCACTTAATGTAAAGAAACTAGTGTGTAATCAAGATTCACATAACGTGACTTAACTCGAGCAAAACACAGACAAGCATTTGAAATGTTTGAAAACAAATTGTTCACTAAATTGAAACCCATTCATTTAGGGCTGATTAGGCTACAATTGTTACTTGCAATAAGAGCTTAATGAATATAAAAACAAAGTGTACCTAATAAGAGGCTACAATGTTATAGAGTTCACGAAACACGGAAAAAGATACCGAAAAATATGTCTACATTCAATAAACAAACAAATGAAGTAACTACAGTCCTGTTTATGTCACTCAAAACATGATTGGCCAACTAAAACCTGTGATACCATCACTTAATGTTTGCTTAACGGGAAAGTTCTTCCCTGGACAACTCTAAGTTGAGTTAACATAAGTGAACATTCTGCATCGTGATGACTTCCATTTAAACTCATGTGGTGAACCTTTATGTTACGTTATGTGAACATTAAGTTTATTGTGATTCCAGCATCAGTGTAATAAATGTTCTTGAGCTTTATAGGCTAGATTAAAAGGTTTTGTCAGCAACATTGTATGCCTACACGTTATTTTATCAATGTTAATAATGGTAAATCCTAACTTGACCCTTTATATAGATATTTCTAAAGATTGGTCATTAAAACCATTTTAAAATAATGAACCATAGATTATTTGGTGTTTTCAAAAGATAAATTGGGTAAGGCACGCTTGCATCTTCTTTTGAAACAAGGGTTTATGTCAACAAGCATGCTTCTAAACAAGGTTGATAACAGTAACATTAATTAATACATGTATAAGTAGGTGATATGTTGATATTACAACTTATCAGATTATACCTTTAGCCAATAAAATACGTAAGTACCTCATTCACAAATACAGATGTTTATTGTCACTTCCTTTCAGAAATTATTTAATTGCACCGTCTTACTACATCGTATCGCTCAGAAATATTCATCACTAAAATCCCAAAAAATAAAATTCTAATTAAGTCTATACTACCACCCTAAATGAATGTAAGGTGTATATGTTTTATAAATGGAAGGATATGTTTGAAAGCTGTTAATAAGTTCTATTCTTCTTGTAACATATAAACAAATTATATTTAAGCATACAGTATCCTTTTAATTTTTAATGTTGCCTCTATGAAGAGTGAATCATGAAAAAAAACTTCAGGGCAGAAAGTTATCTTGTCCCTTACACTATTCAAGTAAAAATTGTTTAATATATTAAACCAAAAATAATAATTGATAGTGGTTTAATGTGTTTATTATAAAGAGTAATGGTCTTTTTAAATGTTTTTACCCAATAAATTTGAATTCCATCCGAGAAGATTTTATAGACCTAGGCCTACCCACATTTAACAACTGGATGGTAAGCCTTTAGGCTCATCTAAAACCTGTCGTACCCGCTTGTCGGAGTACGAGTCATAATATATCGGCTGTCTACAATATTGTCGGAGTTGCAGTAGTTAGTCGGAAGGAATTAACATTGTCGGTTTCTTCCGACAATGTCGTTGCGATACCTTACGTCCAGCCAATCAGAAACTAAAGTGGTTGAACTACTAAAATCGGTTAAAATGAATATTTATTTGATCTAGGAAAATAGTTATTGTAAATAAAAAGAAATGTACATTGCATTTTTTTAATTTATAATAAAAACATATAAGTTTTAATACAAACATTTAAGAATATTTTTAAATTATTTGCAAACAAGAATATGACTTTGATTTTGTAGTCATAGTCCATGCTGGTGTACGTGTGCTCTTTGCCTAGATTATGTTTTTCGAGATAGTTTTATGGAAGTTAAACTGGTTCAAAAATTAATTTTGATTGAGTCTGTCAGGCAATATCCACCTTTTTATGACAAAAAAAGATCCTCTTTACAAAGACAAATCTAATAAGACCCTACAATGGACCCAAATCTATCAAACTCTCAGTGAAGTTACCCATAGGCGAATCGTGGGCATGTATTTCAAAGTCATTTTTTGGTGATAGGCGGTAGTATTTTTTAATTTATTTGCCTTGCAACAACCAAAACTATTTATCTATCTATATGTTCATTTCAAAGTTAAAATTGAGAACAGTGCCACTTGTTACATATATTGAAACAGTCCAGTATATATATATATATATATATATATATATATATAATTTTTTTTTCAGTGCTTATGTTTTCTTAATTCCTATTGGTTGAAATTACGGGTTACGACAATATATTGTAGACAGTCCATAGTGTATACCACGATACGTCTTACGACTACTACTACTACGATTACTACTACTCCGATATTTGGGTGCGACAAGTTGTTGACGACCCCATTAGTGCAAATATTGTTCATAAATAAGTTAACATACACAAATGGTTTCTTTGAAACATTTCCTCACCTAATCTGTGAACAGCACAAAGGTCATTTAATAAATCTTTCAAGCTTTTTCCATAAGGTTTGGTGGTGTATTCTATCCCTTCTCTTGCTAGGGCAAAACATTCGGCCAGGAATCGTGACTTCTCTAGAAAGTTTTGGGCAACGTCCTCAGTTTCTTCTTCCAAATAACCTAGAAAATAACCATGTCACATTTTAAAACAGACGGAAATTCAAAATATAAGAATAAAATCTTCACATTTACAGGTAGCAATTACTGTTTAAAATGCCAAAACAAACTGAAAGAATAAATATACATTTTCTTTGTACACTTACCTAACACAAGTCTTGCTATTTCAGACGGTAAAAGTCGTTCCATTTTATTGATAATCCAGGCTTATTCTTTCCACCGAACCTTATATTAATTATTTCCTTATGATTTCATAGAAATGGGATGATAATAATAATGAATAATATTTACAAGTTTTAACAAGTTTGTACATATATCGACTTTAACCTTACATTCTATACAACATTTGCTAAAATGTCAGTTTAGCCAACAGTTATTGAATACACTTCTCTAAATGTAAAAATATATTCAGTAAAAAAATCTTTTAAAATATTATAAACGGTCCCTTGGAAATTTACAATTATCATTTTATTTAATATATTTTAGTTAAATTTTAATATTTTAACAAACATGGATGAGATATAAAAATTAAAACTCTACAAGTATCGAATGAACCTTTCTTAGAGTATAATTTTATTGGTTGGCTAGCCTGATTATATAATTTTAATTGGCGGGATAGAGAAATTAGTTTGTTGAAGAAGCCCTGATGATGAATTGGTGGAATATAAAGATAAGTTTATTGAAGAAGTCCTTCTTTACCATGGTACACACACGCTCTGCTTGAAAAATATAATTGCTTCAATGATTATTTTAAATAGCGAAATGTATCAATAAAAATACGTCAAGACACGCTTAGTATACAATAAGTTTTCATTTTTTTTTAAATATATTTGATAATTAATTACATGATCCGAAGAGCTTGAGCTCACTTATAGGATTATGGATTATAATAATTAAATTTTACAAGGGTTTAGTTTTTAAAAGATTTAAAAGACATTGCAAACATTTGAACATGAAATAAAAGTTTTAAAAACATATTTTAAAAAAATAGCAAAATATACAAAATATAAAATAGATATAATAGACAGCCGTAAAATTTTACAGATTAGATAATTTTGAAATATGTGTGATACAATCGATGAATTGCTTTACATCAATAAACATGAGGAAAAAATAATAAAATAAATCAAAAATAGTAAATAAATAATGAAAAAGTGTTTATGAACTTAAAAAATATGGAATAGTTCTGCAATAATAAGAAAATTAATAATAAAACAGAAAGACCTAACCATCAAAATAATGGAACATTAACACACTACAAATAAATTGCTGTTTATATAATATACTGTAAATATTTCACAATGAGTGGGTTACACAGCTGTTCATTTAAATATCAATTGTTCAAAGTGACACTATTGAGTAGCTAGGAACACTAAAAGAAATGAACCAACCTTTCTTTACCTATTCTGAACATTGAAAAATGACACCTGAACACGGGAATCGAACCCGGGACCTTTGGCTTAGTACGCCAATGCTCTACTACTGAGCTATCCAGGAGTCACGACTCCTGGATAGCTCAGTAGTAGAGCATTGGCGTACTAAGCCAAAGGTCCCGGTTTCGATTCCCGTGTTCAGGTGTCATTTTTCAATTTTCAGAATATTATATCTAGATAGTGAATTCCTCTCTAAAAATTAATAACAGCTTCGGCTATTTGATTTATTTACCTAGCTCCAACTAATCAAAGAGAATTGAAATTACTTATAAATAAATAAATAATACAACTATGAATTAGTCCAGGACATGATGATCTAACACCAGTCATAGCTAAAAATTGTTTTGACCAATTGATCCCTGGCCTGACACAAAATATTAATCAAATTAGGCACTCAAATTGGTATATATCAAGATACATTGAAAATAGCTAGAATCACCCTCATTTTTTAACATAGATACAGGGAAAACGTTAACGCTTCATGTCAATACTCATAGGCGTCGGAACGGATGGGGGGAAGATATGGAGCCATTGCCCCCCCCCTCCCCCCAGCCAAAGTCAGAGGAGGCAAAAGGGGGTCAAATTATTCTTGTTTTCTAATTGTCTATCTTCCTTTGCTATTTAATTTTCTAATCTTCCTGAAAAGTAAGTAATGATTTTTACAAATGAAAGTGTATTGCAAATATATCAAAGTTACAGTGCATCCAATATTATACTCTTTTTCATAAGTTATTCATGGTAAACAGGATGTTACCCAAAAAATATATAATTTTGATTTGGGTGCAGGCCCGTATCCAGAATTTTCTTTCGGGGAAGGGGGGTTCACTCTTCAAATATTGTCTGACGATGACTGTCATCTCAAGACTAAACAGTGTGGAAAGGGGGGGGGGGGTCAAACGAATCTGACCTAAACGGAGAGAAAAATATATCAAAATTTCGTACAGAAATATATTGGAGTAGACCCATTCTTGCATTCACTAATAAGTGATACATTTTTTATTACTTTTAATATAAAAAATACCATATACATACATTTTTATAAAACTAATACTTTTTCTATTAAACGACAAGTGGAATAAATTTACACTCTTGGAACTAAAAATGTAGTTTACACAGAGTTTACCGTAAAGTTTCATTCAAGATCATTTTAAATTTTTTTATAATAATTTTAAATTTTTTATAATAATTTTAAATTTTGTTTAGATACCGCAGGGGGATGGCTTCAGCCCCACGAGCTCTTCCTCCCCCCTCCCCCCTGGATTCGTGCCTATTTGGGTGGGTGTCGAGAGATTATTGATCCCCCCCCCATGGCCAAAACGTTCCGACGCCTCTGTCAGTACTTAGTATCTTTAGTAAATTATTTTATCAAGTAATACAAATGAGGCTAATGAACCAGTGGCTCACCCAGATTTTTTCTTTGGGTAGGGGGAAAACATTCAAAGTTGTGTCCAGAATACAATTTTGAAGGAGAGGGGCACGGGGTTAGGGGCACAGCTTCATAACCCCTGGAGGTGAAGACAATTTATGACTATTAAATGCCTCTAGATGATATTTCAATTCTTTTTATGGTAAATAAGGGCAGTGATTTCAATAATATAAGCTATCTTAATTTAGATAAATTGTATCAAATCTATTTTCCCAGTACTTTTTTCAAATCTATAAATTTGGGGTTCTTTTAACGTGTGTAATGAACTCGCCATAATATTTTCTCGAGAAACCGGGACACTTTTAGTGTTTTATTCGACAAGAAGAATAATTGGTAGTGAAACCCTATTTGTGTAGGGGGAAGGGGGCAGCTAGAAACATAAAGATCCTTGCCCTAAAATCCAAAATGAACTGCAAGATCATTTCCAGGGAAATATTGCAAGTAAATTGATCCACCTATATAAACTATTTGGAAGGGTTTTTCCTTTGAAAATTTTAAAAATGTTTATGACTAAAAGTTTTTCGGTGTAGACCCTATCCAGAATTTTAAAACAAATTAAGTTTCCTTTATAAGTTATTTAGAGTTGTCTTCCCCTCATTTTTTTTAAATGGATGCTATATATCAGCGGTTCCCAACGTGGGGTACGCGTACCCCCAAGGGTACGTGCCAGGAAGTTTGGGGGTACGTGAAAATATTTGAATAATGGCATAAAGAGTTACATATGCCAGCAGTGTAAGACAAAAGATCAGTCAAAAGTTATGAAATTAACTCAACGATATGGTGAGGGGTGGTGTGGGTTTATTAGATTACTTTTTAATCCCATTATTAGACCATTTATTTTAATTTGCAACAAATAGATTATAAATAAACTACTGTAGTAATTCAATATTTTGCTAATATAAGGACAAAACTTATATAAATGGGCTGCCAAGGGGTACGCAAGCGAAAAAAGGTTGTAAACCGCTATAGATGCTATTTGCGATGGTCTTTGCCTGAAGATCTTTTGAAAATTTCATGTCCCTAGAAGCTATTTAGTATGGCTCTAATCTAGTAAGTTCTTGAAAATTGGATGTCTATATAAGCTATTTGTAGTGATCCTTTGCTGGCAAATTTTTGAAAACTAGGTTGAGATCTAGGGAGGCGGGTGGCAGCCCTCTTTGCCTCCACCCCACACCCGGATGCGCCACTGTAATGAACTACTATTAAACTAAAAATACATTCTATGGACACCAAAATGACTTTAGAACTTCTTCCAACAAAACTAATGCCGGGATCACGATCAACTTAACGTTAATTTAAGGTTAACTTAACGTAAAGGACCTCCTCATGTGTTTAAATGCAGGCGATCACGATGCAGTTAACTTAACGTTGACTTGCAGTTAACTTAACGTAAGTGACGTCCTGGGAGGTCTTTTAATTTAAGTGAACGTTACTTGAAGGGTATCACGTGATCTAGCCAGCCAATCATTATGCGAGTGACGTCAACAGGGCTATTTAGTAACTCATTTGTTGGTATTATGACCAACTCTTATGACTCTTTAGCGTAAGTTCTAGTGATCAGACATTTAAACAATATAATTAAACTAATATAGGAAAGCTAAATTTATCAAAAAGTTTTGTAATAGATATTTTTATTATATCGATTGAAAACTGTAAACATTCACAGATCATCACTGTAAAACTAGTACAAATCACAGATCATACTCGAGAATGAAGATGTTTGGCTCTAGTTGTTACGTTAAGTTACGTGAATCGTGATCACACATACGTTATGTTAACTTCAAGTTAACTTTAAGTGAACGTTACGTTAAGTTGATCGTGATCCCGGCATTAGGCTGCAATGTGTATTGTAAGTTAAATACAACGTCTATTGATAAAGGGAAATATGCCATTTCTGTCTTTACTGACCTTTGTAAAGCATCCGACACTGTTGATCATGCACTACTCATCAAAAAGTTAGAATGTATTGGTGTTAGAGGCTGTTTATGAAAAACTATTTGACAAATAGTTTGCACTGAGTAAAGGTAAATGATTCTAATAACAAGATTACACAGTAATATTTTACACATCTTGTGGAAATATACAAAACACTATAGTGCATACGCAAGAAGACTCGATATTAATTTTTTTTTAAATAAGCGGACAAGTGATAAAACACCAAACTGTTTGCAAAAAAGAATATTTTTTTTGTGACAAGATTCTTTGAATCTATACCTCTCTTTATTGTGAATATATTAACATCCTAGTTTATTAAATTTATTAAATATTTTTTAAGGTCGTTCCACATTTGTTTACATCAATACTTTATGTACTAGTAGGCCTACCTTCATCATAATTATCCCATTTACGTAGGCTATAGTAAGATTCTGGTAAAAATAAACTTTTTGAAAACTAAAACCTTCTTATGAGGTCAACAATTATAGCATTTTAATCAATTATTAGTACTATTTCAAAGGTAAAGATATTATCTATTAAAAGTGATTGTTGCAGATCACAGGGATCTACTTATGAAATATATAAAAAAAAGTTTTAGTGACTTTTATAACAAACTGCCAGATAAAGTTCCTTCATATCTAAATTATAGAGTAAGTAATGTGCATTTAGCTATAACGGGTAGAATGCATGTGAAACATATAAGCATTTGCTTAGAGGGAGAGTGGGAAAGAATCTACAAATACCACCATTCAGTCGCTAGCGAGCAGCCCTAGAACACCAACTTGAGGTATGACTGTAAACCCTGATCCCCACTCAGAAATAATATCCAAGGAGGTAACAAGAGAATTGTTTATTTAAATAACAAAACATATACAACTCTATGAGACGAGTGAGACAGCTTAAATGTGTTAGGTGACATCAGAGTTTTCACGAAGCTCAAAATGTATGTGAAATGAACATCCCAAAGAAAGGACATGATTTAATGGGTAGACACAGGTTTATGAACCATAGAAATAGTTATGGCCAAAGCAAACTCTTATAACATGAGAGATATAGTGTACAAGCAAGCTTGAATGCTGCAAATTTCCTGGACTGCTTCGCATCAGTCACATCATCAGACAACTAACGTGTAATATTCGTAAAAATGCGGAAATCGTCGGCTACAAATGTATGATGTATTGTACAAGTGGCAGCCATAAGCCAACTACCGAGCCGAAGGTTGCTGCGTTATCTGATAGATTGTGATCTTAATAAAACCACACATTTGTAGCCGACGATTTACGCAGGTCCATCATAGACTCTGCCCTAAAATATGAGTGAAGAATGACCTTGGGCACGGGACGATTCCTGGATAGCTCAGTGGTCAGAGCATTGGTGTACTAAGCCAAAGGTCCCGGGGTTTGATTCCCATGTCCAGGTGTCATTTTTAAATTTTCAGAATACTTAAAGCGAGTTCATGTGACACGATTGGTTAAAAAATATAGCTCTCCTTGGATCTTCTATAGTCAACATACATGGTAAAAGGAAGGGTTTGGACTTATTTACATAAAATAGTTCACATGACTCGATCAGATAAAAAATAGAAAATTTAAATGGTGTCTCTTGCACTCATTGATCTATATAAAATAACTGGATGGACTGTGGCTAAAACCTTCGAGCTGTCGTCTGCATACCATTGTGTAAGAGAACTTTCGGGTATCGCTTTCTCTCTTACACCCATTCAAGGCAATTTGGCATTTTGACATATTTCATTAATTTGATTTAATATATGAAATACAGCAATGTGTGACTAATTAAATGAAATAAATGTGTTAGTAAAAGCTTTGAAGAGCATAAAAAAATTCGAAACTGATGAGTTTTTACTCTAAATAAGTTGATGTAGGCTAATATATACGATGATTTTTGAAGGAAGCTCGTTTGGAAGGTTTATCTCGTACCAGAATCCTACCCTATAGTAGTGTTTAGGTAGGATAAATGACCTTCCAGAAGGGAATTTCTACTTCCGTTCTAAATGAACGTTCATCCTACCAAAATACTAATAACAATATGATAAACTAATAATATATTATAGTATTCTGGTACGAAATAAAGCCTTACAGATGGGGAGTCTTACTGTTTTGTAGAAGCAAATTACAAACTGGAGAAAATCTGTGGCCTGACAAATACTTCGGCAATAAGGAGCTCGACATCCATCTTGCTGCGTCAAATCGCTTTCGAAAACAAATTACTTTGTACTAAGGTGGATCGTCTCACGTCGCTCGACCCCAAGTCACTGCCTGTCTGTTATGACTCATAGCTACAGTAGCCCCATGGCTTCTTCGGTGCGGATTGACAGTTCACAGCTGACTTCTGACAGTCAACATTTAGGTACATACCTAAATTTTGACTGTCAGAAGTGACAGCTGCTAAACACATGTTTTTTGCAGATCATATGGTTCGGCGTAGGGATACATAATTTGGTCTGGTAGCTTTTCAAAGCCGTGAGCTGTCAGTCAGCACCAAAGAAGCCATGGGGCTACTGTATGTCTGATGTTCCCCCTGCGTCGCTCCGCTGCGTATCGTTCGTTACCTGCGTGCTCCTACCTTAGTTCGATAGCGAATTTGATCACGTGTTTCAAATTTAGTGGGCCCTGACCAGGATTATAACCTGACCTTCCACTACCAGGAAACCATACGAGACGAAACTAACATCTTTGTTCACTTGCCTACAAGTACAGATGATATGCAATCAATCATACACTTTTGGACCCTGCCGGAAATTAAATCTTGGACCCCTTTTCATCAGAAGACAGATAGCGCTACCGATTGAGTTAGGACAGGAGTCGGCAAAAGGTCAATCTCTCAGCAATTTTCAGTCGATCACTCAAGGAAACTATGTTGTCACAAAAAGGTAAGCTTACCGTGCATTATTCCACTATGGTGCAGGTTAAAAGATAGGGCCATGTTGTAATCCATCAAGGTGAGACTGACAGTTTTCAGGTAAACGGAATGTATTTATATATTTATAAAGCCCAGGGACGTAGGTAATGGAGGAAATATTGAACTTAAGGAATAAATATAAGATTTTAGAAAAAAAATTAAAAGTTGAGTGGAAAACGAAGGATGATTGCGGGAACTTTGATAATGTAAAAGTCGATTGAAGCCACAAAAAGGTTTACGATCCCTGAGCTAAGATGTCGGCTCACATAAAGTACCACCTCTTACTACCCATTCAGTTCATACGCTTAAATACTAATTACGCTAATGAGGTATGTATGAGGAAGGTTTAATTTAAAGGAAGTGTACCTGCATTTGTGTGGAAGAGAGAGTGGGAAACCATTTTAGAAAACACCCTCAGTACCACCCGACCGGGATCGAACCACGATCTCCCCGTCATCGACAGTCTAGTATATTGTGAGATAGCGCCTCGGACCATGCGGCCACCGGATGCGGATTACAACCAGAGACACGAACGCTCTAAAGCTACGGCGAGGTGATGTGAATTTCTCTCTCCTCGCTGTTACTTTCCACTTCTCTTTCCATTTTCACCAGATCTTTTTTTTTTTACTATTATTACTCGAGAGAAATCTGATACAATATGCAAATAAAATATTAAAAAATAATAATAAATAACATGCCAAGTTGTTGCAATAAAAAAATTGTTCGTAAAATTAATGAGACACTTATAGGAGATTGGGTTTCAATCAACTTTCAGTTAATCTGCATATTTAAAACGGACAGGATATCTACCTTGACGTGTCCTAAAAAAAAGGTATAGAAATAACATGAAATTTATCATAGAAAAACCATTCAGTTAAAACAAAAAATTAATACATTTTATTATATTTTATATTACACCCAAAGTTTTATTCCAATTGTTTTATTTTTCAAGTGCTTAATTGCCAAAAGTTATTAGTAGTTAGAGCTTTATGGTTATAACTAGGGATCGGCCGTTCGAGTGAACGAATCTGTGGAACCTCTAAGGATATCCGAGTCTCGAGAATTCGAGATTAAAAAATAATAATCTAGAGTTTTGAATCTGGGCTAGTTTTATTTGGATCTATTATGATATTACTAACTAGTGGGCTTAGTTGAACATCAGCAAAGAAAATCTAGCATCAAACAGATCTTTCTGTGAACAAAGTCAGAATTTGATGGGAGGGGTGGGTGGAGGGGGAGGATACCAATTTGAGAAAGTTGAGAGAGTTCTTCCACAAATGAGCCCCATTTTCACACTTTATTTTTTTTTAAATAATAATTTGTTTTAAAATCTATGTTCAATATAATATTGTTTTTAATATGACTCTAAAATATTGCAAAACACTATTAACTGAACCTAATATTTTCTTAGTTAAACTTGATAATCCATTTTCTCTTTAATTTGAACCGTTTTGTTGACATTTTAATATCTATTTACTTAAAGGTAATACTATACAAAACACACATGCGTAATCAACTATAATTATTTTATACCCGCTTCGGTGGCCGCGTGGTCTAACGCGCTATTCTCGCAGTAGACTAAATTCCGATGATGGGAAGATTGAGGTTCGAATCTCGGTTGGGTGTACTGATGGTGGTTTTCCCAAAATTGTTTTCCACTTTCACTTCACTCAAAGTGCTGGTACACTTTCTTTAGATATAACCTTCCTAATCTCTAAAATCACTATCGTAATTAGTATATAAGTGTTACAACCAATTGGGTAGTAAGACACGGTGCAAAATAAAATTATATCATAAATTTTTTAAAATTCCAGAAATATTGAAAGGATACGTTAGCACTAAAATGGCGTATTAACCTCTTATACTTATCATGTTTACTTAGCCTACTATTTGTTAAGATCCGGATTCGTATTAGCGATTCGGGATTCAAAATAAATGAGAGTTTGGATTCGGGGAAAAGTGGATTAGAATCCATCTTTAGATTTTTTTTTTTGTCATCGTCTTTCACTACACGTTTTTGTTACACATATATGAACTATTTACTCTAATGTATTAAGGATGAGGAAGGTTGATTTAATGTACCCGCATTTGCATTTAGGAAGAGTTCAAAACAATTAAAGAAAAACAACCCTCAGGATACCTAGCTGAGATTTGAACCCTGATCTTCCTTTCATCAGCAGTCCAGTCTATTGCAAGAGTGACGCCTTAAGCTACTATGTATTCTTATTCTGTTTCACACTTAATTTAGATCTCTTATAGTATTTTGTTATTATTTATCAAAAACAAACAAGAATGTTTTGGGTAATCATTCGAATTCTCTACCTTCACCCTTTTACGGCAGCACTTATTGGATTTTATTAATCAAAGTTCTCATACATTCCTAACATATCTTACACGCAATTTATTATTTGCTATTTCTAGAATCTTAGAAGAAATTATCTGCAAAATGTGTTTAGTCCGTGAATGAACACATCAGTATAAAACTTCCTAGACGGAGGGCCACGCATTGTGATCACTACTTTACACAACTTCCTGGTAGGCCATGTAGTGTGAACACATCAATACACAACTTTTGGTGGTCCATGTAGTGTGAACACATCAATTCACAACTGTTGGTGGTCCAGGTAGTGTGAACATATCAATACACAACTCCTGGTAGTCCATGTAGTGTGAACACATAAATACACAACGTCATTGTAGTCCATGTAGGGTGAACAAATCCATACACAACTGCTGGCGGTCCATGTAGTGTTAACAAATCCATGTAGTGTGAACAAATCAATACATGACTCCTGGTGATCCATTTAGTGTGAACAAATCACTACACAACTCTTGGTGGTTCATGTCGTGTGAACACATCAATACACAACTTCATTGTAGTTCATGCAGTGTGAACAAATCAATACACAACTTATGGCTGTTCATGTGATGTGAACAAATCAATACACAACTATTGATGGTCCATGCCGTGTGAACACATCAATACACAACTACTTTGTGTTGTTCGCACAGTGTGAACAAATCAATACACAGCTCCTGGTGGTCTATATAGTGTGAACACTTCAGTAGACACTTGAGTATGTCCACACGAGCGAAAGCAGGTGATGAATGTCCCTGCATTTGGTCCAACAGCGCAGGTGTGCTTTCAATCTTGACCGGTGAGCAAAATTAATGATTATCTACAACCAGCAATCAGACTGCTTCAATCAGCCAGGCTTCAATTAGCAGTCTGTTAGAACGCTCAGTGATGGTGTGGTCTCTACATCAAGTAGGTACAAGTTAGATGGACTCGCCTCAGTGGCCGAATGGTCTACTCTAAGGCGTCACGCTTGTGTTAGACTGGATTGCTGATGTCGGGGAGATCGGGGTTCTAACCCCAGTCGATTCTACTGAAGATGGTATTTTTATAAATAGTTTCCCACTCTCCTTCCATGCTAACTAGGGAATATTACCTCTAAAATGCTTCTTTCCTCTTACCTATTCCATTAAAATAATTAATATACGTATAACCTGAACCGATGGTAAGACACGATGATTAAAAAAAAAGTTGGACTAGGCTGGTGGTTGTGAGTAATCTGAATTCTACCCAGGAGGCCAGGATTCAATCCTTATATACTGCCTTGAAGAAACCTCCATCCATCTAACTGCTGGTGGTGTTGCTATTGTATAACCTCACAATTTATATTATATTTAATTCGTGAATATATTCTCCTCGACAATGATTCCCGAAGCTATATCTAACAGTTTTTTTATAATCATTTGTTAATTTTTTTTAAATTGAAAGCTTATTCACAGAGGTTTTACAAAAAAAATATTCAAATGTGAATATTTTTCAAAGGGAAAACAGCAAATTAAGAAAATGACAATTTCTTTCGAAAAAAATGTCTTGAGTTGTACAAAAAATGTTTTTTTAATGCAAGTATTTACTTACAGAATTATCATAATATGAACGTTAACAAGTTTTCAATAACGAAGCAGCAATATATATAATTTACGTTGATCGGTGAATGTAAGGTGGAATTGAAAGTGAGAAAATGTCAGTGTTTTTGCAAATTTTATAGAAAAACATTTGTTTGGCGAAAATAAGTAAGACATTGCTCCAATAGAAACAAACTTTAATTTTCTTCACATGGTGATATCTATCGTTGTTATAAAGAAGGTGGTTTAATAAAACTGAGCTGTAGGTCAGTACAAAACACCTGAACTTACTACTAACCTTGTTACTTGGAATAGCTAGAAAGCTGACTTGGACGGTTTTTCTCCCGGATACGACTCGTTTTGTCTTAAGATTAAAATAATAAACTTTAGCTGATACGGCAGAAACAAACCGTTCAAGTATTCAAAACTGTGAATCTTCTTGTTTTGTTGTTTTTTGTTTTGTTTTTTCAAAGTATTTTATGGAATGTTTAAACAGGTATTGATTTTCCGTTAACATTATAAAGTTGATTACCCGCCTCGGTGGCGTAGTTGGCTAACGCGCTAGTCGTGTTGAGCTCGACCGCCGAGGACGGGGAGATCGAGGTTCGAATCTCGGTCGGGTGAACTGGGGGTGGTTTTTCCTAAATGGTTTTCCACTTTCCCTCCACGCAAATGCGGGTTCACTTCCTCTAAATTCAATCGTCCCAATTCCTAATCCATTAGCGTAATTAGTACTTAAGCGTATAACCCGAACGGGTAGTAAGACGCGGTGCTAAATATATTATAAAGTTGACTTTCCCAAATCTTAGAAAACATGATAAGCAGAGCAAGATATTAAAATATCCACGGGAAAGGACTATTATGGCAATGTATATACGCATGTATGTACGTATGTATGTATGTACGTAACGTATGTATGTATGTACGTATGTATGTACGTACGTAACGTATGTATGTATGTACGTACGTAACGTATGTATGTAATGTATATAGTCTTTGTAATGTTTGTAATGTATGTATTGTATGTAATGTAATGTAATATAATGTAATGTAATGTAATGTAATGTAATGTAATGTAATGTATGTATGTATGCCTGCAGGGTATGTACAATGACATTTTAATCAACTGTTTTGGTATTTGAAATGTCATGTTAAGGGGTTGAGGGTTGTTCAGAAAACGCCACACCCTTACCTACACTTCTAGTTAACATATGGATTATACCGGCTGTTTCTAAACTCTCTGTACAAACTTAAATCACAGCATCTGTGGGCAAAAATAAATATAGAAACTAGTATAAAAATGTCTTGAAAATTCATCTCTACTAAATGTAAGTTTAAGCTAGACGCAACAACGCCGGGAGTACGCAGCTCTAAGTACGTACATGTATAACAAGTTGCATATCACTAGGCGGGCACATCACAATAGGTGTTCACTCCCCGACTAAGTCACAACAGTATCCATTGTTTGCATTCTACGCGCTCTCACCCGTCAGACCCGTTGCTAGCGGCCTGAGACTTATCTCCTCCTTGTGATATGCAACTTGTTATACACGTACGTACTTAAAGCTGCTTACTCCCAACTTACAGTTGGTAATAAATACCAGATGACTTTTCCGGACAATTTGTTACTAGGATTTTCTGTTTCTTTCCGCCCACAGATGCCGTAGTTTTAGTTTTGGCGAAGAGTTTACTAACACCCTGTATAATACATAACGATATTCCAATTTGTGAATCCAACGGTCAAACAAAAAATTGGTATAACCAGCCAAATTTGTTTCGCATTTATGTTTTGTTTTCTTTCGATTAGTCTTTTTTAAATCATCGAGACACATAATACATAGGTGATTCAAAAACCATTGAATTGATTTAAAAGAACGAATAAATTGAGGGTAAATGATCGATTTTTGTAAAAATTAGATCAAAAATCAATCATCCATACTATAGAACGTGTGATAAGCGATTAGTATTTCTGGACATAAAAATTTAAAAACACTTAAATACTTTCATATGGGTTTCGTGCAAGAAAAAAAGATACAATATAATCATACACACTAACTTCTAAAGTATATAGTATAGTTAGGAACCAATTACCTAAAAATCGATTATCAATAAACTACCATTAAATAATTTTTCATAAGAAAAAATAAATAAACTTTATATTCTTATGAAGTATCCTTCAAGTACAAACAATTTTTTTGCATCATTTAAAACAAATATTTCCATTTATAAAAACAGTCATCAATAAAAAGCCTCAAATTTTTTTTTAGAAAAATGTTATATAGTATATATATATATATATATATATATATATATATATACATGTCTTACATTATATATATAATGTAAGACACTCATCAGATACCCATTTTGATTAAAATTTCTGAAGTAATTTTCGAAATACCCGCTTTGGTGGTTGCATGGTCTAAGGTGCTACTCTCGTAGTAGACTAAACTGCCGATGACGGGGAGATCGAAGTTCGAATCTCAATTAGGTGTAATGAGGGTGATTTTACAAAATGGTTTTCCACTATTCATCCACGCAAATGTGGATACACTTCCTCTTAATATAATCTTCCTAATCCCATAAAAAACGCGTAATTAGTACATAAGCGTATACAGCCCAAACGGGTAGCAAGATAATTTCAAAATTTTAAATTTCAAAGAGAAAATCTTCACTAAACTACCCGTAAATCAACCTTTCTGTGAAAAACACAGTGTGGAGTGCTATTTATTACGTAAAACACTCCACACGGAAGTGGCTGTTAGACTCTGGACAACATCCTGAGGTCCAACACCATAGCTCAGTCGGTTGCGTGACTCTCTACTGAGCTAAAGGTCCCGAGGTTCGATTCCTGGCATGGCCGAAAAATTAATCATTGGTGAAATGTTAAGTTTCTCCTTTCACAGTGATGAATTAATGGTCGGGGGCTGGGTGTTGTTGTGTCTGTTATTGATTTAAGTTAGTATAAACGTTGTGTACTAAAATAATCAGTCGGTTCAAAAAGTGTAAGTTAAATTCCTCAGATAAATAAATAAAGAAACATTCTGAGATAAGTGGTTGGGATACCCGAACATGAAGAGGACGGAAGATTAGACTATAAAGCTGTTTGTCAATGGACCGCGCAGTGATGGAAAGAATAAATAAAAACTTGACTAGGTTAAGTATTAGTTATTTTGATTATCTGCTGGGTTGAATAAAGGATAAGATAAGTAAATGTGACACTATTCTGGAAGAAGAATCTGACATGGCTGGCGCGTGCGCGGACAAAATTGTTTTCTCTCGAAACATCACCCCGTGTTTCGGTTTCAAGCAGGTCTATGTGCGCTTTATTGAGATTTGTTATGTTCGTTGGTGATTTTGCTTTTTGAGTTATGCCGATACGATTTGCTTTAAATCGCTCTTGCTTTTGAAATAGCCGGTGTGCGGCAATCCCATTTAAGAGGGGAATGAGGGGTGGCCAGAATTTTCGTGAAGGGGGAAGCGGCCAGGATTTGTGTTAGGGGAGGATCAATCAGGATTTTTTTGATAGAGGGAGGGGGGTAAAGGACCAGGATTTTTGTAAAGGGGGGGTGTGGCCAGGATTTTCGTGAAGGGAGGACAACCAGGATTTTTCTGGGGGGGAGGAGAACGACCAGGATTTTTGTAAAGGGGGGTGTGGCCAGGATTTTCATTGGGGGGGAAGGTGGGCACTATAAAGGGGTTGAGGGAGGTTCCCTCTGAGAAATTATGACGGAAAATTCTTTCAAAATTTTATAGTAAATTTAAGAATAATATAGAAATTAATCAGAAAATTTGAAAACAAATATCGCATACAAGTTCAACGTTTATTTATGAATTTGTTAATTTTTGATTGTTAAGTTATGTGTTAAAAAATGTAATTCAACTATTGACAGTGATTGACACTTGAGGCAACTGGCTAGTAAGATATTACGTGACAGTACAACTAATAGTGACTATAAAATAGATTTAATTGGTTTAATCTTTTAATTATTATTATTATTCTTAAAACTAAAAAAAAAAAATCTTTCCACACCTCTGGATTCACCACACCCCTGTTCCCAACAACCAGTTCGGAACAATGAAGTTTTGTTGTACAACCGAAGTGAAACATATCCATTACCAGACAGTTTATGTAGTTCCTTCCCTGGCCGTAACGTAGCACCACCTGCGTGCGCGCTTCTAGAGGTGTAGTATCAAACCTGATGTATTCGAACCTCCCACTTCAGTATGCGGTCAGCGCTCCGCGGGTGTTGTCGGTAAAATATAGAGCTCGTATACGCGTAGATCCTCCGCGCACGTGGCGGTGTTTTGAGTTTGACAGCTCACGCGTGTTCTTAATACTGCCGCCCACGCTCAGCTGATTTACACGACCTGTCATGTCCGCAGTAATATGATGTTCATCGGGATGTTAATAGTTAATTGAATTTTATTAAAGTAGCACTTTGGATTTTTTGCATTGAACTGGTTCATATTGAAACAAATTGGTGTGTGCAAATATTAATGATGAATAGTTTTAAAGGATTAAATAAGACAGCATTCTAGTGAGTTTATTTTTTATATACAAAAATAGATTATTATTCATTTAAAAAAAACACACAGGGTTTAAAATTATCTTTAATTATTTTACGTTTGAAAAGTTCACCAGGTCTTTAAAAATGTGTATGTTTCTTTGATGATAAAATAAATGAGTGTTTGGTGAATTTTATTTGGAAAATAGCAAGTATTTTAATTTCACATTCAGCCAAACACGTAACTATTCATTAAACTTGTATGTAATACCGCTCATATTATTCCCCCCTTTCCCCCCCGTAAACTGCATCTTAAGTCCAAATGCCAAACAACATCCAAAAAGTGTATAGAAACTTAAGTCCGTCTTAAATCTCTTAAACTGGTTTTCCTCAACGAAAATAGTGCCTACGTTTTACAGTGCAAAGAAGCATATTTTTTTTTCGACGCAACATTTTTAACGGGATCGAAACCGTTCTTTTTCCACGACTATATTTTTTGTTTTGTTTTTAACGAGAAGAATTTATAAACGACCTTGGACCATTATCATGATCATCTGAAAATGACACGTTTCTTGCGTTGTTAAATGGAAAGTAGTATCGTCTTTTAGAAATAAAAAAGAAACCCAACGAAAAAAACAAAAACATTCTCAGAAAATAATTGTTCGTACAGTTATATTCAGCTTGTATTTCTTATTTAAATTGAGAAAGAGGAAGTTAAAAATATTAATATAATATAACAAGTGATTCTTTATAAAGATAAATATGTTTATCCTTTCAATTACGTTCGTTTAATAATCTAATATTTTACGTGCCTCTCTACAACGTTTGCGCTTAGGATAATGAATTCGAAGATAACTCTTGTATGTCAAATCTGATTTCACTTTTTTTTCCCCTCTCTCTCTCTCTCTAGGGGTAAAAGAGAAACTTTTTTTTTTAATATCCGATGTAACATCGCCAAGAGTTCATAACGTTTGATCTCTAGAGTATGTTCAAGATTATTCGATAAGTTTACTTATAGAAGGTAGGTAACATTTGAATTATGTACTCCTTATATCTTGATACTTGTCAAAGTTTTCTAAGACCGACGTGTGAAGAAAATTTTCAAGTAAACAATTAAATATTATGTTTAAAAAAAATGTAGTGCGGAATTATTTCCTCTCCAAAGAGACGGAAGCCAAGGAGATTGTGAACTCGCGTAATAAGTACGTTAGCGGTCTGTTTTCGGCTGCATCGGAAGATCTAGTTGCGCTGGAAGAGTTCGAAGCGAGGCAAGGCCACCTGGAAGTGTTAGCCAGAGCGTGTCGGAATGATCGTGTAGGCCGCGCGTGATGAGTCACGGAGCCACCCACCGAGCTAACCCCTCACGACCGGCGGTTTAGCTGTGACGCTTCCCATACCTGTTTCCGCCAGTAGCAGTAAGTTTAGTGTTCTTTCTTTTGTCGGTTTGTGTTTTTTAAGATAGGGGCAGGGACACCCTGAGGTGTAAGAGAATGGGGTGGAAAATCGGACATTATTTTTCCTGAGGGCCCCAACCGCGTAAATATATATCTTTTACAGAATAATGTCTTGTCGCAATCAAAACACACATGTAAATAAGTATATGATCTTTTACTTTCTCTATGGACTTTCCAAACCTAGTTTTTATTAATTTGGTGAAGATTTAAAAAAAAATTACATATATATTTCATAAACATAATTTAAATATTGTGTTGGTAAAAAGATAAATCACATAAACTAAGTAAACCCATTTTGTGTGAATGTGGATTATTAAAGTTTACAAACACGAGTTAAATATGATCAAATAATTAATAAATATGGAAAGGTTATTAAATTATTACTTTTACTAAATAATTTAAACTGCAATACCTTCATTTATTATGTTCCCGAACTCTTATCCTCGATGGAATAACTATTCGTTCCTGATTGGCTGAACGCAATCCAACGCAACTACATAAATGCGAGAGATTGACATTGTTTATCTCCTCCCGACATGCGACTGCGCTTGCGTATGCTATTGTAGACAGACAATATTACGAGTCCGACAAGGGGGTGCGACTGGTTGTAGACTGAGCCTTAGCAGTTCTTAACGAAAAATAGTTAACGCTTACGATTAGAGCTTGCTCTTCTGAGTGTCTTCGGTTCCAACACAAATTGATTACGTCAAATCAATACGAGCAGATAAATTTGTCACATGATCATAAATTATAATTAAGAGGCCTCAGACTGCAATAATTGAAATGGATGGGCCTGTTAAAAATATAACAAATAAAGTTAAATAAAAAAGTTCGACTTGTTTAGTTTAAAAAATAAATAAATTAATAAATGGCTAATTTTTTTAAAATCTCATACCTTCAATGCAAGGTTTATTAACAAACAAGGACTAATATTATTCGAAGGTGTTGGAATGAAAAGGATTACTGAAAGGAAATTCACCCATATTAATTAAGATAGTTAATGGGAAAAGCACTGTAAATATCTCATGTGGAAAATATCGACTGTGTACCTGGCAGTAAGTTGAACTCCGAACTCCCCGTCAATGGCGACCGAGTGCAATTTAGAGATTAACGACTTAGACCGCTTGGGGCCACCTCTGCATGACGGTAGATGACCCACTTCGGTGGTCCCATGGTCTAGGGTGTCACTCTCACAATAGACTGGACTGCTAAAGACGAGGAGATATGAGTTCGAATCCCGGTTGTGTGTACTGAGGGTGTTTTATATCTATTATTATTATTATTATTTAGCACCGCATCTTACTACCAGTTCGGGTTATACGCTTAAGTACTAATTACACTAATGGATTAGGAATTGGGAAGGTTGAATTTAGGGGAAGTGAACCCGCATTTGCGTGGAGGGAGAGTGGAAAAACATTTAGTAAAAACCACCCCCAGTTCACCCGACCGAGATTTGAACCTCGATCTCCCCGTTCTCGGTGGTCTAGCTCAACACGACTGACGCGTTAGCCAACTACGCCACCGAGGTGGGTGTTTTTTTACCTAAATGGTTCTCCACTCGCCCTTCACGCAAATGTAGGTATACTTTATCTAAATTCAACCCTTCTCATGCTTGATACACTAGCGTAATTAGTACATATGTGTACAACCCAAACGGGTTGTAAAACTCGATGCTAAAAAATAAAATATTAAGAAACAGATACATGAAAATTTTTCCATGAGGATCATAACATTCTAGGATTGTTCAACCAAACGGAATCACTTGTCCCCTTCCAAACCTCCTAAGGCTCAGTGAGTATGGAGATCGATTGTTTAACAGGGAGTCTACGGTTCAATCCCAGGGGCAGGTGTTTACAATCGTTTCTATTTATGCAGCGTGTAAAGCCATAATAGTCTATTCACGATAACTTTAGACTTTCCTGATATTTGAAAAAAGTTTTTCAATATGGTCTGGTGAAAATTATGTAGGTGAGTTGCGGCCTAATCTTGAAATCGTGTACGAGTTGCAGCCCAGGTTTTTGAGAGAGATGTATGAGTTGCGTCCACTTAATTAGCAGTGTGCTTTCTATCGTGCTATCTTAAATTTCAGATATAAACTATCATCGTCTCATGTCGACATCCCTCGTAATATTTAAACTCCCTCAGTTCCTGTCGTTAAATAGTTTTAGCAAAAATTTGGAGCTTTCTTAGGTTAGGTTAAGTTAGGTTAGGTTAGGTTAGGTCAACAGCCCGGGCCGCAATTCACACGTGTCTCTTTAGAAGTAAACAACTCTTGCGGCCGCAAATCACCTGCAGCCATTGAAAATATATTTTATCGATTTGTCAAAGTTACATTTTTTTTTTTTGAAGCGGATGACTATACTTTTTTTCTTTTATCACAGTTTTAATTAGTCAAATTTTTATAGAAAGAACCTTAGCCAACAGTTTAAAAAAATTATAGGAAGTGTACCCGCATCTGCGTGGAGGGAGGGCTAAAACCCATTTTGGAAAACAACCTTCAGTACACCCGACCGATATTTGAACCTCAATCTCTCCATCATCGTCAGTCTAGTCTACCGCGAGAGTATCATGTCAGAACATGAAGCCACCGAAGCGGGTCTCACTTTTATTATTATTATTATTATTATTATTATTATTATTAGCACCGCGTCTTACTACCCATTCGGGTTACACGCACTTACGCTAATGTGTAATGGTAGGGTGATAGTGAGATGAAATGGAGGACCTACAGCTTAACGTGGGATCCGAACCACGGTGGAGGCCTGGCATTCCTCACATTCACAAGTTGTGATTAATACACGTCTTGTCAGAGGTGAAGTAAGGGTTTGGAAACTAGATAAATCTGTACCGGGACCGAGGATTGAACCCCGGGCCCCCAGCACAGAATTCTGACACCTCACCCCTAGACCGCCAGGTCACCAAGTTTGTTGTTGATAGCTACAGTACCCCTATTAAGCCAGAATAAATATTTGTGCACAGTGTTTATCTGTGAAGCCATTCTAAAATGGTCAAAAACGAACTTTTAAATGCAGTTTTTATCCAAATATAATTTAACATTTCAACAATGTTCAGTATTAGGAACTTTTATTAACTCTTTATATTCATTAATGTTTAATCAGAAATGATCCACGTGCAATAGTGTTGGTGTAAATTTACGATTTCTAGCCGGCTGTATCACAGAGTTGATTGGCATTCTCTTAATGAAGCAATTATTGCAAAAAATACCGAACTTATGTCAAGATGATAAATGTTAAGCTTTAACGAGAATAGAACCAGGTGACAATCGCATTAGCAAATGAAGTCTCTTCTTGATCAGGAAGTAGCGGTTGAACAACAATGTGTTGTAAATATGTCTTCTTGATTCATAGGACCTATGAACCTATAAAATATTTTAATGGGCGTGCGTAAGACCGTAATTGTGACAAGCTATGTGAATGATATCTTCATAAATTGCAAGTGACATGAGAACATTATTTAGTATTTCTCGTCGTTTGAAAGTGACGCAATATAATTTTTTTGCTCGTACACTTGTCCTGTCACATTATTCGGTGAATAGAAGGTTGTGCACCTCATGATGAAATAGTATAGCTACATAATATTGTCCGATAGGAACAAAAGTTGGTGCAATGATCGCAGGTCATAGGGACAGCTAACTACATCTTCAAAATAACATCCCTTTGATATAAATAGTGTTGGCCCGACAGGTGTTTTTTTAAGCACCTGAAGTTTTTTTTTTTTTGCGGAAAACTATACTTGATTATGGTAATGATGTAAGTCACTGGTAGATTATTTTTTTTCCAAACGTTAAAACACTTCATTGATCTAATATAATTATGTGAGAGAGTGAATTTATTAAAAAAATTATTTGAGAGATTTAACACGTACTTTCTGAACTGACTGTTTATATCAGCACACGAGAATTTTTATGTTTTGTTTTTATTTAGCACCGAGTCTTACCACCCGTTCGGGTTATACGCTTAAGTACTAATTACACTAATGGGTTAGGAATTGGTAAGGTTGAATATAGAGGAAGTGAACCCGCATTTGCGTGAAGGAAGAGTGGAAAACCATTTAGGAAAAACCACCCCTTGTTAACCTGACCAAGTTTTGAACCTCGATCTCCCCGTCCTCGGCAGTCGAGCTCAACATGACTAGCGCGTTAGCCAACTACGCCCCTGAGGCGGGTGAATTTCTATGAATGAGAGTGAAAGGTCCTACCAATTATGCCGGTAAAGCTATTCACACATATCTTCCAGGTTTCTTTGACATGCCACTCGACATGGGACCGGCGGCTTTACTTCCCCTCCGAAGGAAGTTGTGCGACGTATTTTTATCGCTAAAGAAAAATCAATCATCCCCCGTTGGGTTTGAACCTACGAACATCGGATCCTGAGGCGAGAACTTTTACCTCAAAAACACAGAGATCAACGAGAGTTTGAAGACACTATAAGTTGGAACTTATTGCGACATTCGTTTGTTTGTGAATAAATCGATACAAGCAGCGCAAATAATACACTTGTATGTTTGTGAATATATAAATACCAATTAAGTTACATTATTCACTTTGTTACATCACGATGCGACATTTCGGAAGTTTACCCCAAGTTTTGGCGGCACGTTGTTATTTCACGATACTAACGTAACAGTTTCGAGGTGTGTGATGTGTTATTTATTGATTATGCAACCCGCTTCTTTGACCGCATGGTGTAACGAACTACTCTCGAAGTAGACTAGACTGTCGATGACGGGGAAATTGAGTTTCGAATCTCGGTCGCGTGTACAGAGATTTTTTCAAAATGGTTTTCTACTCTTCCTCCTCGCAAATTCTTGTACACTTCCTCTAAATATAACCTTCCTAATCCCTAAAATCACTCGAGTAATTAGTACATTAGTTTACAACCCGAACTAGTAGTAAGACAAGGTGCAAAAAAAAATTAATTAAAATCTGCACTGTCAGTAATTCTATTATTGAAAAACACATTAATAAATCCTTTAATTATAAATATTAATAAACGGGTCATGTGATCTGATATCATACGTGACGGAACTGCCGGCGTAAGATGACCGCGTCGTATTAATGAGTCTCCTCAGCTACACGGGGTAGTAAGACTTTGATATGACTGATATAATAATTACCAGTAAACCCGTGCGAAACTTTTGCGCATTGAACCTTCCTCCCCCCCCCCCAAAAATGATTTAGTATTTTGTTGGGTTGTTGAAATTAAATACTCAATGAAGTTTGTACACGAAATAACAAAGAGTTTATTTTCGGTAATAGATACAAAAATATTATGAGATTTTTCTTCTAACTTAAATTTTAAAAAAATTGTTCTAACGTAAACTGAGTATGCTATATCAGAAAAAAAAATCATATCAACTTATGCTTTATTCATCGCTGTAGGCTTTGTATTAGTTGAGGAAAAGGGATGTTAACAACAGAAATAATATATAGGATTGCTTCATTAGAAACATAGAGTTTAATTTTCTTCACAAGGTGATATCAAAATATATAGCAGATCCGTCCCACTAAGCTACCGTGTATGTGTGTCCACCAGGTGGGATGGGCATCCTGGCGAGCACTATAGCAGATCCGTCCCACTAATCTACTGTATGTGTGTCCACCAGGTGGGATGGGCATCCTGGCGAGCACTATAGCAGATCCGTCCCACTAATCTACTGTATGTGTGTCCACCAGGTGGGACGGGCATCCTGGCGAGCACTATAGCAGACCCGTCCCACTAATCTACTGTATGTGTGTCCACCAGGTGGGACGGGATCCTTGCGAGCACTATAGCAGACCGTCCCATAATCTACTGTATGTGTCCACCAGGTGGGAGGGCATCTGGCGAGCACTATAGCAGACCCATCCCACTAATCTACTGTATGTGTGTCCACCAGGTGGGACGGGCATCCTGGCGAGCACTATAGCAGATCCGTCCCACTAACTACTGTATGTGTGTCCGTCAGGTGGGACGGGCATCCTGGCGAGCACTATAGCAGACCCGTCCCAGTAATCTACTGTATGTGTGTCCACCAGGTGGGACGGCATCCTGGCGAGCACTATAGCAGATCCGTCCCACTAATAGCATAGGATCCCCGATCCCCATAACTACTGTATGTGTGTCCACCAGGTGGGACGGGCATCCTGGCGAGCACTATAGCAGATCCGTCCCACTAAGCTACTGTATGTGTGTCCACCAGGTGGGACGGGCATCTGCCCTAGCAGTCTATCGTATGTTCAAGTGAGGTTGCACCGTGTGCCCGAGCGACGAGTGGGGAGGACGCCGACAGTGACGCCACCAGTGGCGCCGCCGCCTCCGCCATGACCAACCTCAACAGAATCAAGGTGGTGGTGCTGGGCAGCTCCAGAGTCGGCAAGACCGGTGAGTGTAACTACTCTCTTTTTTTCTCCCACGCTCCACGGAGGCATCGACTAAACTTCCCGAAGCTCAACATAAGTTGGTACAGAACAACCATTTTCATACGAAGGCCTTTTAGAAAACACTAACATATTTTTTTCGATCAATATTTAAAACATTTCACTATAACCCTAGTATTATTTTATAAGTAGGCCATGATTGTTATAGGAAATCCACTTTTGAGCTTCAACATTGATTTAAAGTCACTAAAATTTGTCATTTTATAAATATTTCTTATTTGATATATATATACATATATATTTAGCACCGTGTCTTACTACCCGTTCGGATTATACGCCTATGTACTAATTACACTAATCTGTTAGGTATTAGGAAGATTTAATTTAGAGTAAGTGTACCCGCATTTGTGTGGAGGAATAGTGGAAAATCTTTTAGGGAAAACCACCCTCAGTGCATCCAACCGGGATCGAACCCCAATCACCCGGTATTTGGTAGTCTAGACTAACACGTGAGTCACGCGTTATAATTATACATCGGTATGTATAATTTAAAACAATGCCCAAATATTAAGCTCTAACAAAATCTTTTAAGCTAATTTTAAATTTTCAAAAAATAATGTATCAGTAAACTACTCCTTAGTTTAAAAGCTAGAGTTGATAACGATTTTACTTAAAGATATGATCATATACAATATAAATAATAAGTTTGATAGAAATCCGTCAAACAGTTTCTGATGTAGCCCTAAGTATAGACAGACAGATATGGAGACAGACATATGTAGGAACAGAAAGAGTTGCAAGACCAATTTTTGAGTTCGAAGATATATACAACTTCAAGATCCATCAAAATATCAAGGTCAAAACTGTTCACTATTACAATACTTTATTCATATGAAGAACTAAATAAGTATATATTGTACAAGGTTATACGTGACCCGACGGAAACGTTATTTTCAACAGAGAGACATAATTAAAATTAGGACATACGGAAAATTATTCTTTTCACCGCGAGGTTTCTAGATAAAACACAACATCGTGATATTCCCTTTTCTCCATTTCTTCGACAGAACATAAGACTAACAACTCGAGTTTGATTGATCGTAAGATTAAAAGTAATGAAAAGGTATCAGGCGCGTCTATTTACATGTGATGGGTAATTAATCAATGCGTGTAATGTGGATTACCCCAGTTTCTGGGCCTTGTAGAACTAGTCCCGTTAATGGGATGGAGATTAATTATTGATCGATCATGTGCTGAGCCTGGACGAATAAAAAGACGATCTTTGACTGGAGAAAAAATTATAAAGGTGGTTTATTTTAACTTATCATCCTTCTGTGTTTTGTGTGTATACTGACGCACCCATGAATATAATTTGAGTATGGAGGAAAGGGGGTTGGGGGTTGCGGCCCCGAAGAGCACGGGTACAAAATAGTGCAGGTAAAAAACAGCGCAAGTGTACAGTTGTAAAGATCGCGCAAGTATTTCGTGACCTAGTAGCGATCGACCCATCTCTTCTCAGAAACAGCGCAAAGGGATCTGTATTTAACTAGGTAACAATTGTACAGATCGCGCAATCAGCCTTAACTTTCAAGTTACTGGCATGGAGTTTTTAAGTTAGGTTAGGCTAGGTTAGGTCAGGTGGGATTAAAGGACAGTCAGATTTCAAACATTCTCAGTACGAAGTTGGACAGCTCTTCAATCTAGTAACCTACGCATTCCTGCCAAATAAAATAAAGGAAATATACACTCGACTTTTTATGGTAGTTAAGGTTTGTGCTCTTATGTGGTTACGCTCTTTTGCACCCACTTTTCACTTGCGCTTTTATGTACCCATGCTCTTCGGTAGCATATTCATGGGGGGTGGGTGCAGGGACGGATCCAGATCATTTTCTTAGGGGGGGGGTCATAATTATAAATAACATAGTTACTTACAATGTTAGATTTCTGTTTAAAGCCATTTAATAATTTCTTATTCATATTTGATCTTATACATGTTTTAAACCGGGATCATCCTCTCCAATTTTTTAAAATCGGATAGTTATTATAAACTATTTGGAGTGGTCCTCCTTCAAAAAGTTTTTGAAAAATGGTTCACTCTAGAAGCTATGATTAGTCTTTGCCTTGAATTTTTTTTAATTAGATTCTTTTATAAATTATAAACCACTATTATAAGTGTTCCTCACCTCGACTTTTTTAAATTCGGATACCCCTCGAAGATATTTAGAGTAATCCTCGCCTTAATTTTTTAGGATAGTAGGATACCTCTATAAGATAATCTTTGAAGTGGTCCTCCACTGAAAAAATTTTGAAAATTGAATTATTTCAGAAACTAGGTTATTTAGGGTGTGGTCCTCGCCTGAAAATTCTTTAAAATTACATTTATCTAGAAGCTATTTGGAGTTGTCCTCTCCTATACATTTTTGAAATTTGGATGACCTTTGGAAGCTATTTAGAGCCTTCCTCCCCTGACTTTTTCTGCCAGTTAGATGCCTCTAGTATAGTAGTTATTTAAATCGGTCTTTTCCAGCAAATTTTTGACAATAGAATGCATCTAGAAATTATTTGGAGTTTGATTTAAGGCCATCTTTCACCTTCGTATTCGATAATATCAGAGGATTTGAAATATATCTAGGGGGGGATAATTTAATCTAGGGGAGGGGATAATTTATTCCAGGGAGGGGCAAATTATTTCTAGGGGGGGCAGAGTCCCCAATAGTTTGATATGTGGTAGTCTACCGTCTCTATGCGGAAAAATGTTCGTTACTCAATATGCACGACAAATATTCGTACATGAAAACTAATGTTTTTTCCACACTTGCGTGAGTCATATCGAAAATTGAATATTATTATTATTATTATTATTATTATTATTATTAGCACCACGTCTTACTACCCGTTCGAGTTATACGCACTTACGCTAATGTGCAATGGTAGGGTGATTGTGAGATGAAATGGAGGACCTACAGTTTAACGTGGAATCCGAACCACGGTGGAGGCCTGGCATTCCTCACATTCACAAGTTGTGATTAATACACATCTTGTCAGAGGTGAAGGAAGGGTTTGGCAATCAGATAAATCTGTTCCGGGACCGAGGATTGAACCCCGGACCCCCAGCACAGAGAAAATTGAATAAACGTGGACGAATAACGCACGTGTGGACCCGGCTTAAGAGGTGTCTGTGCGTTAAAAGACAAAAAAAAATTGTATAATTTATCTATTTTGTATTTTCTTTCTAAATTTTGAACCTTCATTTGGTTTTTTGTATTAATTTTCTAACTTTCACAGGGGGGTTAACTGACCCCCCTGAATCCACGCCTGGGTGGGTGTTAAGTGGGGTAAGGGGTGAAAAAGCATATAATACTATATAGGTGAGTTGCGGCCCAATCTTGAAATCGTGTACGTGTTGCGGCCCGGGTTTTTGAGAGACACGTACTAATTGCGGCCCACTCATTTGAAAGAGAGCTATGAGTTTCATCCACTTAAATTATCAGTGTGCTTTCTATCATGCTGTCTTAAATTTCAGATATAAACTATCATCGTCTCATGTTGACATCCCTCGTAATATCCAAACTTCCTCAGTTCTTATAGTTCAATGGTTTTGGTCAAGGTTTGTTAGGTTTAGTTAGGTTAGGTCAAGTCAACAGGCCAGGCTGCAATTCGTACGTGGCTCTAAAACTGTTGGGCTTCAATTCACCTGTATCTTTAGAGGCAAACAACTCGTGTGGCCGCAACTAACCTGCAGCCATATAATACATCGACGCTATTATTTATATACTTAAATTCAATATTAACTATACGTTTAAATAAAATATACCTTAAAGCGTACAATCGACCTCTTTTAGAAATACAATCATATTCAGTTGATATCCGTTCCATAAACGGGTTATGTGATGTCGACACCTAAATGGGAACTTGAAGTAAGATGAATTTTCAATCAAATATTGCAATATTCACAGGTTGAGGGTCAATGCAATTTATTTCCTTTAGGAATATTTAATGAGTCCATGCCTATGGGTAAGTAGTAATCTTGCACACTTATTAATAAATTATAGCTCAACTTAATACGAATCTCTTTATCGCTCCCACTCACTCATATTACACACACACACACACACACACACACACACACACACACACACACACACACACACACACACACAAACACACACACAAACACACACACAAACAAAAACACACACACACACATACACATACACACTATAGGTGAGTCATTATTGGTCTCCGACCCACAGAAAGGTGATTCCTTATGAAAAGAGATAAGTAGGATATTTATGCACGACTTTTCTTCGAAAGTAATTACTAAGCTATGAACCCTTGAAAATTGCGTTTTACACTGCTTTTGTGTAAAAATATCAGCAACAGCTTTAGCTAAAACAACAAATACCTAGATTATTGTTTTTTTAAAACCAAATCGTTAAACTTATAAAAACTTTGTTGGTAATATCATACCCCTTCACTGATTAGATGGGGGTTGCCACCCTCTTTTCATATCGAATTTTGTAACACTGAGAGATAATTGATTTTTAATGACGAATTATTAAACAGCCTCTCTAAATCAACAAAAAAAAGTTGTTTTGTCGAAACTCTCTCAGGTTAACTGTTTCCGAGAAAACCTATGTTTAGTTTCATTACAGGCTGCTAGTGCCTTGGAGTTAGGCAGCCATTTGTGCAATGTTGCAAGATGTAGCGAGGGTTCATTTAATCAATGAAGAGGATTGAAAATACCAACCAGGTTTTCAGAAGTTTAACGTCTCAGTTCAACAAAACATTATCCAAGGATTTGTTGTTTTGGTTCAAGTTTTTTCTGGTATTTTTGACCTAAAATCGTTTTAAAACGCGATTTTCAAGGGCTCATACCTCCCTTGATGATAACTTTTGGGAAAAAGTCATCCATATATTTCCTACTTATTTTTTCATTATGAATCATCTCCCAGTGCGTCCGAGACCAATAACGACTCACCCTGTGTGTGTGTGTGTGTGTGTGTATACATACATATATATATTTTAGAAGCAGTAACTGTAAAATGTATATATATATATATGTATACACACACACACACACACACACACAGGGTAATATATATATATATATATATATATATATATATAACTGTAAGGTATGGACAATCTATTGACACAGTTTTAAAAGCTACGAGATCTACTTTAAATTATAAATATATATATATAATATATATATATATATATATATATATATATATATATATACGCCAAATAATTTGTTAAACGCAATGTGTGTATATATTAACTAAACATATAATATGCCAAATAATTTTTAAGTGATGACATTATGTCAATTTAGAAAGCTATAAGATAGACATATAAGAACCTTTTTTGGTTAATATTTACCATTCTACATTTATTCTGTAATATTGTATTATTATCTCCGTAAATGCTTCCAATTTACCATTTTCAATGGTTCTCGGACCTTCCCCTGTTATTAAGTAGCTAAAAGACTTTAGCATTGAAAAACAATCAACAAGATGGTCACCTTAACCTTCTTTTTCTCGTTTGACCCCCTTCCCTCCACTCTTTCTTTAAAACTCTTCCAACGCCCCCTCAATAGTTTTTCAATTCCGCCAGTGTGACCCTGCTCCTAATCTTTGGCGCAGAGAGTATAGTCCTAGGTCACTTTCTCACTTGGCACAACTCCTGTTTTTGTTTTTTTAAGAACCCGGATGGCAGCCGTTAACACAAGATTAATATAAGATTACCCCTCGTGGGTATTGGCTAAGCCTGTCGTTGAGCTCGACCGCGAGGACGGGAGATCGAGGTTCGAATCTCGGTCGGGGAATTGGGTGGTTTTCCTAAGGTTTCATCTCCCTTAATCGGTTCACTTCTCAAACAACCTCCTTTCTATTTTGTTTTACTTAAGAAACCCGAACGGTATAACGCGGCTAAAATATATTAATATAAGATTAACTTAAACCAAAAATTGTATTAATGATGTTTTTTGCATTTTCACTTAAAAAAGTGAATTGGTTGTCTAACATTGTTCTCATTTTAAAATATTTATTTTTTAAGCTTTGTTGAATTTTTAAATATAAAAAACGTTTATTTGTTTCAATTCCACTGTTTTTAAAGTATAATACAAGAAACAGTCCAACAATTCAACGCCTGGTTTGGGCGTATTGCTTATCTAATTTAGGTGTTATTTGAGAGGTGAGACGGGCTCTTAAGAAGAAAATACACCTGAACAGAGTTGTTCATGTATATTCTCATCCAACCACTTCATCATAGATTCTGAGGCTCAGTGACTTCAACGCACGAGTGGACTGCGAGTCCTGTCCTCCACAGAAACTGATCTAATAAAAAAACTTTATTGATTTTAGTGAACTGTAATCGAGAATTCTTCAAACAAAAAATTCAGGAACAAAATATTGAATTAAGTGTTAATATTTATATAGATATACCATTGTTTAATCCAGTTGTTTTCAATCTTTGCCAAGATTTTGGCCTAATTTTTTTCTTTGAGAACATCATGCGACCTTTTTATAATTCTCAAGCGTTCATATACTAATTTTAAAATCATTACTTTCATTGAATCTGACTACCCATCCGGGCCATTGGCATGTAATTACACTTTTGAGGTAAGAAGAGTTTAGAGGAAATGTACCTTTATTTGAGTGGAGGGAAAAAGGAGGATCCCTTTAGAAAAAAGTCACCCTCACTCGTAACTTGAACCCTGACCTCATCACCGACAAACCCAACGAGCATGACCTTAATCCCCTCGCGTGTTTGTATTAGTTATTATAAAGTAACAATCCCGCATGGCGTTGCCCGTGACCTACTGTGGTATAAGAATTTTTATAAGCCCCCACCCCCCCCCACGGTGCCCTATTTCAATGGAAACGTTATCCCTGAAACGTAATTCTAAGCCAGATTAAAAATATTTTCTTCAAAAATTTGTTAAAAATAGCCTAGTTAAAAAGCTAATTAAAAATTTAAAAATCCGGCTTTGAGGTGCATTCGGACCCCCTTCCATCCACCTATGTTAAACATTTCAGATCTCTGAGTGCCGTAGATTTGGCTGGGCGTCGTACACACACACAAACACACAGACCAACAATTCATTTTTTTATTATATATATATTGCATATAATAATGATTGCACGTGACTTATATATCTAAAGGATAATCAACCAGCAGCGCCACTCGCCTAATAACGAGACTGCTACAGCCAAGAGTGGAGTAACCAAAAGGAACCTAAACTGTAATTTGACAGTTTTTTATCATTTTGATGGCTTACATTTCTACTTGAACTTGACACCTTTTTATAATCATTATAATCACTTTAAAAAATAAATATGAAGCTGTAACCTCAACCAATATTTGTGACCCCTCCCCCCCGAAACACGCCATAGCCCCCAGTTTCTTAACCATTTATATAATCTAAAAATGTGTAGTTTGCAAACGAATTATTCAAACTAAATGATTCTTCCAAGTGAAAATATGAATTAGTTCACCTTCTAGAAGTGCCCTTTTACAAAGGATAACTACAGAAAGCTACCTACCACCTCTCAGTGACACCTCAGCGCCAAGCGATAAATATAATTGTCCAAAAATATAACTCCATGTACTAATCGTACATCCTTTCCATGGAGGCTCTTTCCATGTCCCATTGAGATGAGGTGATGATAGTGAATATCACGGAGTATTTCTTTTCTTTCCTTTGTTAAAAGTATTTAGCATGCACATTCTGAACCGACTGATTATGTCAGCACACGAGACTTTCTATGAGCGAGGCGAGAGAGCCTGACAATCTTGCTGAGAAAGGTATTTTACATATACCTTTCAGGGTTCTTTACATGCCACAATCGACATGGGACGAGCTTCACTTACCCTTCAAAGGAAGTTGTGCTATGGATTTTTATCGCTCAAGAAAAATCCGTTGACCCCCATCTGGGTTTAAACTTATGAACATCGGTCCTGAGACGAGACTTTACCCCAATACCACTGAGGTTTGACAATAAATCAATGTAAGTTTTTAACCTAACTTAAGTTTAATTAATCAAACTTTGGTGACAATGGAAACTATTCCCCTTTTGAGAAAAATCCCTCAGTACCAATCGGGAATCGGACCCGGAACCTCTAGGTCAGAAGCCAGGGGCTCTGAACACCGTACAATGAAGCTGGTTCTGAATAGAATGACGCCAGTACTCGAATAATGAATGAACGCTGCACGTTCAGCAAAGTGTATTAAGAACGATTATTGAAATGAGTTTCGTAACAATACTTGTGTGGTAGTAGTACTGGCGCTTCTCGAGATTGTGTTTGTTAGAAGTGCACGACCTTGGATGACCTTGAGGCACCAACCGTAAAAGTGAAGTGTTTTTGACCTTTAGGCGTGTTTCAATGGGTGAATATATAATGATTTGAAACGGTTGTCGCAGAAAGATGACTTATATATATGCGTGGGTGCTTGGCATTGTTTTCTGAGCTCATGCTTTGAGGGTGTTTCAGAACAACGCAACAGCTTGTATGATAAACACCCAAGTATTTTTGTTTTTCTAAAAAATGTATACCCCATTTCAGGCTAGATTAGAATTTTTTTTAAATTTGCTGTATCAATGTTGTTCAAAACTTAGATATGAAAAGTGTTTCATATGATAGTAAAAATTTTTTTTCTGAGAAAATGTATTGCGTAGCTTGCTGATGATATTTTTTTTTACAAATTTTGTTCATAGTTACAATAAACTACATGATAAATTATACAATTGTGTTGTACCATTTATTTTTATATGTGTGCATACTACATTTTTATTAAGATAGTAAATTTAGATTAAACGTGCTGTACTAAGATATATTTTTTTTTTATTTGGGGTATTAAAAGTGAATGTTTAGTTAAATTTTTAATCATTACGATTATTTAAGTCTACATAAAAATACCTCTTAGATCATAGATACAAATAAAATGTATTAATTAATTAAAATAAAAAATACTTGAGCAGTTTTAACTGTCACACATCCGTGTTCATATATTTCTCGACCAAGCCTTCTAAAAAATATCACCCACCTGATTTAACTTAACTATATTATCACTTAAATTAGTAAACTATATTCTCAACAGATCTGACTTAACTCTACTGCACTTATAAACTATATTCTCACCAGATTATTTTTAAACTTATTCACTGTTAATAAAATACATTCTAGCTTGAGTTAACTACTAATCTCCATGAATTACTAAACTACATTCTCCTTGAGTTACTAACTACAACTTAAATTCTCGCTTGAGTTTACTAAATCTAAACTTCTCCGCTTGAGTTTACTAAACTAAATTCTCGATTGAGTTTACTAAACTAAATTCTCGATTGAGTTTACTAAATTAAATTCTCGCTTGAGTTAACTATACTACATTCTGATTTGAATTTACTCAACTATATTCTCAAATCTCGCCTTAAAATACTAAACTATATTCTCGCGCTTGAGTTAACTGAACTAATTCAACTGAATTTGCTAAAGTATATTCGTGCTTTTGTTGAGTAGAGGTCCTATTATATTCTCGTCAAGTTCAATAATATACATTCTCACCAAGTTTTCTAAACAAGTATTTTCACCTGAATGTATTAAATAAGGTTACCGATCTAGTTTAAAAATGATATACCAGAACGACTTTTAGAAAATACAAAATTTTTGCAGTCAATATTGATTAAATTTTTACTATACTATTAGTTTTATTTTATGGGCATTGATAATATCTATTAAAAGAGTAGTTGAAGATCACATGACCTCATGTTTAAATCTATGATAAGTGTGTTAAATAAATCGTATAAATCTTAAAAAAAAGTTCCATCCTATCGAAATCAGAATGTAACCCTCGCTTAAGGCACCACTTCGTTGCAAAGTTGAAAGTGTTTGAGCGATAGGTTCACCTGTTCTTATATGGCGGAGCGAACTTTCACGCCTGCATATCTTGACTACTATTATAACATATGAGGAGAGAGTTCATTTTGCATGCTCACCATGGATTAGCTCGCAAGACATGATGCCTGTGCTTCCATTTGTAAATAATGGCGCAAGTTGTGATATGATGTAACTGAGAACTCTTCGCCATTGTTCTAAAGATCGTTATTGGTAAAGATAGAATAGTTAGGTCATACCAATTAGTGGTCATAAGTGACTCAAAAGACCTCAGCCATATAGTCCGTATCTGCATGTCCGTAAGAAGAGATCGATTCTACCGTAAACAAATTGATTTTTTCACAGAATTCCGATCTGTAAGTCATTAGTTCGTAAGAGATTGACTCATCAGTTGGAGATTTCTCTTTTCACAAAGTTCCAAAAGTCCAAGGCCGTAACACTCCGTCAAAGTTGGTCAACCCTAACTTTCTGAAGGAATTTCGCTACGGACGGCTACTGAGAGTCAAACAGACAAATCAACACTATGTGATAATTGAAATTAATCGTCAATAAGGGAATTGATTCATATAACCCTAACAGGTAGTAAGATGTAGTGATGGGGAGATTAAGGAGAAAGAGTTTACATTTTCTAAATGTTTAATATTTCAATTTATACTTTTCTTAAATTTCCTAGAAAATCTTAATATTTTAAAGTATCGTTATTTCAAATAAAAACACACAACCAAATTATAATATAGCGAAAATGTTGATTGTGTTTATAGAATTTACTGAAAAAGTTATATTTCAATGAGTTTGATTGAACAAAGTATTATTATATTCTAACATAATATCCATACTCACATGATATGTACCCGCCTCGGTGGCGTAGTTGGCTAACGTGCTAGTCGTGTTGAGTTCGATGCTCGAGGACGGGGAGGTCGAGTTTCGAATCTCGTCGGGTGAATGGGGGTGTTTTTCCTAAATGGTTTTCCACTATCCCCTCCATGCTAATACGGGTTCACTTCCTCTAAATTCAACCTTCCAGATCCTAATCATTAACGTAATTAGTACGTAAGCGCATAACCCGAACGGGTTAGTAAGGACTGGTGCTAATGAATTATATTATATTATTATTATAATATTATTAATAATATTATAATAATAAATAAACCACATGATAGGGTCACGGATTGTGTGAACAAAATTAAATTAAAATGGAATTGAGGAAAATAAGGATTCGATGTATATATATAAAAGGTTTAGCCTTGTCTACACTTTCCATAGTGTCCGTAATGTGCTTAAAATCCCCAACTGAAATTTCACAACGGTCACAAATTTTGCTTCCGAATTTTTTTTAAAAATCAATGATATTTATCACACTTCGCCCAATAAATTGATCAAAATAAACTTCTGTAACAAGCCAATAGCGATGGCCAGTTTTTTTTATAGTTTTAATTATTTTAAGTTTGGTAATTTATGGATAAAAACACTGTAAAAACTGTAAAGCAAAGTTCTAGAAATTACTATATTTTTTAGCACTGCCTCTTACTACCCCATTCAGGTTATACGCTTATGTACTAATTACGCTAATGGTTTTAGGGACTAGGAAGTTTATATTATTCAAAGTAAGAGTACTCGTATTTGAGTGGAGGGAGAGTGGAAAACCATTTTAGAAAAATTACCCTTGGTACACTCGACCGAGATTCGAACCTCGATCTCCCTGTCATCGGCAGTCTAGTATACTGCGAGAGTAGCGCGTTAGACCACGTGGTCACCGAAGTGGGTTCATGACAGATAGTAAATCTACCATATCTACTTTAACGTGTTGAAATTGGCCACAAATTAGACTGTATACACAAATTTAGAGGTAATCTAATCTTTTTTAAGAGATGTAATCTTCCAGTCGAGGTCTGCTACTGTATAGACCCGAGAGCCAAAGAGGTCTGTGGATGGCTCCTAGCAATATTGCGTTGCGAGGGTCGTACCTTATTTGGTCCGTCCAGGGTCTCCGCTACAATGGACCGAGCTGCCCCTTCAAGGTTCTTTCCTCTCCAAGCCACATCCCACTACTTGCCACTTTATATGTCAGAGCCAGGTTCTGGATCTCCAAATACAGCCGTCTGGAGCCTCCAGATACACTGAGGAAAGAAGCTCCTGTTACGACAAAAATTAATTTCTAAGATACATTTTTTCATAAGTTTAATTATTTTTAAATACCACGTTTAAGCTATACCATATGATTATAGCTCTAATGGAGTATCTCAGTCGATATCATGTCAGTATACAGAGTTAAGGGCCTCGGGTTCGATTCCCAGCATGGCTAAAAATGTATCATTGGTGAAATTTGGGTTTACTCTTTCGTAGTGATAAATTACCAGCCGGAGACTGGATGTTGTGCCTGTCCTAGTCTTAAGTTATATTATAAGTCATATGAAGCTAAGACAGGCCTAGCTGCAAGCCGGTAGTGGAAAATATATGGCTTGAATAAAAAAACTGACCCAGGCCACAGGCTGGAACTAATGGATGTAAAGTAAAGTTATAATTGATTCTGGATGAAGAAAGAAGCATTTTAGAGGTAGTCTACTCGCATTTGCGTGGAAGGAGAGTGGGAAACCATTTAGGAAAAACCACCCTCATTAGATCCGACCGGGATACGAACTCCTATCTCCCCGTCATTAGTATGCCAGTAAAACAGAGAATGACACCTTAGAACATTCGGCCATAATTTATAATATTATATTTGTCAAGAAAAATCTTATTTTTCTAATTAGTTTTCTAACACCGTAATAAATTCTGAAATTACAACTTTTTTTTAATAATAGTTTCACATTTTTTACAGTGTCAAAATATTATATCTCCAAAATTGTTTAGCCTTTTTAAAAAAAACTTTCGATTCATATTATTTGGTTATACTTTTTTTTTCTTTACAGCTCTGTGACCCAATAAATAACTTATTGCTTAAAGTGTTTTCTTATCTTATTATATATCGCTCCTAGAGTACCAATTTTTATGTTTTCTATTATTATTAGCACCGCGTCTTACTACCCGCTCGGGTTATACCATTTACGAGGTGTAATGGTAGGTGATCGTGAGATGAAATGGAGGACCTACAGTTTAACGTGGAATCCGAACCACGGTGGAGGCCTGGCATTCCTCACATTCACAAGTTGTGATTAATACAGTCTTGTCAGATGTGAAGGAAGGGTTTGGCAATCAGATAGATCTGTGCCGGGACCAGGATTGAACCCCGGACACCCAACACAGAAGTCTGACACCTTACCCCTAAGACCGCCAGGTCACCTTTATTTCTAAAATGTTATATTATTATATTATATTATAGGCATTAATAATATATACCAAAGTTACAGCTCCAGGTCACATGACCTGACGTATGAATACGTTAAAGTAGAGCTAGTAATTTTTCTAGCTATCAGATAAGGCCCTTGTTAGCCGAATGGTCTAACGGTTACTTTTTAAATAAACTAGACTGCTGGATGATGGGGAGATCGAATCTCAGTAGGGTGTTTTGAGATTTGAGGATGGACTTTTCCAAACTTTTTTTTCATTCTCCCTAAACGCAAATGCGGGTACACTTCCTAAAAATATAACCTTCCTAATTCTTAAACCATTAGTTTAATTAGTACATAAGCGCGTAGCTCGAACGGGTAGTAAAACACGGTGTTAAAAAAATCACATGGAAAATCGAATCATTTATTATAGTTTGGTTGCCATCAGAAGAACATTTTCTATCATATAAAAATAAAATGGGAAACACAAACCAAAACAAACGTTGATCTTATTGAATATAATCTGTCGAAAGTCACAAATGGAGAACTCATACATTTGGCGTATGAATGCGGGAAAGTAAATATAACTTATTTTTTAACTGTTTGGTATAGGTTGATACGAATTAGTGGCAACATATTGTATTCGTAAAATATGTGTACATCTTCTTTGAAGAAATAAAGTAATATAAATTTAAAAATGAAAATAAATCGGAAAAGAAACATTCTGTACTATCAATGATGAAATATTATTGTTATCAATATCTCGAACACATTTAAAAATTAGTATGTTGTCAATGTTTTCGTTTGTGACTGTCCTTTAAAATGTTGCATATGGTATATGAGCGATTAAAAATCTAACAATGGTGAGCCCTACACGTTTTATTGACTGTCCACGAAATCGTTAAAATTGTCTGAGAAACTATTTAATTTATTTTTCCGTCTAGGATTTACTTTGTTTATTACAAATTGTGTGCAGAAATAATCACAGCATGTCGTTTGTAATTGTAACGGTTGAAATCAACAATGGTTGTCGTTTGTTGGCAAGAAATAAGGCTGAGTTTTAGCTGCTCACTCTAAATCTAATATTGTTCCTTGCTGTACTGATATATCGTATCATACATGGCATTCCATCTTCTGAACTAATGAATAAGGTCTTATATAGCACGCTATTTCTTAATTTGGTTGTAATTTGTATCGAGGGTTCAAGTTCTTAGTGATAACATCCACCAACTGATAGTTAGGATTCATTGGGCCTACTCACTCCATCAGGCACGCATCAAGAATTTTCTTTCGTGAGGGGGGGGGGGGGGCTCATCATCTCAAGACTAAACAGCGTGGAAAGGGGTTGGACGAATCGGATCTGCACGGAGAAAAAAAAATGCATCATAATTTCGTACACAAATATATTGAAGTAGATTCATTCTTGCATTCACCAATAATTGATATAATTTTTATGACTTCCAATAGAAAATATACTAATTGTACACACATTTTTATAAAAAGTATACATTTTCTATTAAAATCATAAAAATTATATTAATTATTAGTAAATGTAATATATATTTTTTTTAAGAAATTTTGATATATTTTTATTTCCGTGTTTGGAGTAATTCCTTACATATATTATTCACGATGTTTAGTCCGGTTAATAAATTAATTACTACTTTATTTTTAACTAGGAATTTATTATTACAAGACAATATATTCTTACAAGATAACTTTATATATATTTTTTATAATAATTTTTAATTTTTATTTGGATTTCGGGGGAGGGGGCCTTAAGCTCCACAAGCCCTCCCCCTGGATATGTGCCTGCATTCCATCGTCGAAAACTGACTCATTTTGTTAATTATCACATCATGTGTACTACATTGGAATATTGTTTTCACTATTACACCATGCTGTGCTGCATTTGCACATTGTACCAATATTAAATTATGTATACTACATTGGAAGATTTTATCTGATATTACATTCAGTAGTGGTTCCTACACTGGACTATTGTATTCAATAGTAATTAAGGTATTATTTAGTAATATTAAACTGTTGTTTTCCACATGAGTTTAAACAAAGAAGCCTTTCATTACCTTTCCCGCGCCATTTTGTCTACAACAGTTCTATCAGTGACGTATTTCTAATTGGGAGATTTCAAATGAATCGAAAGTCAAAATATATCTCTCGTCTCTAACTAAAATACTGAATATAATTACAAAAGAGATTGGATGTTTGATAACGTTGGAAATAAAAGCTTAATTGATTGCTATATAATAAAAAAGTCGAGGTGGATTGTGTGTCATACGTTCTTAGCAAGCAAACAGCGTTTAAACGCATGAACGACCCCAGTAATGAGTAGCGTATTAACGATGTGAACAAGGTATCTATCTGTGACGGTTGGATTTAGGAAATGAACTTTTAAAATGTTCATTTCATCATCGTTGTAACGTGCTTATTACGGGGCGGTTTATACCTTCTCTACAAAAGGCGGAAACGTGTCTACACTAATGACACTATTTAATCGACTTGGGTGGTTTCGACTTTGTCTCATGTAGGTCTGTTACTTTAAAAATATATTCAAACAACTTCGATAGGAAGGAGACTTATTGACAGTTATAAAAGTTACTAAAACGATTTTAATATATATTTATGAAGTCATGTATTCTTCAATTGTAACTATTCATGAATAATACCAATACGTTAAAAATAATATTCTAAAAAATGTCTTCCTACCTGAATACTTTCGTACAATTTTGTTTGCCAGAATTTATTCTACCGTGATCAAAGTGAGGATTAAATACGTGAATTTTTGGACAGGAGGCTATATCTATATTTTAAAAATTGTAAACTAACTAAATTTTAGGCACCATAGCCCGCACTAGTGAGCACGTGGGCTAAGGCGTGAGTCTCATCTTGTTGTGTTTGTCAATTATGAGGAAATGAGGTTTTGGACAGTGTCTAGATGTACTAGTATTTTCTTTTCTTAAAAGTTTTCCCACTTTCCTTGTATTCAAATTAGTGCCCACTTCATTTAGATTTTACCTTACTCTTTACCACGCCAATATCTTAAATATGTGTAATATCCCGGACGGGAAATAAAAATCAATCAAATAGTTCACCAGATCTTTGCCTTAAAACATGTTTGGTGATACATATACGAGTACAAAATGATTCTGGAAGTCTAAAACTTTAAAAAATATAAACATATTGTTTTTCGGTCAATATTGATATTATTTTAATATAATGTTAATGTTATTTTACATCTAATATCTATCAAAAGGGGCAGCTATATATCACGTGATTTTTTTCTATATAAATATATGAAAATTCTTTTCAGTACATTTTTAAACTTCCAAAAGAGATCATTTCCAACCAAATCGAACTCTACTTGTAAAAATGTAAACTTTAAATAAATGACAGTAAAAAATTTAGATCGAAATTAATAAATGTAGCAAATAATTTTCCTCGAGTTAAAGTTTTGGAAATATAACCTAAGCTGTAAATGACATTTATAATCCAACGCTATATTTCTAGCAACACGTAGTTAAGGGTTTCTGTTGCGCAGTGATATCCTTTCAGTTTTTTTGTTTATTATTTATGATTAGTGTATTTAACGTGCACATTCTAAATACAATCCCTCGACTTAAATTTCTAGCTTGACTTAGAATACGCCTAGTATTATACAGGCATCTTTAGCGTCAATAGAAAAATTACAAGCCAGTAGTCCTCTAGTGGGCTGTGAGGGTGAGGTTAGTTCTTTAATTACATTAATTGTTAGGTTGAAGGTTATATTAAGGTGATTATGTACTTGTAACTATGATAGTGAAGAGCCAATTAATATATATATATATTATTTATATATTAACGGGTTACATTAGAACATTTAGTTGACTCTAAAATATACCAAAGATTAAACCGAAGATTTCCATGACTATATGGCAGAAGAAAATATGTCACCTTTTGAGCATATTGTGTTTATCTCAGAGATATGTCAACAAGAGATAATGTGGCACAAGCAGACATGTATATAGAATAGAATATAGATTAATACTTTCGGTGTCCGTGTATTTACAACTGACACATCCAAATTCAAAGCCAAGAAAGAGCCTTTACAAAACTAGTAAGCTCATTTAGGGCGTACTGACCAACGCCAGTGATTACGCTGCTTAAGATGGGAGTGTAGGGGACGCGAGAAAAGCTCAGTGTTTGCGTAAATTTTATAGAAACATATTTTTTCTGCCAAAATAAACCTAATAATGCTTTAGTATAAACACAGAGTTTAATTTTCTTCACAAGGTGACCTCAACGTTTCTTTAATATCTGTCAAGGGTGTCCTGGAATTTAATGACAACTATTTCTCTTAATTTAAAAAGTTTCTCATCTAATGCCACTTAGCTCATGACAAATATTTAACAACTGTTGATATCACCAATGGAGAAAATTAAACTCTCTATTTGTACAAAATTATTTTTTTAAGTTGCTATAAAAACTGCAAAAACACAGACGTTTTCTCACGTTCCTTACACTGACACCTTAATATGAACAGTAGCTCAACGAGTAGCTTATTCAATACTTAGCATAGGCCTATAGCTTATACGCTTATTTTAGCAAGAAGTCTGTTCTGGAAGGCCTTATTTCGTAATATAATTATCCTACAGTATAGTCATATTTTGGTAGGATAAAAGGCCTTCCAGAACGGTAATAAGCAGTTAGTTTAGGAAAGCCTTTTACCCATATAAAAATACTATTTTACAGTAAGATTCTGATACGAAATATGGCCTTCTGTAACGGGTCTCCTACCTAAATCTGGGTATAATAACCTACCAGACATACGATTAATAATAATGACAGCAATTTCAATTAGGGAAAACCCTTTATACATCATACTCATAGTACACATGCTTAACTTTGATTCTGCAATACTTTTTCAGGAAAAAGATCTTATAGAAAATACAAACATATATTTGTGCGATCAACATTGACAACATTTTACAATATTATTATTATTATTTAATAGGTAGTGATAATATCTATCAAAAGTGACAGTTGTAGATTATATGGTTTGACGTATTTATACGTGAAAGTAACCTAGATTTAGTATCTTTTATAGTCATAATATAAAAGGAGCTTCCTATGAAAATGGGACTGTGCACAGAACCGACCGTGTAGCATCCCATCTAAAATCCCCCCAATAAGGTGCGTTTTAACATAACTACAAATATACAGGTTTTTTTTAGTGGTAACAACCAGGGTTGGGCCTTGACCATCAGCTGTCGATAATCTTCATAACACTCTTTTTGTTGGTCATATATTACATTTGTGAACATAGACAATGACCTTAAGAACCCACGTGTTCTATCAGGTTAAATAGAAGTTCAGAAAAAAGATTCATGTTTGAGTTTTTTATTAGAGTGTTATAATCACACACGTTCTTTTTTTTTTATCGCCGTATTACTGCTTGTTCGGGCTATACACAACACACAATCATGTAAATGTATAAATTAAAAGAAAATATTCAAGCATTTGCGTGGAGGGAGAATGTAAAACAATTTAGGAAAAATCACCCTCACTACATCAGACCGAGATTCAAACCATGATATCCTCCTCATTGGAAGTCCAATATTTTGTAGAATAGACACATTAGACTGTTTGAACATTGACGCGGGTAACACACGACTAGTTAGACGTAGTCACCAAAGCTCGAACCTAGCCCCAGCGTTTAACTTTATTATTTAATTTTTTTAATTTTTTAGCATCGCATCTTACTACTTGTTAAGGCTACATGCATATGTACTAATTAAGATAATGATTTAGGGAGATTAAGGGTGAATTTATATGAAATTTACCAGCATTTTGCGTGGAGGGAGAGTGGAAAACCATTTAGGAAAACCATCCTCAGTACACCTAACTGGAAATAGAACCCAATCTCCAGGTTCTCGGCAGTCTAATCTAATGCGAGAGTGACGCCTTAGAGTCTTAGACCATTCTGACATTGAAGCAGGCTATAATAATATTATACTTACAATTATTAAAAATGTTTATTATGCAGAAACTGGTATCAAACTAAGGTCCTATAGACTTTATATCGTTCACACTACCCCATTAGAAGACCTTGATCAAACTGAATAATTGTTTTGAATCCAATTTACAATTTACTCTCAAGGTACCTGAATCGGTGGCTGTGGATAAAGGCGTCAATCTCGTATTGTCTGTTATTTCCGGTGATGGGGAGCCAGGAGCTCGAATTACAACCAGATGTACTTAGTTGATTTTTCTGAAATGGTTTCTTGCTCTACTTTCGCGAAGATGCAGGTACAATTCCTCTAAATTATAGCATTATCTTAATCACCTTATCATCGGACAGCCCGGATACCTAGAAAGACATAGCTCCGGACAAAACACTCTTTGAGTATTGCATGTTTTAGAATCAATTTGTTAATGGAGTGCAGCTTAATTGAAAAATAATCTTGAATTACAGTGTGTCCCAAAAATCCCTGCATTCGTTATTTAAATAGGATTCATTTAAAACAAATTAATTATATGATTATATCAAAACTATTATACAAGATACAGTTCTAAATCTAGAAAAATAGCATACACTTCTCAAAAACATTAATTAATACTTTCCAACCCACTTTGGTGGACGTCTGGTCTGAGGCGTTACTCTTGTGTCATACTCGACTGTCAATAACGGGAGATCGTGGTTCGATTCTTGGTTGGGCTTACTAAGGGTGGTTTGTCTAAATGGTTTCCCATTCTCTCTCCTCTCACGTAAATGCAGGTACACTTTCGTAATTAGTGCATAAGCGTATGGCCTATGACTAGTAAGATTCGGTGGTAAAAAAAAAACACTTTCCACATATGCCCCATCAGTGTATGTTAACTCCATAAAGGTCAGCTGCATTGCGATAGATTTCTACAATCACTTCAAGGGCATTTTTTGTAACCACTGCCTTTACTCGATTTTGAAGAGCAAGGAATGTGTTCCTGAATGCATTCTTAATCATCTCGAGTGGTTTCTCTGCAAAGTTAAATGGGAAAACTATTCGAGATGGCTATGAATGGACTTAGGAATACAACCCGGGGCCCTGGTTGTCCTTGAATGTTTCTGTGATAAACTTTTGATTTTATGAAACCTCATTTATTTTAAACATAGGCACAAATTGCGCTGTCTATAGGACCGGGTTTATGGAATTTTCTTGTATATGTTTTCCTAACATCGCAAATGTCATCCCTTTGATATGACATGTTACTACAAAAATATGTTTATGCAACATCCCTAATGAATTATGGGTTTGAAAATAAAAATTTAGTTGTAAAAACAATTATAGCACATTACAAGTACTTGTATTTTTTTTATTAAAAATATATAAATATAATCATGTCACTTGTAAATTTGTTTGAAATTTGCCCTATTTCACTAAAATACGCGGGGACTTTGGTGTATAATTTTAGTTGTTTGTATACTTAATTAGTTATATACTATTAAATTATCCCTAATTAATTTTGTTTCTACCCAGCAATGAGATATACTTGTTTGTATTTTTGATAGATATTCAATACTAACGGGTGTTGAGTGTAATACACATAGCACAAAGGTGAAGCTACTTTTCATAAATTAACTAAGAATAATAATATATAATTTTAAAAGAATCGCGTCTTACTACCATTCGGGCTATACGCTTATGTACAAATTACGCTAATGGTTTTTAGGATTAGTAGGTTATATATTTAGAGAAATTGAACCCACATTTGCATGAAGGGAGGAATGAATACGTTTTTAAACACCCTCAGTACACCCGACCGAGATTAAACCTTAAATCTCACCGTCATCGCAGTCTAGTCTACTGATAAAGTAACACTTTAGACCATTTGGCCACCGAAGTGGTATATTTAAATACTCTCATACAAAAGGACACGAGGGAGATACGGTTTTTTTCGGTTAGGCTATCTTCAATATTTCCCTTCTGTAGCTTCTTTAGATGTACTCTCTATTCACGTATGTAATTAATGTTCTCGTGGGAACGAAGAAATTAATTTAATAACCAGATAGAAATCAATAAACACACATAGTAAATCTTTAGATACAGTGTAACGTGGAGATAAAAAAAGAGATAAGTACCATCACTTCACTGTAACATCACGTTCCAAACATTATGATCACACTACCTGGAGTTTTTGAAAGCAGTGTGTTTAGCTTTTATTTCTTTTATCATTACAAAGAGTTGGATAACAACTTTGGTCCATTATACATGGGTAGCTCACACTTATTTTTAAGGTAGCTTTGGATAGTTTACATGTAGATTTGAATTTTAAAACAATGGTCTTATTTTAAGTAAAATAGCTTAGCTCTATGTTTCACTTATAAAATAAATACGATTTCCGCATGTCCATCTCTGACTATGCCTTATAATATGAGTAAAGAATGACCCTACGCAAGGGACGATACCTTGATAGCCTAGCGCAGGGGTCTCCAAACTACTGCCCGCGTGCCACATCCGGCCCGCCACAAGATTATATCTGGCTCGTCCCAAGATTTTATATATATATAAAAAATTGTTTCTCTCTGTTATTTCTTAGACACGCAGAATATTTGACATGTCCAATTTCTGTCCATACGTGTAATTCCCCCATGACACCAAGCCAGAGTGCTGTCAGAATTGCAAACCCTCATTTACAATCGCAGCCGTCATTCATTATACTTACAACAGAACGGTTTGTGGCGATTTTTAGGTAGTTCCAAGTCTCCCGGCAGAGGGTTATAATGGAAAATCCCTAAAGATGTCACCTAATTTTAAAAATAAGTAGTTACATCGACTCATTATTATAAATATAATTTATTACATATAAATTGATCCATTTCTCACAGGGAAGAATCAAACTCAATAACTTTTATCAAACACTGACTGGCTTTGGAAAGTGGATTTTTTTTTGCAGACGTGACTGACCGTATAACTTGAATCTAAATTTGCATGCTGAAACAAATTTTATTTGTGATCTATTCACGCATTTCAAAGCATTCAGGGCAATAATAATGCTACTTGAAGAACAGGTGAACGTTACTTTTGCCCGCGAAAATGTGTAAAATATATTATGTGGCCCGCGGTCCAAAAATGTTTGGAGACCCCTGGCCTAGTGGTTAAATCACTGGGGTACTCAAAAGTCCTGGGTTAGATTCCCGTACTTAGGTGCCATTTTTCAACTAATTTAAATTAATTTTAAAATAAAGTTTAAGACCTTTACCGTATGAATGTTATAACTTTCTTAAGATTTAAAAAAATTCTAAATGCTTCTTTCACATTTATCTATTGATTCCCTTTCAAACCACACTCCTTCAGCACCCATTCATTTCTGACTCTGTCCATACGAGTTTTTCCACATACATTTATTAGATATCAGCTGCATTCCCTTAGCTCTTGTGTTTCTCCTGACAAACCCACGCTTCACATCCATAAAACAATATAAATAAAAAGAAGCTTAGTAGTTCGACTACTGGAAATGATTGTAATAAATTTACTTTTTTTAAATATCAATATCTAGAGCTATCTGTCTTGAACCAAACTTCCTCATTCCCATCCCATAAGCGTAATTAATTTACGATTACAGACCGAATGGGTTTTAGGACGTGGTAACATTAAATGGTGCAGGTGCACCGCACGAACTTTATCGCTCTCTTATCTAAAAATGGAGGCATTTAACTAATAAAATATTTGAAATGAAGTGATATACTTTGATGCAGAAACATAATGGGTAAAAAAGCATCATATTCCACCAAAGAGAATAAATGAAATATTATTCACCGTTCAAGAGCTTAACTATCAATTTCTTACTTACCAAACCTGAATTTAAAAAAATATTTGCTTATGGCCTGTAAACTAGTGGTTTTGTAAATATATTTCAAATACTTCATATTTCAACTTTCCTAAAACTTTGCAATGCTAAGTTATTTCGCATCTTGAAGAGTCACAGAGAAATGATCACAATAGGAGATATATTGTAATTGATAAATTAATCAAGTCAACTGACATAATAATTCCTGGAACTGCTAAATATGCTCCATTTGAATATCCACTATTTAGAGAATTAGCTGTTTCAATTTAAATTAATAAAAAATAAGTGGATTTACGTTATCTTGTATACCTTACATAATGGGCAAAGTCATTTTACCGGAAAAATAAGATACACAATTTTGTTTTTAATGTTAAACCACGTGTGTATATATATAATTACCTTGTAGTGCCCTCTTTTTCTTCTCCAGAACAGCACAAGAGGGTCTGTGTTTAACTGGGTAGCAATTGTACAGATCACGCAAGCAGCTTTCAAGTTAATGGCATTGAGCCTTTAGAGTCGGGTAGGTTAGTTTAGGTTAGGTTAGGTTAGGTTATGTTAGGTTAGCTTAGGTTAAAGGACAAGCAGGTTTCAAAGGGTGGAATTGGATAGCTGTTAATTCCAGTAGCCTACGCGTTCCTACCGCCAAACAAAAGAAAGGAAACCGACACTCGACTTTTTACGGTAATTATATAATTACGCTCTTCTGTACCTGCGTTCTTTTGTACCCCGATCGTTTGCACTGTTTTTTACCAACTTTTCGCTTGCATTTTTATGTACCCGCGCTCTTAGGAGCATATTCGATAGATCACATTTGGAAAACCACACTTAATGTGTTTGGATTAGAGTCGAACCTTGACCTCTCCATCACAGGCAGCCCAATCTATTTACTATTGCCATATTGATGCCCTGGACTGCCTGACCACCTATTCAGGTTACGTCCTTAGAAAAATATATTGAGTTCAAAATAAAATATGACCAGCCTAAATAGCTCTAGGGAATCACTCTCACAATAGACTAGATTGACGATGACAGGGATATTGAGGTTCGAATCCTGGTCGGGTGAACTGAGAGTGGTTTTTACTAACGGTATCCACGATAATGTGGGTATAATTCCTCTAAATTCAACCTTCCTGATCCTTTATACATTAGCATAATTAGTATGTAAATGTATAACCCGGACGGTGACCTGGTGGTCTAGGGGTAGGGTGCCAGACTTCTGTGCTGAGGGTGCGGGGTTCAATCCTCGGTCACGGCACAGATTTATCTGATTGCCAAACCCTTCCTTCACCTCTGACAAGACGTTTATTAATCACAACTTGTGAATTTGTGTAATGCCAGGCCTCCACCGTGGTTCGGATCTCACGTTAAACTGTAGGTCCTCAATTTCATCTCACCATTACACATTAGCGTAAGTGCATATAACCCGAACGGGTAATAAGAAGCGGTGCTAGTAATAATAATAATAATAATAATAATAATAATAATAATAATAATAATAATAATAATAATAATAATAATAATAATAATAAAACCCGGACGTGTAGTAAGATGTGGCGCTAAAAAAATGTAATTTTACGATAATATTTTAACCGTGTAATGTCCAGTGAACATTTCAAAAACAAAGATTTTCATCCGAGATCTCGTATTATTTCCGATGTTGGGTAAGAGTGGGAGGGTAAAAGGAAGTGTCTCACATAACGTGAGGGTACGAGATGAACATATCATCATCCCTCTTTGGTCCAGTAATATACCTCAGTGTTATCTCCCATCTCCACCGTCCTCAGCGCTGTAGTTTGTTGTTTCAAGAGAAAGGGGTAAGGGAGGGGTTGATAAGTTGGCTTGTCAGTGGGAAGGGGTGGGGTTGTCAGACGTATCAGGGTGGAAATGATCCTCTGTTGTTGACAGGGCTAAATTACCTGACTCCCATCCTGCTCTTATCCTACATCTGTCTCAGACAGACCAGAGGGATGCTGGGTACAGGGTGGAACATACGCTGCTGAGGACAATCAACGAAAGGGATATAGTTCTGGTTTGTAACACTGAATTTATTATATTTATAAATAAAATTCAATTTTTAGTGAAAATAGGTTATATTAAATTAACGTGAAAGACATAAATGTGTAATTATAATATAAAATATATGCACAGTATTTGATTGATATTTGAAAGAAATTGGTAATATTAATTACAAGTTATGATACTTAATAGTTATGAATGTCTTGAAATTATAACAAACATCTAAAAAATTCAGTAACATATTAAAATTGTAGACATTTGAGTCAAAATTAAACTTAAAACTATGTTTTTTAAAAACAAAGGATGATGTTATCATGCAATTTTGTATATCTGTATTAATTTGAGAATTGACAGAACAAGTTATTAAATTTTGAAAAAATATAAAAATTGAATTACTTTCTTATTTGTATTTCCCTGTTTCTTAGTTATTGTAGCAAGTACTGCAACGTTATTTATACGAGATGTTTCGATGCTACGACGACGTCATCCTCAGGTATAATGAAAAAGAAGAAACATACCAAATGAAATCGTGGTTAAAACACAATGCGTTTGTCAATATGGTATAACGTGCAAAATTGGTGAAAGTTAATAAATTATAACATCGAAAAAAGAATAATTATGAAATAACATATTTACCAGATATTAAAACAATGTAATTGAGTATTCCCTGTTGTGTGATTAAGGAAACACGACATGGAATACTCAAATACATTGTTTAATATCTGACCTGAGGATGACGCCGTCGTAGCATCGAAACATGTCGTATAATTAACGTCGCGGTAATAAACAAGGAACAGGGAAATACAAATAAGAAAGGAATGCAATTTTTATATCTAATTTTTTTTTTAGTAACTTGTTCTGTCAGTTTTTAAATTAATACAGAAATACGAAATTGTATGATCACATCATCCTTTGTTTTTAAAAACATAGTTTTAAGTATAACTTTGACTTAAATGTCTACAATTTTAATATGTTATTGAATCTTTAGATGTTTGTTTTAATTTCAAGATATTCATAACTATAAAGTATTATAACTTGTAATTAATATTACCAATTTCTTTCAAATATCATTCAAATATTCTGCATATATTTTATATTATAATTACACATTTATGTCTTTCACGTTAATTTAATACAACTTGTACAACCTAATTTCACTAAAAATTTAATTTTATTTACAAATATTTCTAAACGTTCCTTATTAAACAATTCAAATGTTTTTCAAAAACTGAATTTATTGTTTCATCGACAGAATAAGTCGACTCAACTAACTGCTCTCCTTCGGGAGAAAAGGTACTTAGGGGTGATCCCATACAATTCTTGAGCTGACGAGGGTCCAAAACTTCCATTGTTTTATAGTTTGCTCTCTTCCAGAACAGGAAGAAATAAGTCTATACCTTGTATATGGTAGTAAGGACCTCTGGAAGGTCCTTTTGCCTATCGAAATCCTACTACAGTAAAACCTCCCACACCCGGACATCTAAAATCTTAAACCCGACATATCTGAAACGGCTAACAGCATTTTTGTTTATTTATTTATTTTTTAAGTTGCTGAAACCTTTATTTGTTAATATATACAAATAAAAAAATAGTATCAATAGAAAATGTCAGATTTTTTAAAGAATAAATTGTAAATCCAGTTTTGTTGTGTATTTAACTTTGTTAAATTTACTAACCGTTTATTTAAATATTGTATGTACACACATATACCAAAAATACTTTTCTGTAAGTTTGTATGTTATGTAAAAATTTTTTTTTACCTTTTAACTATTCATAGGGGCGTATTAAGTTCACATCTGAAAATGTGCTTTCATCCGAAAGAGGTTCAGCTCACTTTATTTCGGTTATAAGAGGTTATACTGTATATAGTAAATTCTGACAAGGAAAAGAAGGATTTGGGACATCCCTTCCTATCACAAGCAGAGTTTAGGCACCTTCTTTGGTTAGATGATGTTGGATGGAATAAGGTTAACTAGAATACAAGAGGCAAATTGGGCTACTGCCATGGCCACAAATATTAGAGCACTATTTCCTATCTGTGTGTGTCTCTGGTTGGAATAACGAATGGAGCCAGAGTATAATTGGTACTTTATGTTAAACTCAGGTAATTCACTCTGTTACTAAATGAGGTGCGGTAGCATGTGACTCAGTGTCAGAGCTGGCTAAAAGTGAGTATTTAATTTATAGGACTCTGTATTATTATTATTTTTATTATTATTATTTATTAATTAGCACCGCGTTTTACAATCCGTTCGGGTTATACGCACTTACGCTAATGTGTAATGGTAGGGTGATTGCGAGATGAAATGGAGGACCTACAGTTTAACGTGGAATCCGAACCACAGTGGAGGTCTGGCATTCTTCATATTCACAAGTTGTGATTAATACACGTCTTGTCAGAGGTGAAGGAAGGGTTCGGCAATCAGATAAATCTGTGCCGGGACCGAGGATTGAACCCCGGACCCCAGCACAGAAGTCTGACACCTTACCCCTAGACCACCAGCCGCATAGGACTGTGTAAATCAAAGAGAACATTATGAGGAGTATTAATTTTAAGGAACAGCATTAGAATAAGGTTCATTAGAAGAGGAGCTACCAAAATAACAGACACAAAAAAAAACTTTTCTCTTAGTCAGTTATGAAACCGCGCTCTTTTTCGTAAATTAATTTTTAATTTAATTTTTAGCACCGCGTCTTACTACCCGTTCGGGTTATACGCTTAAGTACTAATTACACTAATGGATTAGGAATTGGGAAGGTTGAATTTAGAGGAAGTGAACCCGCATTTGCGTGGAGGGAGAGTGGAAAACCATTTAGGAAAAACCACCCCCAGTTCACCCGACCGAGATTCGAACCTCGATCTCCCCGTCCTCGGTGGTCTGGCTCAACACGACTGGCGCGTTAGCCAACTACGCCACCGAGGCGGGTCTTTTTCGTAAAGTTCTAAACTCGATCAATATCCTGAACCTGACGTTCATCGGTGTTTTAAGTGCACGGAAATATTACGATGTAATAGTTATATGTAACTAATTATACCTTTATATGTTCATTAAATAAGAGAATTGAACAACTTTTGAAAACTCTGAAACTACGTTTTGTAGTCACTCTATAGTAGGCGGCACCATTCGAAGTATTTATTCCCTTTTTCTTTCTTTTATTACTATCGTATGTTGTTTCATAGATGCTTTAAACACAACAATGCTTTTCGCACCTCGGACCAAAGTTTTACTTAGTTATCAAATTGCTGTCGGTCCTTTTAGTCAGGGACGCGAAGTATCCACAAAGCCATTTTCTACATTAAAGTTAATTGCCTAATCAACATGACGGTAAGGATACGCCTATGGTATAAAAAGTCAGGGTAATCTTCCATGTTTCTTTGTAGACATATATATCATTCAATTTCGAGCGTATTCTGGAACGCGATTTGTATATTTATTAATGTTTAGACTGGAGTTTAGGTTAAGCACAATTTCTTAGTACATCCCAACTCTTTAAGTCCACGTTATTTGAAGCTTATGGACAAAATAATAAAGGCTACAATCATATAATCTTTTTATACATATAATGAGGCTTAAATTTAATTTAAAGCGTTATAGCCACTACCAACTTACGTAAAAAGATATTTTTTAAATTTTACAATAATTTAAGCTGTAGGTCCTAATTACTATAATTTTCTTAGAAAAGTCTTTACTTCTTTTCTGTATTCACAAAATATCCAAACAAGTCCACAGCCACCTTTTTCGTTGAATCAAAATACTAAATCATGTTCTAAGATTGTCAAGTTAATCAATTATATATAAATTATGTGGCCTTCAAGGCCCAACATAATATTATTCCAGACAGAAATGTGTGTAAAGAGAAGTATACAACAAATAGGTAGTAACATTTTGTAGTTTATGCTCATGAATTAAAGTTCAAGGGACGGAACCTATTGAATGAAGGGGGGGCTAAATTTGTATGGTAGGTCAGTAGTAAATAACCACGTTAGGTTTTGTGTGTGTGTGTAGGTGTGTAGGTGTTTTAATGTGTCCTTGAGAGTTTTGGAGAACTTAACTAGACATCTTGATTCATGCATGTGGTTTCTTTACGCCGGGAGGAAGATAGAAAGAATTTTCTGTTTGTCGAAGCAAGTTACTGTTCTACCCATGTATTAAGGTCTCCCAAATCCGTATATACTACCTATTTATTAACACAAACTCGTTTTAAAATAATAAATAAGTTTATTCGTGTTTTTACTGTATTCAAGTTAATATCCTAAATGTGTAGGTCTATTATTATATATATTCAGATAAAAAGTCTGTACTTTAAAAATAAAAGAATTGATTGATTTTAAATCAAAATATTCTATGTTTCTATTTTACTCGACTCATCCACTTGTATTCTACTTTTCTTCTTTTTCTATTTAGTTTTTCATGAGGAACACTTTTCCAGGAGATTTTATTGGTATTGTTTGAATTCCAAAATTATTTTATTTTATTTTATAATGATTTAGGCCTATAAAAGTTTTTGTGCTAACTGATAAATTTTTATTTGATTATATACAACAATTTAAACTAATAAATTTAGTTCTTGATCATCATGTTATCTCTGTTTTGGGAGACATTAATTATTAAGTGATGTAGCTAAATTAGTCCACTCTTTTTGAAAAAAATAAGAAAATAAAAGTTTGAATAAACTTGTTGAAAATAAGGCAAGAGGTTATTTTTAATATGCATGGAAGTGTATGGGTGGGGAGTTTCCCAAATATCCCTAAAGATTATTTTTTTAAAAATCACCTGACGTGAAAGTATTCAAAAACTTATCCAGAAAATATCCTCCCGTCTTGTTTTGGTGTTTTTCTTTGACTACAAAGCTCTTTCCACAATTTAAGGGAGAATGGGAGGGTCTTGGGGTGTTTTGATGGGCTTCTGCGGCATCCTGTGTAAGAGTAAGAACAACAATGGACCCTGGAGATCATTATAAAGCTCTGCTCTCAAAAAAAGCATTCCATCGATACCGTAAAACGGGCGTGCCATCAAAGACCAGAAGAAGAAAATACAATTTATACACTTTTTTTTTTCTTTAAGAGATTTTTTTTTTACATTTAAAATTGACCCTTTCTTAGAATTTCGAGGGTGAGTCACGTTTGTTGCTTCTGATACCTCATTTGTTACCTTTTACGTTTTATAGGTGATGGCATTGTCTTTTCCTTAGTTGTGTGTAGAGGGGGATGCATTTTTTTTGGGTACAAACCTTTTGATAATAAAATAAAAAATGAAAACTCAAGAAAGGTTCCCAGAAAGATTACCAAAACATGTTCAGGTAAGTTTTACTTTCAAACAGGAATTAAATATTATTTATCTAAGGGTTGAATCATTGAATCAGAAAACTTTGGAAATCAATTTCATCCCTTAATTATTACAAATGGACGTATTTGTTAGAGTTTACTAGCAGCCTAATTTTTTTATATTCTTTAATCGCCCTTTGAGGTTGTTTGATTTGAATGTTGATTAATTAATTTTATTGAGATGTTGTGTTATAGTGATACCAATTTATTCATGTGTCTTTAGAGATCAAACTGATTAAAAAAAAATGTACGTACTTGATTAATATTTTCCGTTTCTAGTTGTTCAACTCAGTTTATAATATTAATATTATTAAATTCACAATTCAATAAAATGTCAGTAGATTTTTCTTTATTAAACATTTATTTTAATTTTTATTTCGTTGGAAGATTTTACGATTGTTAGTTAATTTATGCACTGCATTTAAAAATACTTCAATCAAAAACAGAAACCTTCGAAACTTATCACCCTACAATAGAAAAATTATAGTAAGCTTGAAGTAATCTTAGTAAAATGATATATCTATAACCTGCTTCGGTGACTGCGTGGTCTAAAGCACTACTATCGCAGTAGACTAGACTGTCGATAATGGTGAGATCGAGGTTCAAATCTCGGTTGGATGCACTGAGGGTGTCTTCCCAAAATGTTTTTCCACTCTCCCTCCGTGAAAATGCGGGTATACTTCCTCTAAATATAAACTTTCTAATACCTAAAACTATTAGCTAAATTAATAAATAAGCGTATAACACGAATGGGTAGTAAGACGCGGTGCCAAAATAAATTATTTATAATTTATCTACAGTTAAATAATATATTCTAACCACCAACCAGAATGGAAGCATCCCCCTAACCGCTCGGGCACAATAGCTTCCAATCTGATGATTTAAACTCTCCAAAAGGTTATTGATCACTTATACACTGATTTTGGTAGAAAAAAGAGTATCCTGTAGTTACTAAAAAAATTTAATATAGAATTTCCCAGAAGGTCCAAGAATTTAAAGACAACGTTTTCTCTTCATTTGAAGGGTTTGTCTCTAATGTCTCATGATAGTTATTCAACAACTGTTGATATCAAATTGTGGAGATAACTAAACAATGTTTGTACTGAAGCAATGTTTTATTTATATTGGCGGTAAAAAAAATTTTTGCTAGAAAATTTCAAAACCACTTTTCGTTTCTCGCGTCCTCTACATTATAAACACAACAAAAAAGGAATTTATTAAAATAAAGTAATATATATTTTATTTTTGATTACGTTTTGATTAACTTGTCCAGGCTATTTGTTTATTTACACTAACGGAGTAAGGATGAGAAAGGTAGAATCCAGAAGAAAATATTCCTGAATGTGTGTGAAGGTAAAGTGGGAAACCATTAACGTAAAATAGATCTAGTCCATCCTGCCGAGATTAAAACCCTCAAAGTGCGCGTCACTTTCAGACCAGACGATAAGATTGACGGCGTTGAATACAAGAGCGTTGTTGCTGGTACCAATATATTTTGAAAATCTGTATTTTCGATCAAGTATTTTTGTTTTTTGCTGAATAATTGTGATAACGATGACTTTCATTTACCTTGTTAAAAAATATAGAACCGTGTATGACAGAGAAATAGTTTACCGATAAAATAAAATACGAACGCTTGTCTTAAAAATAGTAAAGGAGTTATTATTCTTAACATTGTTTATGTGGACTTAATATATGGAAGTATTAAAACGGAAATGTATTCGTGTAGCTTTTCAAACTTTTATGATATGTTTTAGGCTCTTTTTTTTAAACGAAATACACGGTAATTTATTTTTTTGTTTTTTAAGCCCTCACGATTTTTGATCAAAGTATCGGATTCATTTTTTGTTAGGGCTGCTTCTTTTTTTTTACTCTTGTAAAACCCTCTTTGTTTTCGGCTTCTATTGATGTTTGAAGAGTATCTTCTGAACTAGGTTATTACTGCTCTCATCTTAAGTAACAAAATGTAGGGATGCTGAGAGCTAATGCATGGTATCTTCAAACCAGAATCATTTTATGGCTTTTATGGGAACTTATAATACTGTACATTATAAAAAATAGTAGAATGTAATATAATATCAAACATTTTATATAAACTCCATTTGTGTGAATATTAAATAAGTTTTGTATCAAATACAAGAATATTAACTTTGGTTACGTGTTTATAACAGTAATACCATCCAAATGTACACACTTAAGTAGCCTAACTAAAGTTTAAAAATTAATATGCAATAAAAAGTTATACTTTTTTAATAGTTAAAATATTTCTTAATATATAAACTACTAGAGTCCGATTGTGTTATTTTTGACACCCTGTCTCTCTTCCTCCTTTATTCTATCAGAACCGGCTTTGCAACTTTTTATAGATATAATTTTTTCAGGTCACCTACATTCTGACAAATAACATAAATTACAAAACACTTTTTAAACAGAATATTTTATCATAAAATTAAATCAGCCAGCCAAATCTAGTTTTGAGTAAATTAATTATTTTTTTCGCACATTTTAGTCTAAAACTTTTAAATTAGTATTATTAAACAATTTTTTTATCAACGCCTTCTGTACAGGCTACATGCATTTGTACTAATTACGCTAATGAGTTAGGGATTAGGAATGTTGAATTTAGAGGAAGTGTACCCACATCTGTGAGGAGGGAGAATACATACATATACATATTCTAATATCAACATCTAGAGAAGAGAGAGCGAGATTAAAAAAAAAATCGGGCTTCCGGATTTTCAATTCTTACGTCCGGCTCTGTTGTGGCAAAACGTAAATCTGGGACTGATCTCAGACTTAACGTCAGCCCGCAATCGAATCATACCAACCTAGTGGCCACCGTCTGTTTGTGAAGATATTGCCAACTTCTGGAAATAGAGGGTGTCATGTGGTAGGCTCAACGAAACCTCCAGCCGTAAATCTCATTTGTCTAGACCAGAGCAGCTACTTTTTTTTATTCAAGTAGTTCTTCCTTTGTCTTCACGAGGCTGAGTATATCTCGTTCCAGAACCTTTGATTCACAAAAAACTATAAAAGCGTCAGGTATCGAACCCGGGACCTCCGGATCTGTATCCAGGAACTCTAACAACTAGACACAGAGGTGGTCGATATATATAAAGGGTGTTCCGATTTATGTGAAAAGTAACTGGGGTGTGGATAGGAGATCTCGAAACAACACAAAAAGTCCTTATGAACACATGTCTTATGTTCGATGGTTCCCGAGATAAAGTCTTCCCAGATTCTGATGGAATGGTTAATATCCCTACTTGATACACCCCTGTAAATGTATCTGCAGCCCTGTCTGTGTATCAGCAGTGATACGACCTGGTGGTTTATGGATGAGGTGTCAGACTTCCGTACTGGGGGTCCGGGGTTCAATCCTCGGTCCCGGCACAGATTTATCTGATCGCCAAACCCTTCCTTCACCTCTGACAAGACGTGTATTAACCACAACTTGTGAATGTGTGGAATTCCAGGCCTCCACCGTGGTTCGGATCCCACGTTTAAACTGCAGGACCTCCATTTAATTTCACAATCATGGAAGACCTTATCTTGGGAACCATTGAATATAAAGACATATGTTTACTAGGACTTTTTGGGTTTTTTGAGGTCTACTATCAACACTCCAGTTACTTTAAAAATAAATAGGAACACTCTGATATATATATATATGTGTGTGTGCTACTTAGCCCCTAAGATGTATTCACGTACCCCCGGGGGTACACGTACCACAGGTTCAAACCACTGCCTTAAAGAACACTTCCCCTTACCCACTACCCTCAACCATTACTCCAAAAATTAAGCTGCATTAGTGTAGGGCGAGCCAAAGAATAAACTACATGTAAACAAATCAATTCCTCTAGTTTACCCTTGTTGACCTCGGTGGTATTGGAGTAAAGTGCTCGCCTCAGGATCCAATGTTCGTGGGTTCAAACCCAGATGTGGCCGACGGATTTTTCTTGAGCGATAAAAATCCGTATTACAGCTTCCTTTGGAGGGAAAGTAAAGACGTCGATTGTGGCATGGAAAAGAACCCTGAAAGATATGTGAAATAAACCTTTCCAGCCAAATTGATAGGTCATTTCACTCTCACTTAAAGCAATTCTCGTGTACTAATATTATTATTATTATTTAGCACCGCGTCTTACTTCCCGTTCGGGTTATACGCTTAAGTACTAATTACACTAATGGATTAGGAATTGGGAAGGTTGAATTTAGAGGAAGTGAACCCGCATTTGCGTGGAGGGAGAGTGGAAAACCATTTAGGAACCCCCCCCCCCATCACTCTCCTAGTCATCACTGCACTAGGGAAAGATAAATCAAACACCGCATAGCAGGGCTTGTTTTTAAACCAATTGAGGACGAATATTATAACAAATAATATTAACTTAATCAATTTATGATTTTTAAAAAAATGTCCAAACACTTTTAACTAGTATTATTTCTAATAGCTTATGGAAAAAAATGTTTAGTAAGAACACGAGTGGAATCGTGAACATGCACTGTTTCAGGAAATAAAATTGTCAATTTGTTTGTGTGATATTTTATTTTTTTATTTTGGTCTCATAAGTTTTTAGTAGTGATGCTCTACAAAGAAAGTGAGAAGATTTACGACCGACCTCTGTTGGCTGCGGAGATTAAGGTAGTTACATAGTCTTGACCTGACCCAACATTTTATAACACCTACACTTTGTAGATATAGTCTTGAAATAACTTAATAGTCTGCCCCAAGTGCTAGGGACCTTCAAGATGACGTCTTGGCTTTGAAAAAAATAGAGTAAAAAAATTGTTGTAGGAAGGACCGTTACAAAAGTTAGTAAAATTTATTTCATGTATTCATTCATGTAATAATTATGTGCCTCTCTAATTTTACACCTGTAAATAGTTAAAATAACAAATTGAAATGATTTTTCTAAAATGCCCTTCATACCATGTTCATACCGATTTTCTTTAACACCACGTCTTACTACCCATTAGGCTTGTACGCCTATGCAATAACTACGTTAAAGGGCAAGGGATCAAGAAAGGTTTAGTTGAAAAGGAAGCGTAACTCCATTTGCGTGCAGAGAGAGAGTGGGAAATCATTTAGGAATAAAACACCTTTAGTACACCCAACCGGCACCGAATTCCGATCTCTCTATCGTGGTTAGTCAAGTTTATTGAGAGCTTGACGCCATAGACCATGTGGCCACTAAAGCGGGCTTGATACTATAGCCACAATATAATTTTGATAGGAAGAACATTTTAGAAAACATATTTTATTGCAGTTAACATTAACTTTTATCTTCTATTTATTTGAGGTATTTAACGTGCACTTTATAAACCCACTGTTTATATCAACACACGACTTATAAACTAACTTAAATATAGAACAGACACAACACCATGTAAGGAGAATGGAACACCGTGTAGGGAGCATGGAACACCGTGTAGGGAGCATGGAACACCGTGTAGGGAGAATGGAACACCGTGTAGGGAGAATGGAACACTATTCAGGGAAAATGAAACACTATTCAGGGAAAATGGAACACTATTCAGGGAAAATGGAACACCGTGTAGGGAGAATGGAACACCGTGTAGGGAGAATGGAACACCGTGTAGGGAGATGGAACACCTTGTAGGAAGAATGGAACACCGTGTAGGGAGCATGGAACACCGTGTAGGGAGAATGGAACACCTGTAGGAAGAATGGAACACCGTGTAGGGAGCATGGAACACCGTGTAGGGAGAAATGGAACACCTGTAGGAGAATGGAACACCGTGTAGGGAGCATGGAACACCATGTAGGAAGAATGGAACACCGTGTAGGGAGCATGGAACACCGTGTAGGAAGAATGGAACACCATGTAGGGAGAATGGAACACCGTGTAGGGAGAATGGAACACCGTGTAGGGAGCATGGAACACCGTGTAGGGAGAATGGAACACCTTGTAGGAAGAATGGAACACCGTGTAGGGAGCATGGAACACCATGTAGGAAGAATGGAACACCGTGTAGGGAGCATGGAACACCGTGTAGGAAGAATGGAACACCATGTAGGGAAAATGGAACACCATTCAGGGAAAATGGAACACCATTCAGGGAAAATGGAACACCATTCAGGGAAAATGGAACACTATTCAGGGAAAATGGAACACTATTCAGGGAAAATGGAACACTATTCAGGGAAAATGGAACACTATTCAGGGAAAACCACATTCAGTACACTCAACCATGATTCTAACCTCGATCCCCAGCAATTGACAGTCTAGTCTATTGCGGGAGTGACGCTTTAGAGTTTTAGACCATGCGACCGCCGAAGAAGATTTAGTTTACCTGTACATGGGTTGTAGTATCATTTCTGGTAGAGGAATAAATGAAGACCTTTAAACGGGTTGTAATTGAAGCATAAGACAATAAAAAAATACTTAATTTAAAACATATTAATTGAAAAAAATAAGGTATCTAAAATTAATTTTCACACAAAGTCTTAAGTGGTACCATCTACAAACAAGGATACGAAATAACAAACAAACCATGTCTCACCACACCCCTAAATAACCAATTCCTAAAAAAGAAAACTTATCTACGATCATGTTTGGTTTATGTCTGTTGAGTTGGTTTCTTTCTGGCGCGTGCGCACTGAGTCTTTTATGATAGCTGTCTGCAGATCATCAGACTTTATCTGTCTACTAAAGAAAAGAAAAAAAACCTATCGTATTTCGACGTACACTCTGACGCACAAAGAATTAGACCGAGATCAGAATTAGTAACAAAAATAGAACTTAGAGAGAAATAACCTTATCATACAGATAGAAAAACTACTAGATATACTTTCACGTATTCTCATACGTCAAGTCATGTGAAATTAATATTTAACTTTTAATATATATTATCACACACTTCGGTGGACGCGTGGTCTAACGCGCTACTTTCATGTTTGATTAGGCTTCCGAAGACGGGGAGATTTGTGTTCGATACCAGTTGGATGCCCAAGGGAGTTTCTTTCCTAAATGGGGTTTCACTTTCATTCCACGCAAATGCGATTGAATTTCCTCTAAATTAAACCGTTTTAATCCCTAACACATTAGTGTAATTAGTACATAGGCGTACAACCGGAACGGTTTGTAAGACGCGGTGCTAAAAAAAAAAAAATTGTTATCCTCAATACCTTTATAAAGTACCACTAATAATTTAGGAAAATTACATGAATGATGGTGACCTGGTGGTCTAGGGGTAGGTGTCAGACTTCTGTGCTAGGGGTCCGGGGTTCAAACCTCGGTCCCGGCACAGATTTATCTGAATGCCAAACCCTTCCTTCACCTCTGACAAGACGTGTATTAATCACAACTTGTGAATGTGAGGAATGCCAGGCCTCCACCGTGGTTCGGATTCCACGTTAAACTGTAGGTCCTCCATTTCATCTCACAATCACCCTACCATCACACATTAGCGTAAGTGCGTATAACCGAACGGGTAGTAAGACGCGTGCTAATAATAATAATAATAATAATAATACATGAATGATCTTTTGTCTTTTCTTAAAAGATATTTCTATAAAAATTGGACCGGTGCTTGATTTAAACTAGAGTACTTTTACCTGACTAAATAATGTGTAACTTTCTATTGACATTTCTATATATTTTGTCGATTCTCACTATCTTAGCCCTTTTTTGGCTAGTCAAAGGCTAATTAATCATACACCTGTATGCAACCCCCTCGAAAGTATCCTTGGTTAAATGTTACAAATTAGAAAAAGTTAACCCTTCCTTCACCTCTGACAAGATGTGTATTAATCACAACTTGTGAATGTGAGGAATGCCAGGCCTCCACCGTGGTTCGGATTCCACGTTAAACTGTAGGTCCTCCATTTCATCTCACAATCACCCTACCATTGCACATTAGCGTAAGTGCGTATAATCCAAACGGGTAGTAAGACGCGGTGCTAATAATAAATAGAAAAAGTTTACATGAATTGTTAAAAGTTACAAAATCACGGTGATCTGTTTTATTAACTTTCAAACCATCAGGAATGTGCAAAACTGCCGTGAACATAATATAACAAAACTGGTAATTTTCTTTGTGGTTAGAGTGGTCTGTTACAAATCCAGAGAGCTCTGGTTCAATTCTGGTTGGAGATGACGAAACTATTTGCATACAGTTTTCGTCTTACTATCTAATAAGTAAATGTTTAGGCACTGGTACAAGTCATATGGTATTAATAATCCAAGACCCACATTGGTGGATAAGATGACAAAGGCGTCAGTCTCATATGGTTACTCGGTTACGAGAATATCAAGGCTGTTATCACGGCTCGGTGTACTAGACACAACAACCCATCTCGAGACGTTGATTCGTCTCTATTAATAATTGTTTGTCCATGCTGTTACTCAAACCCGGAACCTTTAATGTAATAGCTAGAAATGTCTCCAGCAACAGCTAGAGGTCGCATAAATGCGAGTAATTAGATAAATCACTAACGAATCGCTACTAGACAGAGAAAGAAATGAGAACATAAGAGAATCTTGTCAAATCAACCCCATCACTGAATGGATAGCTTCACGTAGGAGAGAATGGAGTCAAAATATTGACAGGATGCAAGAAGAAAGAACTGTTAAAATAACAAGAGAAGAAAGACCTCTAGGGAGAAGACCTGGAAGACCAAGGCGAAGATGGAAGGACAGACTTTAGATCCCTTGGAATGGAAAAGGCCAAAGGCCTATGGAGAATAAAGAAGAAGAAGAAGAAGCTACCACTGAGCCAAGGTGTTGTTATTGCCTGAAACTTTGTCGAAACACACCAAATATACAAATGTCATCACATTTTCAATCTTCATGTTTCGTGGTGACCAGTGTACATCAATAACATAAGTGTTTTGGAGGGTCACGATATTTCATCCTGCTCGCAGCATGGGTTCCATGCGCCTTTCCTCCAGACCCCCCACCCTCCTCTCCACGCATACACTTCCCCGTGGGGGTACACGGGGGGCGAACCGCTCTGATGGATACCGGACAGCCACGAAGCTGGGCCAATGATAGGCGGTGTAGGTGTGCGATTTCCATCGAGAAGAGATCGGGGGAAAAGGGTGAAGAGTATTTCAACAGCCTGATAAGGATCGTTGAACCTTACAGGTTTTTGATCAGTAGTTGAGTTGATTTTGGGTTGTAGGGTGATATGAATCATTGTAAGATTATATATCCTCCCTTTACATATATCCGGGACTCAAACCAGAGATTCTAGACAGGGGAGGGGCAATAATGTGTGATTAATACCTCCTGATTGTAGTATGGAGTGAGCCACTGGTTCCCGGTCTGCTTCCACTTACTGTGTCTATCCGGGATTCAAACCGGAGATACTGAAGAGAAGGGGCCATTATGCGTTATTAGCACCTAATGGGTTCAGAGTGGTTACTCAAACGCTAGGATAATATTCCAACGGAACCTCCTGGTTTTTCTAGTAAAAACAACCCTATTTGTTAAAAGGCTTTTTCTCCGGTTGTGAGACTTTGAACAAAGATTTAGAATGAAAATGTTTTATTAAAGGTGTGTTGAACACTGAACCTGCCACCTAATTTTAATGCGTGAGCAAGTATTGTGAATAAGTATTTCTACGCAATGGGCTGGGTTAGTGGACTATTGGAGTCTTACACGATTCGTACACTTTCAACCTCTATGATTTTTTTTAAAAACACTTTAAATTACTTCAAGATGGGTCTTTGTTAAAAAAGATTAGAATCATAAACTTTTTGTCGGGTGACTTCATCACTATTCACCAGAGATAGAATCCCTCCCTTCATAAAAATAAATAATAAATAGTAATTCAAGGTACAGCCATGGAATGACTCTACTTTCTCATAACACTTTTTTAGGGTATGTATGAGGAAGGCATCATTTTACTTATGATGTGTGCTCAGCCACAAGTAGAGATTAAAAGAGTTAAAAAGTAATATATATATTATACAAATGTGCTACATCCAGGGGTGGTGGAACCTTAATTTTGTGTGTGTGTGTGTGTGTGTGTGTGTATGTGGAGAGTGTAGGTAGGATTTTTTTATATTGTCCTTCAAAATTAACTCTAAGAAATATTTAAAAAAATTATTTTTCTTTTTAAGCTATTGTGAGAGTTTCTCATCTAAAAGACATTTCGAAAACTAAGACTCCTCTCCAAAATATTTGGAGTAGTCCTCCCCGAGAAAATTTATGAAATTTGGATACCCCTAGACGCTATTTAAAGTAGTTCTTTCTTGGAATTTTTTTTTTAAGATTAAATGTTTCTAGAATATATTTGAAGTGGTTTTCCCAAGGAAATTTTTTTGAAATTTACATATCCCTAAAAATTATTTGGAGTGGACCTCGCATTTATACTCCCGACAAAAAGATACGATCAAGCACTTTTCGCCGAATTTTTTTTTTCCGATGCACAAAATACAAGCATAGTTTCAAATATTTTTTTCCTGGTTTTCACTACCATTGGACACCCTGTGTGAACAACTGGTACCCTGACTCTTTCCACTTGACGTCACCAGCCAGGATTTCAACCAGATACATGAGAAGTTAAGACACCTGTGCTCGAAGCCAAATTGGGGCCGAGATGTACCCTCCTCGGTACGTGTCTCCGGACTGGGCCTCTTAACCTCAAGTGTGTCAGTGAAGTATTTCGCCTTGTTACAAGGTGTCAGAGGTGACTGCTATCCCTAGCCAGGCCCTGGGAATTTAATTCCTTCTCTAATGATACATCATTACGCTCCGTTATATTAGATAATTTTTACTAGTTTTTTTACTTGGTTCCCCTGGTGTTTTAAACTATTTGTACTGGGGAACTCTTAGGATTTAGCAGGGTTTATACCAGCTTCAATCCCAGTTAAGTGTACAGAGGATAGTTTTTCATAAATTGTTTCCCACACAACCTCCACGCAGATTGAAGTTTCTTATAAAGGCTACCTTCCTCATCCATTTCCCATCAGCATAGTTAAAAATATACCTGTAATCTAAACAGGTAGGGAAATGTATTCCTCGCCTCGCCCTCCTCCAACAGGAATTATTCTATTCTTTAAAACAAAGAAAACCTAAAAAGTCCAGGAATTTTGTATGACAGTGAGTCAGGTGAATAGTAAAACATTCACGACATTTTCAGAAATGTTTGTGATTATTTTGGAAATACGAAGTATAATAGCATAACACGGTGTTAAATATTATCTCCATCTCCGATTCATACTATTTTGAGGAGGTGTGAGATATTTATCTTTATTCAAATCCTGCTGTACAAGAGAACAGCGGCCTACCAATATAAACAGTCCCCCCCCACCCGCAAGTAGTAAATACCAAATTGTAAAAAAATTCCATCTTTATAACCGACTTATTTTTTAACTCTAACCACTGAGCTATCCAGGAATCGTCCCTTTCCCAGGGTCATTCTTCACCCATATTTTAAGGCAGATTCTGTGATGGACGTTTTGGAAATTGTCAACTAATCTCACGTTATAAACTGTAGGTCCTCCATTTCATCTCACAATCACCCTACCATTACACATTAGCGTAAGTGCGTATAGCCCGAACGGGTAGTAAGACGCGGTGATGATGATGATAATAATAATAATAATTAATAATAATAATAATAATAATAATATAAGATATATTTTAAGATGAAAGAGAAAGTCAGTGCGGTGCACTGCACCATTTATTTCTTTATAGTTTTGATAGGTTACAGAGCACTTAAAAGACCAATTGTCACAGCGCTTAAAGACAAATTGTAAATAGCATTTAAAAGACAAATTGTCAATTTCCTGAAAATACTTTAATTTAAAACTGTTTAAAATGAACTTTCAATATTATTCCATGGTTATTTTAATGTTTTAAGTAAATATTGGCCAAAAAAAAAGTCTCGTAAAATTTCGGTATGTCTGCTGATTGCCCATTCTGTCACTTTGGCGAGTACAAAAAAAGAGTTACAACAGATGCTTTAGATAAGCATGTTTAAGTCGTGAAATAGAGATATTTACTTTAAAGAATAATTAGCTTAATCGAATTTAATTTATTTACCGCCTTAATAGGTATATTTAATTATTTTTAGTTTAAATATGTAAATATCACCTTGATCTATTTAACTTAAATGAGTCCGTAATAATATGTTGCTATTCCCCAATTTGCAAATTCTTCCCTGCCCTGACATCGTTTAGGGCCCGTTCTTTCCACTCGCATGTCTTGTTAAAACATAACCTTAACATAATTACAACAACAACCCGTCATTACACATCAGGTCCGGCGTAACCCACATAAAAACATGCTACCAAGCGGGCCAATTAAGTTTCACTATTCATTATGCACGTACGCGAAATGGCGAGAATTTTAATATACTTGCGATTCTTTTTTTTTTTTTTGCAGTTTTTATTTTTCAAACTTGAATATTCGTGGAAAGTTGGTGCAGTTTGGGTTTGTGCTTACGTTTTATTGCTTTATAATATGATTCAGTTGTTAGTACCATTTATTACCAGATTTTTTTTGGATGTGATGTATTTAATGTACACTTTCTGAACTGACTGATCATATCAGCCCACATTATAAACTAACTTAAATCTAGAACAAACCACCTCAATGGCGTAGTTGGCTAACGCGCTAGTTTCGTGTTGAGCTAGACTGCCAAGAACGGGGAGATCAAGGTTCGAATCTTGGTCGGGTGAACTGGGGGGAGGAGAGTTTCCTAAATGATTTTACACTCTACTTCCACGCAAATGTGGGTTCACTTCCTCTATATTCAACCTTCCCGATTCCTAACCCATTAGCTTCATTAGTATTTATGTGTATAGCCTGAATGGGTAGTAAGACGTGGTGCTAGTAATAATAATAATATTATTATTATTATTATTATTATTATTCGTAACATAACCTTCATTCAATATTCATATTCATGCAATATTTAAACCCCCTCTCCCCCCCTTTGAGTAAGTGCCTTAGGGCCAGCTACTGTATTATTTAGACGAGAGTCATGTGTGTATAATATGTGTGTGTTGAAATTAGCATAAAGTATGATATGTGAAAAGGAGACATTGAATGCGTAACTTACTGACGATCTAGCTCACCATCTGTGGTAGAAAAGATATGTGTAATTTTGAGAGGTAGTCCAACTATAATTAAATCTGGTACAATGTTTAAAATATGGTAAATAGTATACCTAGTGGGTCAACTCAAGTTATTTGATTCCGCTGATTCTTCACCTTAGAATCAGGACTTATTTCGATTCCTAACAAGTGGATTTTCTGTTCCTTAGCTATTTTCACGTTGTTTTTTTATCCCAAACTTGGAAATTTTAGGTTGGATACTTTAAATCTGTGTAAAAACTCGATACGTCTTTTGAATATCAAGTCGTAAGCTGGTCTTAAAATGTTACTTGTCACATTTTCAATTCTACTTCATTTGTTTTTAAGTTTTTACTAAACATTATTTGTGATTTATGTAGAAGGAGGGGATCAAATAGTAAGCTTGCTCTCTCTTCCTCCCGAGTATTGAAAAGCTTATTACCAAAAAAATGACCCATGAAGTCAAAATACACCCATCTGACAACACAACGAGGAGCGTACAAAATGTTCTATGATTTACAATGAAATTCAAATACTCTGCAACTAGGCTTGAACCAACATTCTTTAGACCTACACTGGTGGTCACGTTGTCTGAGGTATCAAGTTCGCACTAGACTGAGTTTATTTATTTATTTATTTAGCACCACGTCTTACTATCCGTTCGGGTACTAATTACGCTAATGGGTTTGGAATTGGAAGGGTTGAATACAGAGGAAGTGAACCAGCATTTGCGTTGAGGAAGAGTGAAATACAATTTAGTAAATAACACCTCCAGTTCACTCGAGCTAGATTCGTACCTTGATTTCCCCGTCCTCGGCAGTATAGCTTAACACGAAACTAGTGTGTTAGCCAACTACGCCACCGAGGCGGGTTGGACTGAATTGATTAGGCTGGTAGTATCTAAGTTCGAATCTCGCCCGTGAGCAGTTGTTGTGGTTCCCCCCATGCAATTCATTACTTTGCTTTTACAACCCCTTTCCACTCCAATGCGGGTACACTTCCTCTACACATTCTCCTTTATCAACTTCGTTTTAGTGTCTATGACTAAGCTGTCAATAACTTTTGTGTTGAAAATAATAATTTAAATAAATATTTTTAATGACGCAACTAATTTTATCAATCTAAGAGATGTAAATAGGATTATTATAAAATTTATTTTGAGTATTGGATGGAAAATATAAGGAAGAAGAGATTATCCACGTTTATAACTTGTTATTGTATTTTTTAAATTTTAAAAAAATTGGATTTTGCAATTTTCTTTGTAACTAGCTGAATTAATGGTGACCTGGTGGTCTAGGGGTAAGGTGTCAGACTTCTGTGCTGAGGGTCCGGGGTTCAATCCTCGGTCCCGGCACAGATGTATCTGATTGCCAAACCCTTCCTTCACCTCTGACAAGACGTGTATTAATCACAACTTGTGAATATGTGGAATGCCAGGCCTCCACCGTGGTTCGGATCCCACGTTAAACTGTAGGTCCTCCATTTCATCTCACAATCACCCTACCATTACACATTAGCGTAAGTGCGTATAACCCGAACGGGTAGTAAGACGCGGTGCTAATAATAATAATAATAATAATAATAATAATAATAATAATAATAATAATAATAATAACTAGCTGAATTCAATGTCACAACACTGGCCATGAATGGGGGTGTGATATTTGCGGTTGTGGGTTTTGGATCCACCACGTGATCAAACCTTCTTGCAAGCAAGCCCCACTACAATCTCTATGTTGGTCACAAGCCCCATAGACCCCTATGATTTTTTTTATGTGCTTAGTACGAATTTAACCCGCTTCGGTCGCTTCTCTCTTCACGCTAATTGGGGTACAAGTCTTCTAAATATAAACATCCTTATCACTAAAACCATTAGTTGTAATTAGTACATAAACGTATAAACCGAACGGGTAATAAGACGCAGTGCTAAAAAAAACAATCTTGTAAGGTCTAAACTTAAATCTCACCTGTGCTCACAAGGAATGGTTTAATACATATTAGCAGTTTTTCCTTCCTCTTTCCAAGCTAGTATTCGTTTCTTTCTTTCTTTCTTTATAATTTATATTAATAACCCTTCATTCTTCATTCAGTCTAAATTGGGGATAGTTCATTTCATACGAACATTAATACACGTAGCACCAAAAACAGAACCTTTTTAAAAGATCATATTTACCTTTATTTGTTTATGTTTTAAAAAAAGGTCATGTTTACCATAATACCTTTATTTGTGTTTTTTTTTTAAAGATCCTGCTCCAGCTTGTACTTTTTAACCTATTTTAGTTCATGACCTAGAAACTAAGTTCACCTAGAACAGCATACTTAACATTCAAACTCCCAACCGTCGCATTTAGAATTTATATAACCCGAATAACGGACGGTAACGTATGTCATATAGTTGTTTCCTTGGGGTCAAACAAGGGACTCCTATCGGTCAGCGGTCGATCTTGTAATGTCCTTAAAGCTTTCATGTAATATTTTATGTTATGATACAGATCTTTACAGTTTTTTATCCTAGGCTTGTAATGTCATTATCTTCGATCGTCAAAAATCTAAGTTTTCCGAGCTCAACATTTTACTACTTAATAACCCAAACGTCACTGTCTTTTCACTGGACTTGACAATTTTATGACTTAATGAGATTTTGAAGGGAAAAAATAAAAGGGTTACAAATTCATTGAGGACCTACCTTTTGTGTAGTTTTATTTGGACCATATATATTTGGTCCATAGATATATATATAAAATACATATATAATAAAATACAGGATATAATATATATATGTATTGTGTGTATTGATAGATAAGGGGAGGACGCCAAAGATAATTATGGAAATGAAGTATGCATGAAAAAGACCACAAGAGAGGCGAATAAAGAAAGGGGAGGAGCAGCTAACAGAAAGTGTGTAAGAGGAGAAGAATAGTGGTGGAAGGAGGTATTTTACTAGACTGACCCGCCCACAGACTGGAAACAGTTGATGATGATGATGAGAATGATGCATCATGTTACCTATTCTAGCTATTCGCTTCTAGTTAAACTAAATAGAGTAGAAAAGAGAAAAAACAAATTTTGGACAAATTGTATTGGCACATTGGTGGAGGAAGAATGAGAAACAATTAATAAGAAAATACCACCATTTTATTCGGCTGAGATTACTCTCAAAGCCCTACCAGTGATTACTTCCACTGTCCTACCAGTGATTCGTTCCACTGTCCTACCAGTGATTACTCCCACTGCCCTACCAGTGATTGGTCTCATTGTCCTACAGGTGATTACTCTCAATATAACAATTAAAAAATTCTCTTGTTACATTGTTGTTTTCTATAGATATTAGATTAATTTGATTTTAATATTAGTTTTATCAGTTTTAAATTGTGTAATTCTTACCCAATTTGAGAAAGTTTGGGCAGTGGCGGTGAACTTGCGTCGAATATGTCCTTGAAATGGTAATCCAACGACTATTCTTTCAAAGTTACTCATATAAATATTTACCATGGGACCATTGTATTTTAAGAAAAGTTTAAGTAGCACTACGTCCCCAAAATTGGGCCACCAATGTTCCTCCCCCAAAAAATACTCTTCAAGGCTAGTTTACACACCTAGTGTTAGTTCAGCCTGCTGCCATGTTGATCTTGTATTTTTTCTATGTTTTTATAATATATTTTTTTTACTCGTCTCGTCTGTGGTTTGTGATGTAAAGAAAGCAAGGAGGAGCATGTTTTCATTGTCGTGTTCTGCTTTGCTAAGGTTATGTCAATGTACGTGTGGACCTAGTCTTGTGTAGATCTGTCAAAGGTATTGAGAAGTATTTCATTGCTTACTTGGATGAGAATAGGATGTTTCACAAACAAATTGACTCGAATTATTGTTAGTCATAGTTTTATGAATCAGTTTAATGTTCATACAAATACACTCATAGCCCACTTGGGTGGCCGCATGGTTTAAGGTGCTACTCTTGCCGTAGGTTAGACTGCCGATGATGGGGAGATCGAGATTCGAATCTAGGTCGGGTGTACTGAGGGTAGTTTTTTTTCCAAAATGGTTTTACACCCTCACTCCACGTAGATACGGTATATTTCCTATTAATATAACCTTCCTAGTCTTTAAAACTATTAGCGTAATTTAATACATAGGCGTATAAACCGAAAGGGGTAGTAAGACGCGGTGCTAAAAAACAACACTCATACAAGATATGGAGAAGGATTTGTAATTTTTTTTTAATAAACAAATTGTAATAATCGAAATAGCTAATTAAATGGGCCTGTTGATTTTTGATGCAGTTTGAATTTCTAACGTATGTGTCAACATGTGTCACTCATAATAATCTTGTCCTCAGATCTTGTGTTTTTTGAGTTCAGTAATAATCTTTTACATAGGTATTTCAAGTAATACACAAATTATTTGGACTTTAGTTGGAATATCTCAGGAAATTATTGGTCCAAATCCACCTCGGTGGCTACATGGTCTAAGGCACTACTCTCGCAGTAGACTAGACTACTGATGACGGGGAGATCGAGGTTCGAATTAGGTTGGATATACTTAAGGTGGTTTTTAAAAAAAAATCCACTCTCTCTCCATACAAATGCGAGTACACTTCCTATAAATATAGCCTTCATAATCCCTAAAAACATAAGCGTAATTAGTAGATGAACGTATAACCGGAACGGTTAGTAAAACCAGGTTTTAAATTTAAAAAAAAAATTGTTCAACCATGCTAAACACCTCAAAACACATATAATTTAAAGATATGTTTTCTCAAAATGTGTTACACGGTGGATTTCAAGGGGTACGTGACGTAGAAAAAAGTTTGACTACTCATATAAATTTTAAAATGACAGTGGGTCTGATAAACAATCTAACTCAGACTTTGACGTGATGTAAATTGACTTATATAAGCCTTTCTTTCTCTCTTTCACGACTTTGTTTAGTTGTGCAATAAAGGTTTATTTAAAATGTATAGCTATAAGGCCTACCGTTTATACTGAGAAAATTAACAAGTATTAAACTATTCTTTTAATGCGAGATAGAACATTTACTTTAGTATGACCATGGCTCCAAAAAGGCGTACAAGCGATTGACAAAAATCTGGGAAACCCTGCAGAATTTATGAACTAATTATAAAAAAAGCTTGCTGGGACATGGTCTAGGTCTCTAAGACTCACTCTTCAAATATACTGGACAGCAGATGAAGGAAGATCGGGGTTCGAATACCGGGTCGAGTGTAGCCTAGTACGCTCTGTTTTACCTATAGGCCTGGTTCACACGCAACGTTTATTACTCATTTATGACTGCGCAGGCAAAACTATGTGAAAAAAAAAGTTGCAGTTCAGTGGTGTCCACACAGTACAGTTTTTAGCTATCATTTTTCCTTACTTCAATTCCGGAATCGATCATGGAAGAAGTGCTACTTTTTTGCAATTTGTCTTGCAAAAAGAAAACAAATTAAACATCAGAAGTGCACGCGATACTTAAGATGGTCCAGATATTGGCTACTGAAAAATACATAAATTCAGTTGTGTCCATAATAAACTCACGTCAAAGAATAAAAAAAAATTGATCAAGCAAAAAAAAAAAACAGTTTTTTTATATCAATTATTATTGTTCCTGCACCAATACAGAAATAAAACTGAGCATCATGTGTAGAGAAGACGGAGGGGGGAGGAGAGTGTACACATGCACCGACATTTCTGTGCAGTTCACCGATAAATATGTTGTTAGCCTCAGTTTATCATCTCCTTGTAACTTCTCCACGCAGTTCCCCTGTCCACACGCAACTTCTTGTCTGCAGCGTCTTGAAACGCGCAGGAAAACCTAGTGTTGGACCAGGCCTGAATGATTTACCCCTCTATCTTCACGCAAATGCGGGTCCATTACCTCTTTATTCAACCTTACTTATAACTAACACATTATACTAATTATCACATATTTGTTTAACCCGATGTGGCGCTAAAAATAAATTAATTTAAAAAATCTCCTGATTCTAGCATTGACTCCTTTTTTCCGTTGTTGCGTGGACAAGGTGGGTTACAAGGACTTCGGGCTGTGTTTGTGTGGCGTGTGATAACACAGTGAGTTTTAGTCTCGCGGTCATAGGGTGGTTAAGAATCAGTGGACTGGGCCGCCTAGTTCCGTCCCAAGAGTCAACACCAGCGGTAGGTAGCTCGCCGAGGTGGAATATTGACACAGCTATGACGTGAGATGCAAGAAATGTCCAAAACAGGAGCGGAGCACCGTCAAGCTCACTTCGTCCACTATTCGTGAGATAGTGCCCCTGGAAATAACGAGGATAGCTGGTAATAACCCGCTTCGGTGACCACGTGGTCTGACGCGCTACTCTCGCAGTAGACCAGACTGACGATGACGGGAGAGCTAGATTTGACTCCCGTTGGGTGTACTTAGGGTTGTTTATTCAAAATTGTTTTCCACTCTCTCTCTCTCTCTCCACTCAAATGCGGGTACACTTCTTATAAATATAACCTTCCTTATCCCTAAAACCATTAGCGTAATTAGTACATAAGCGTAACTACCGAGTAGGTAGTAAGATGAGGTGCTAAAAAACTGGCAATAGTTTGTGTCAGTAAACAAACTATTGGTTTGCCAAGTTTATTGGTTTTATCATGTTATTTTTTACTACCACGTCTTACTACCTGTTCAGGTTATCCGCATATATAACTATTCTAATGGGGTAGGGATTAGAAAATAAGCATTTTAGAGGTAATATATACGCTTCAACGTAGAAGGAGATTAGAAAACCATTTTAGGAAAAACCATAATCGGTAGATGCAACCTAGATTTGAACCCCGATCTCCCCAGGCCAGTCTAACACGAGAGTGATACTTCAAACCATTCCGCCACCGAAGCAGGTATTTATGGTTTTTGTCATGTTTATGAATAATACCTTTAAAAAAAGTGACTTTTAAAGATAATATGATCTGGCGTGTGAATACATGAAAGTAGACCCTGGAACTTTTTAGCTGCCAGAGTGGACTGTACTTACCTAAGTTACGAGTTAAACGGGGTAGGACATTTTAATGCATATGTGTGGTGGATATTTAAAGAAATTATACCCACACTCGCATGAGAGAGGATAAAAAAAAGTTACGTTGTATTTGTCAAGCCACTCCCACTAAGACGGTTAAGGTTCGAATCTCGGCCAACCCGTCAATTGTAACCAACTGAAATGAGAGTTATAGTATCTACGACTGCTCGTCCATTGATGCAGGTTTTAATAAAATAATTAATTTTTATCAATTATTAAAATGGGTAAACTCTCTAAGAAGTTGAAATGATTTAAAAATTACAATTTTGAAAAAAAAAAATCAATATTCGTAGTGTGAGTTTGAATTAAGTAAACAATTAAAATAATAATTATGAAAATGGGAAAACAGACCAAAAGGTAAATAATAAATGGTTCTCTTGAAATATACATGGCAAAAATTAAGGATGGTTTTGATTTAAAGGGTAGGGATTTAGGACGAAAAAACTCAAATCACGTATTTATTTTATAACTTATTGTGTGATTCAATTTGACTAAAATGTATCTTAAAAGATTGAAAATATCTGGCATAAGGCTCTATAATTTATTTTATAAAGAATTGTATATTTTAATGATTATCTTATTTGTACGAACTACATGTAAGCCTAGAATATGTATCTAAAGACTATTATATTACTACACTTTAATCTTATTTTTCTGACATAATTAATTAATATTTTCATATTAGCTCTTGCTTTACTAAGGCGTCTAAAAGACTTACATCTCTCTTTCTCTCTCTTAGCTCTCCTTCACCAAGATCTATCTGAATATGTACGTCTGAAACACTCAACAAAACTTGTAAATTTTTATCTCTTTGTGTTGTGTGTGTGTTTGTTTAAACACCTACAGACATTTCTCATAATCTATCCTTTAAAATGTGGAGGTGTTAATCAAGTCCATTCCATTAATATCCCAGCAAACTGTTTTATTAATGATAATATAGCTATACATGAAGCAGAGATTATATAAATATATTATTCTGACACGGTTATAAAGCAGCGCATGGACTGGAGTTTGAAGTATAGATTAGAGAAATATTGATTTCCCCGACTTGGCTTGCAGTCATTGAACCCAGCAAGTATAACATCCAGTCCCCGGCCGTTAATTCATCACTGAGAAAGGTAAACTCACATTTCAATAGTGATTCATTTTTCGGCCATACCAGGAATCGAACACGAGACACTTAGCTCAGTGGACAGACATGCTACCGACTGAGCTAAAGTGTCAGATTGTATATAGAGTATTTTTAGGATTAATTTGACTTAATTTAGACTTTTTCTTTGGTTAAGCTAGGCTAAGTTATGGTTGTTTATGTCAAGTTAAGTCAGGTTAGGTTAAGTTAGTTTAGGTATCCTTCGTAAAGTGCTTCCCCTATTTTGTTCAGTAATTCCCAAACTTTAAAAATAACCCTAAATATATTATATATACAACAATAACTATAATTAAATGATTAAGAGCGTAGGTATTATTCGCAGTCAGGGAACCCAAATTATCTTTTTGACAGTACTAGGTGGGTTCATTGATTACAAGCCAAGCTGGGGAAATCAACATTCCTCTAGTCTATACCTCGTACCCCAGCCCATGCGCTCAAGTACTACTACCATACGATCAATTATACTGCTTTAGGCTTGCACTCAAGTGCTACTACCATGCGCTCAAATGATACTACTTTTGGATTTCGCTCAGATGCTACTACCATGCACTCAAGTTCTACTACCATGCGCTCAATTATACTGCTTTTGGATTTCGCTCAAGTGCTACTACCATGCACTCAAGTGCTACTACCATGCGCTCAATTATACTGCTTTTGGATTTCGCTCAAGTGCTCCTAACATGCGCTCAATTATACTGCTTTTGGATTTCGCTCAAGTTCTACTAACATGCGCTCAATTATACTGCTTTTGGATTTCGCTAAAGTTCTACTAACATGCGCTCAATTATACTGCTTTTGGATTTCGCTCAAGTTCTACTAACATGCGCTCAATCAACTCGCTTTTGATTTCGCTCAGTGCTACTACCATGCACTCAAGTTCTACTACCATGCGCTCAATTATACTGCTTTTGGTTCGCTCAAGTGATACTAACATGCCTCAATGTACTACCATGCCGCTCAATTATACTAGCTTTGGAATTCGCTCAAGTTCTACTACATGCGTCAATTATACTGCTTTAGGATTTCGCTCAAGTGTACTAAATGCGCTCAAATATACTAGCTTTTGGATTTCGCTCAGATGTTTACTAAAATGCGCTCAATTATACTGCTTTTGGATTTCGCTCAAGTTCTACAACATGCCTCAATTATAATGCTTTTGGATTGTCGCTCAAGTGCTACTCATGCACTCAAGTTCTACTACCATGTGCTCAAAGTATACTACGTTTGACTTGAGCTCAAGCGTACTACCATGCATGTACTACTTAGCTTGCGTTCAAGTGCTACTGACGCTAAGTCGCTACAGATTATTCTGACACATCGCAGAGAACTTGTATTTAATAAGGTGGTTATTATGTTATCGGAACTAAAGAGAAAAGTTTACATAATCGTGATGAATTTATGATCGACCAACGGTTCTCTTGATCAATCAATAGATGTAATTTTCACATATCTCGGACGTCTTCTTAAAGCAATAAATAAATAAATGCCTGTTGCAGTTTGTATCACGGAAGCGAGCCTCGTTCCCGCAGGAAAGTAGCGCCAAACTTCGAGAGTTTGTTTAAAAGTGTATAATTATTCCTCCAATCATTTATCGGCGAGTTTCACTTCAGCAACGACACCTCTTTCCAGAGAGATTGTTGTGTATTAACAGTACATGTCGCTGGAGAGAGAACATTGATTTTAGTGTATTCAAGATGGGCTTAACATATTATTGACATCGTGTAACTAAAATAAACCATTCTCTTAGCGCTTAACTCATGACGGTGGAGTCATTTTTAACAATATTAATACTATTTTATTTCACAGCAGCTAGTGTTTTTTTTTGTCAGAATTGAGAGTTGATTGTAAAATTAACAGAGTTGACAGGATTGAGAATGGTAGTGAAAAGAACCGTTGGTAGCCCTTCTCAGTGATTGAGTATTGGTGGGAGAAAGGAAACACCAAATTAAAAGATCCATTGACAGGGAATCGAAAAATGGGTAATATAAAATGGAACCATGTTGATTAGCCCTTGTCAGGATTGAAAATGGGTAGTAAAAGGAACAGTGTTAATAGCCCTTGTCGGGCTCGAAAATTGGTAGGGAGAGGAATCATGGAGAAGCTGTCTGGGGGGTTTAGAGCGAGTAAATATATTTTCACACGATGTTTTACTGTCATTTTGGGCTATATATATATAATTGTGGTAGGGAAGAGGACAGTAGAATTGAGATGAAATGTCCCAGAATTTTCGTAGAGGGAGAGTGGAAAAAACATATTTTAAAACCACCTTCGTTACAGCTGACCGGGATTCGAACCTCTATCTCCCATCTTTGGCAATTCAGTCTGTTGCGTTATTAACGCCTTAGACCATTCAACCACCGAATATGATAAGCGAGAGCTAAATAAAATATTGAAATCCCTGAAAACAATATTAAACACTTTTGTCTGCAAGTGATAATTTTTTAAGCCACGTCGGGAATCTAACCCTGAACCCACAGTTCATTATTCAAGAGGGCCACCGGCTGAAATATGCTACAAGATCCCTGCCTTATGCAGAGGAGTGAGGCAGACTACACTCAACCCTGATGGTATCAAAACTTGTTACTGAGGATGTTAACAGGTGAATAATAAATTTAAAGTGGTTAGAGTTTGGTTCTTACTGGCGCCAGGTAAACATCTACGGTCGACAGTAAAATAAAAGTGTCCCGAGGTCGCCAGAAAGGTGTGAGCGGCGTGCGCCAGGGTCTTGGGTTGATGACTCCGAACTATAATGACGAGAGGACCTCAGGCGACAGACCAACGACTAACAGCAGTCGTGTTGACCCTCCCTCCTCCCACCACACTGCCTTCACCGACTGGCTCCATGCTTTGAATGCTCTGATAGCTTGTTCACTTGCTGCTCCTTTACTGCTAGGCAACATGACGTGGCGGCGGGGGAGAGAGGGGGAGCAGTGGTGTTGAACATTGATTGAGCTCTTCAACTCGACAGAAACGTTGCCCGCGGTTTTAGAGAGATATAAAAGAGAGAGAGAGAGTGTCATCGACCGGACACGTGTGTTGCTAATTGATAATTACGTTTGAATCAACTGGTCTAGTGGTCGGTGCACCTGGCTACGAGTCCTGGGAACCCAGGTTCGATTCCCAGCTGGTACCTTGGGTAATTTTCTCGAAAGGGGATGTACCTCAAACGGTCACCAGGGTTTGGTTAGTTAGTTTAAGTTAGGTTTTAAGTGTTTCCACTGGTTCCACTATCCTCATATTAACCTATCACCTCATCTCATCGGGACATGGAAAGAGCTCCACGGAAAGGATGTACGATTAGTACATTCGGGCGTCCCCTGGGCAACGGTACCTTAGTAATATTTCCACTACTGGGCACATAAGTTGTAAACCTGATGTGCAATATTATTATTATTAATTATTATATTATTATAATTAAAAATTATTTTTAATCAAATTTTTTTGGACCCGTGCTGTGAGCAAGGTGGTAGGAGTGTTATGTCCTAATGCGTTGGGCGTTTATCTCTTGAGAGTTGTGCGTGTATTAAGATATTTAAAGTGAACTTTCTAAATCAGACGTGTCAAACTCGTTTGATCATAATGTCCACATTGGGGATTTTAAATGCTGAGAAGGCCTCATTAAAAAAAATTCTATAACTTAATTTAAAAAAATTCCAACTCAGTACCTTAATAATGAAATAAGCAAATAATATTCACCCCTGACAAAACAATAAGACTCATCCCATTTTTTTTTTCACCAAAATTTTCAAAACTTTTATTTGAAGCAAACTGAAGTGAGTGCCGTGCTATAAATTTTGTGCCAAAGATACTTCCATATATGCTATTTTATTTATTTGAGGTATTTAACGTGTACTTTCTGAACCGAATGATTATACCAGGACACGAGAATTTCTATGAGTGAGAGCGAAAGGCATAACAATTTGGCTGGAAAAGGTATTTTCGTATACCTTCACAATCGACATGGGACCGACGGATTTACGTCCTCTCCGAAGGAATTTGTGCTATGGATTTTTATCGCTCAAGAGAAATCTTTTGAACTCGGCTGGGTTCAAACCTACGAACATTGGGTCATAAGGCGAGCCGTTTACACCAATACTACCGAGATCGACTTAATATAAGATGAAAAATGTATGTCCATAAGCCGAGATTTCTCGAGCGTGTGGTTTCATTTCATGTGAGAAAACCAACAGTCAACACACAATCTTGTACTGCCAAACGCTGCACACATTAGACGCTAATTCGACAACCTTTGGGAATTGATTCATGTACAAAAAAAAAGTACACATTTGGTAAACCGAAATCAAGATTTCTCCAAATTATGCCAAATTCCCAAATATCATGTTCTCAAAATTTGCATTTCTACGTCGTTTAAAAACGAAAAGGATCTCAGGGTATTACTGACCGGAAGGGACATGACAGCCAGTTTGTTCCCTGTATGTAGACTATTTGACGCTCTGGTGCCACAGAGTATTGCCCAGGGCACACCATAGGAGGTTGTCTACACGTCATACCCGCAAAGAGATGATGTGAGGATAGTGAATATGGAGGTGTGGGCTAGTGGGAGTCTTAAACATAACTCAAGCCTAATTTACCAACCCCTGGTGACCATTGGGATAATTCCCCTTCAGAAAAAAAATCCCCAAAGTACCAGCCGGGAATCTAACCCAATACCCCTAAGCTTGTAGCCAGGTACACTGACCATTACACTGCGGGGCCATATAATAGATAATAGCGGCACATGACTTAAGACGGTACAATTAATACTTATTACACACCTTGTCATAACGTCTAGATACTTAGCCTAATTTTGCTCTGTATCTTATTATCCTCCCAGGCTATCCACATTTATTTTCTTTAATAGAACAGGGAGGAATTATTTATATCTTAAACAAAATGTACACACATTTGCTTAAAGGGAGAATGGGAGTCCATTTGGGTAAATTTTCTTTCAGTACACCTAGCAATAATTCGAACCCTGACCTCCCGTAACTGATAAACAAGACTGAATGAGCCCAAAATTAAGTCTAGATGGTGCGAGATTTAAAATTTAATAAATTTATAACATGATTAACTTAAAGGCACTGTAGAAATTGTAAATGACTTCGTAAGCACGATACGGAATTGAACCAAAGTCATTTAATATAGTGGCCAACCACTTAGCCATGATAAAGGAAACCTTTTATAGACTTTGTTGCTTTGAGTCCCGGTGAGAGGTTAAGTTTTTCAGTCTTAATTTAGTGTATAAATAAATTAGGTACCAGTGTTTCAGCATTTTTTAAAAAGCTGTTACCCGCCTCGGTGGCGTGGTTAGCTAACGCGCTAGTTTCGTGAGGAGCTAGACTGACGAGGACGGTGAGATAGAGGTTCAAATATCAGTTGGGTGTACTGAGGTTTTTTCCTAAATGGTTTTCCACTCTCCCTCCACGCAAATGTGGATTCATTTCCTCTAAATTCAACCTTCCCAATTCCTAACTCATTAGCGTAATTAGTACTTAAGCGTATAACCTGAACGGGTAGTAAGATGGGAGGCTAAGTATTATTATTTAAAGCTATTGTCTAAGGCGTTAAAACCCTTGGTTTGAAATTAAAAGCCTTAAAAAAATAAGATTTAAATAGAGTGTGGTAATTAATACACACGCTTAAAGTTAAAGTGGACACTAAATCACTTGTACCTAATCTATATTAGTAAAAGGTGGATAATAAAACTAGTCCTAGACTACGGCCATGCTTGCAACCTGGTCACCACGACAAAAACACCACGGCCAGAAAAACCCTTTCTTTGTACCCAAACGGGATCTAAACCCTCGATCTCCCAGTCATTGGCAAATATAAATATTGTAATCACAAAAAAAAATATAAAAAATCCAACTCTAGATTTTGTTAAAATGTTGACCCCATGAAACAGAAAAGTAGTTTTCTTGATGCTTTATGTTTGTTTGTTTGTCTGTCTGTCTGTCTCTCTCTGTACCTCGGGCTAGAGCTAAAACTATGTTACCATTCGCCTTAAAACTTGGTATCTATGGCTTACATAAGACTCCCCATGAGGGTTTTTTGGAATTAGATATCAAACCCTAAAATTAAGGGTAGTTTATTTACGAAAGAAAAAAGAGAAAAATTAATTTTCTCAATATCCACTATATTGATTTTTATTAAATTTTGTATCTAAATATTGTTTAACATTACAAAAAAAATTGCAAATTTCGTTTTCTCATGAAAAGGGCACTTAGCACAAACAAAATTTTCCAATTTTGATCATATATTCGCAATAATTTGAGATACTAAATAGTTTGTAAAGTTGTAATACTCTTAAATTTTATTATATTTAAACCTGTAATTTATATTTTTAAAACTAATAATTTCTGAGCAATAAGCAAACATATTTTTATGGAGTACTTAAGAAGTATGAAATTCATTTTTATGCTCTTTGGTTGACAATGATGCTTATTACTTTCTCTCTATCTTACAGGTAGAGAAAGTATTGTGATCGTCAAAAAAATCGAACTCGAGATTTTGATGAATTTTGACGTTTCATGACTTCCTGAATCCGAAAAAGTGGTTTTTGAATTTCCGTCTGTCTGTCTGTCTGTCTGTACCTCCAACTAGAGCCTAAACTATTTTACCGATTGAGCTGAAACTTGATATATAGGGTTTTCATAGGGTTGCCCCGAGGGGTTTTTGGAATTGGATATCTACCCCTAAAATTAAGGGTAGTTTACTGAAGGAAAAAAAGAGAAAAAGTAGATTTTCTCAAAATCGGCTCTAACGATTTTGATTAAATTTCATTTATGAACATTAATAAATATTCCAAACAAAATGGCTACTCTCAGTATTTCGGCAAAATCGCTTTAAGGGCTCCGGTCTGATGCGTAAATTAACATTTTTTATAATAGCTCCGAAACTATTTGAGATATGAAATTACTTAGCATTACAAATATGTATATATATTTATAATACAAATATTTTATTCGAAACATATTTTTATAAAATCAATAATTTTCATTCTATACGCAATTATATATATATTTTTAGCTTTTTGGACATTAAAGCTTAAGTATTGCGATCGTAAAAAAAACTAACCTGAAATGTTGATGGATTTCGACGTCTATTGACCCCCCGAACCCTAAAAAATAGTCTTTGCAATGCCGTATGTCTGTGTGTCTATTAAAACTTAAAATTAAGGGTAGTTTACTGATGGGCAAAAAGAGAAAAAGTCGATTTTCTCAAAATCGGCTCTAACGATTTTGATTAAATTTCATTTATATACATTAATAAATATTCTAAACATAATGGCTACCCTCAATATTTCGGCAAAATGGCTTTAAGGGCTCCGGTCTGATGCGTCAATTAACATTTTTTTAAATAGCTCCGAAACTATTTGAGATATGAAATTACTTAGCATTACAAATATGTATATATATTTATAATACAGATATTTTATCCGAAACATATTTTTATAAAATCAATAACTTTCAATCTATACGCAATTATATGAATTTATTAACTTTTTGGACATTAAAGTTTAAGTATTGCGACCGTAAAAAAGAACTAATCTGAAATGTTGATGGATGTCGACGTCTCATGACCCCCCGAACCCTATAAAATAGTCTTTGCAATGCCGTCTGTCTGTGTGTCTATAAAACCTAAAATTAAGGGTAGTTTAATGAAGGGCGAAAAGAGAAAAATTTGGTTTTCTCAAAATCTGCTCAAACGATTTTGATTAAAATTCGTATCTAGGCGTTGATTAAGATTATAAATAAACTGGCTATTTTCATTTTTCTATGAAAATGATTTTTAGGGTACTTTACAGAAGTGTTAATTTCCATATCTCCACAACTATTGGAGAAACTAAACAACTTATCATTGCAAAATTGTAGGACTATTAGAAATAAAAAACTTTTATTTGACATATATTTTTATAAAAGCAACAGTTTCTGAGATATTTGTAAATATATTAATACAATTTTGTGAACTTTAGTTGTAAACATATACTACTTAAGTCTTAACGCAATAATTCTCCAATGCCATAGAGTAATTAAATATAAGTATCTAAAAAAGTATGTTATTTTTCTTTAAATCTCTTAGGAGAAATGTTTGCATAGCAATGATTTATCTCCATTTTAGACTCAATAGTCAATATTTACATTTTTTATTGGTCAAAATGTATAAATGAATAATTAAATATCAATGCGATGACTTGAAGATCTGCAACACCTTATAAAATGTTAAAACTTTAACCAGAATCGAAATTTTAATACGAAGTGTTGACCCTTGTGGAAGACATTAAACTGTTTGAAATGTTCTAAGGTGGACAAAGATGCGCCTCTTTTCTCATTGATTCTATATCATTGTATATTATTTTATGCGTGTTCTTATGTGGAGTGGTGATGATACAATGTACATTATTCTGTTCAGAAATCTTACGAGTTTATAGAAAGAGAGAGAAAGTCTGTGCGGTGCTCCGTACCATTTATTTTTCCTTAAATCTCTTAGGAGAAATGTTTGCATAGCAATGATCTATTTCCATTTTAGACTCAATAGTCAATATTTACATTTTTTATTGGTCAAAATGTATAAATGAATAATTAAATATCAATGCGATGACTTGAAGATCTGCAACACCTTATAAAATGTTAAAATTTTAACCAGAAATCGAAATTTTAATACGAAGTGTTGACCCTTGTGGAAGACATTAAACTGTTTGAAATGCTCTTAGGTGGACAAAGATGCGCCTCTTTTCTCATTGATTCTATATCATTGTATATTATTTTATGCGTGTTCTTATGTGGAGTGGTGATGATACAATGTACATTATTCCGTTCAGAAATCTTAGGAGTTTATAGAAAGAGAGAGAAAGTCTGTGCGGTGTGCCGTACCATTTATTTTTTTCTGTAACAGTGTGTTTTATTTAGTTTCACAAATTTTACGAGTTTTTAGTAAATATCTATCTTAAGATTAAAGTGAGAGAATGTCTTTTCAGTGCACCGTACAGTTTTTTTTATGATACATTAAACTTTGAATCCGATCAAGGTAAATTTTGATGTTTTTTTAAGAATAAAAATTCACTAATAGTTTCGCTCATCCTTACTACAAATATTATATTCGGTCACTTCTACAAGTGATTTAAATCGTCTTCACTTATCGAAGTATATATATATATTTTTATTGTAATGTTGGTAAATAAGTGATTTTCATAAAGGGCCAAAACTACCGGGAACTGACTAAAGCTACTATTTATTATCCATCACATTAATTAGGAAATATAATCCGTTTAGTAAAAAAGAAAATTATTTTATCAATCAAGTTACAACACACCCTTATCGGTGACCTCGTGGTTCGAGCCGTTAGACTCTCACCTCACTAGACTGCTGTCATAGGACGGTCAAGGCTCTAATCACGACAGAGTTCACTAGAAGCTACTTTCCACGTATTCGTTTTACTGTGGCTTTCCCATTCTATCTTCAAGCTTATGCGGGTTTATATTACCCTCTATGTTACCCCTCTAATATCTTATTATTGGATAAAGTGGCCGGTAACGTTTTGGTTTACCCACACTGGTGATGACATGGTTAAAAGTGTTAGACTAATGGTTGACTGGGTCACCAGTGATAGTGGGGTTGATGTTAGTATATAGGCCCGATCGAGTAGGGAGTGGTTTCCATGTATGATTTATCACTGGGATTTTTCCTTCATCTCTGCACACTAATGCGAGCACTTAGTTACTTTATGACATTAGTAAGTCAAAAGCTCATTGCCGCACTTAAAAAAGTACACCCCCAATCCCTATCTTGAGATAGTTCTATCCAGTCCACCTCATTACACCCTATCCCTTCCTTGAGCTAGTTCTATCCAGTTCACCTCATTACACCGTATCTCTATCTTGAGCTAGTTCTATCCAGTCCTCCTCATTACATCCTATCCCTATCTTGAGCTAGTTCTATCCAGTCCTCCTCATTACATCCTATCCCTATCTTGAGCTAGTTCTATCCAGTCCACCTCATTACATCATAGCCCTATCTTGAGATAGTTCTATCCAATCCACCTCATTACACCCTCTCCTTATCTTGAGCTAGTTATATCCAGTCCACCTCATTACACCCTATCTCTTTCAGATCCATTCTAATGTTATTCTACCATCTGCGCCTATGTCTCCCTAATGATCTCTTCCCATTGGGTTTGCCAGTCAATACCCTGAACATGGTTCTAGATTATCCCATTCACGCTGCATGTCCTGCCCATCGTAATCTAAGAGACTTGATTATCCTAACAATGTCTTCTAATAGTACAAGATATGTAACGCCTCACTATGTAAATTTCTACACTCCCCTGTAGCTTCATTTTATTTAGAACCATATATCTTCCTAAGCACCTTGTTTTCAAACAACCTAATTTGTTTTTCGTCATATAAGGTAAAATACCACGTTTAACACCCATAGAGAAACATCGGTAATGTTATTATTTTGTATATTCTGATATTTACATTCCTTAAAGGCAGGGTAAATGTCAATAACGTACTGATATAGTTATAGCATGCATTTCTTTTCTTAATCTTCAATCTTATATCATCATTACTTTTAAGATTGTTCCTAAATATTAAGTTAAACCCATTAACCATGTCAAATGATATGTTGTTCGCAGTAATCTCTAAGCTATTGACCCAATATGCCTTTTCTGTGTGATGTAGTCTTTCTAGCCTCTAATAAAGTTTCTGCATTTCTTGCAACAGCTTCCTATTACCAAACAAAGCTAAATAAGCTGCATGTCCTAATAGCTGCATTTTACCGTTTGATGTCAATTTTTCCCTACTATCTTGCAATACTTTAATAGCAAACTCTAAAGCTATATTAAAAAGTAAGGGGGACTGTGCATCTCCTTGCTTCAACTTATTTTGTATTTCGAAACTATCTTATATGTGACATCCAGTCCGTACCTTGCCACGCTTTAAATAAAATTTCATATAGTTTATTTTAACTGAATCTTAATCCTTTTTAAAATCTATGCATAATGTATGAACAGTCATTTTATAGTCCCACATTTTTTATATCATTTTCCAGATAGTAAAAATCTGATCCATTATTGATTTATTTCTTCGAGATTCATACGTATGATCCCCAATTAATTCTTCTACATATCTCATTAAAATACTGTAAATAATTATAATAACTTTGTTCTGAACCTGTTAATTTTGTCCAAGCATAGCACAGTTCCAAATACCATTGATCAAATTTATGTATTTGCTTAAGTTAATAATGATAGTAATAAAATATTAGAGTTCATTAACCTTGAATAAATTCAATGCAACATTTATTATATGTCATGAAACGGATTATCGCAATTTATCTTTCAGATCGCAAATTCCTCACTGGTTACAGTTAGGTCATAAAGACTGCTTGTTGGTAGTTTCAGCTCGATAAGATAAGTTTATGTGGGAGGAGCTGGTGCAAGATTATTAAGAAGGTAGTGTCCATTAGTTGTGCATTCTCAAGTTGAGGTGCAGATAATTTGCTTTTGCAAATATTTTGAAATTTTGTTAGAAGAGTAAGATTGAATAATTTGATAAGAAATTAATTACCATTGTCTATATAACTAATAAAGTTTTTACCTACAATATTGTTTGGTCCACAACAAACATTCAATTATTATGAGTAGCATTTTTTAAGATACCAAGTTAAACACAAAACGTTGAAAAATAAACATTTCTTATTTTGTAGTATGAATATACCTTACAAAACAATTAAAACAAATTCTAGACCAAATAAAATTAAAGATTTTTGTTTAGCACTACGTCTTACTACCCGTTTGGGCTGTACATGTAGGCACTAATTATGCTATTGTACTATGAATGAATAAGATTGAATTTAGAGGAAGTGTAGCCACATTTGCATGGAGGGAGAGTGGATAACCATTTAGGATAAAACTTTAGTACACCCGACCGGGATCAAACCCCGATCTCCCCGTCATCAGCAGTGTAGTCTACTGCGAGAGTAGCGTGTTAGACCACGCGGCCACCGAAGCGGGTAACATTTAAAAAAAACATAATTTTACTAAGTAATATTGTCAATTTTTAAACACAATTTTTTTTAAGTTAGAAAATAATGAATAAAGCCCACCTATGTAAAGAGGAAATAAAATGTATAAAGATTACAACGCACAATGGAAACATCTTCCTTTATTCTGTCTTCTATATTATTTTAGCATTGCTAGTATTTTACTCCACTAGTGCTATTAAATGGATATTGTTAATATATATCAAAAGTAACAGCTACAAATAATATTACTTGACGTATGAATACGTTTCTAGTTATAGATAAGTTTATTCCAATGGAAATTGTACTGTATCGAGACAAAAAGAACTTTTTTTAAAAGTTTTTAGTAACCGGTTCTCTCTTTGTACGTGTGTCATTTTTTAGAGTAGTGAAGTTATCAGTTATTTTTTGTTTAAAATTTTGTAGTTCGTATCCGGATGATGCCTTGAGATTAGGACATGATGATAATGCTTCTGATCATGTTCATGATCATTGACGTCGTGCTGTACTTCACGGGATGACCAAACTTCCTCTAGGAGACTCTGAGAAGGTCCTTTAAGTACATAATCAAGATTTCAGGGATTCAAATATCAGAGTAGAGTGTAAGAGTGGCGCGTGTTCGCCTACGAGTGTGATGCTTAGGGCCAGTTTCATAGTCAGATTTAGTACGCCTCAAGTGCGGCGCTATACTAAATACAGCACAACACCTACCTAGACCAAAATGGAATGGGCCAGTTTCGCTTATGAAACTGTCCCATTCCATTCAATTTCAAGTAGGTGACGTCTTGTATTTAGTATAGCGCCGCACTTGAGGCGTACTAAATCTGACTATGAAACTGGCCCTTAGGGTGGTATGGAAGGGGATGACAGAAAAGGACAGTGTTTTTGCAGGGTTTTTTTTTTATGGCAAAACATTCTTTTAGCCAAAATAAATAAAATATTACTAGAGTAAAAACATAGAATTTCATTTTATTCACATGGTGACTTCAAAATTTCTTGAATACATGTCGAAGGTAACCTGGAATTTAATGACAACTTTTTCTCTTGATTCAAAAAGTTTCTCATCTAATGCCTCTATGCTCATGACGGATATTAAGGAACTATTGATATCAACATGTGAAGAAAATTAGACTCTTATGTTTGTACTAGAGCAATAATTAATTTCTTTTATACAAAAAAGTTTTGCCATAAAAAAAATTGTAAAAACACTGGCCTTTTCTCGCGTCCCCTTCCACCCCACCTTAATAACCAAACCTAGCTTATCTAAAAATAAATTACACATACAAATGGTGGTGCAAAAGGGTCGATGATCGGGTCACTTCTCAAGAGACACAAGTTTGTAGCATCACATCCCACAGCTCTTGAGACCTGAGAACTTCGTCTCTTCACTATAACGACTTATAAAAGCAATGTGGTTTGTATGCCCTAATCTTACGGTTCCCTCTTCCGCTTCTCCAAGCACACAACGCTTACGTTTTATTCCCATCGTTTGTTATCATGATACAGCATTGTTTATTTTTTTCATGTATAAATTACGACTTACTTTCTCTATAATTTATTTTCTTATATGGATCCATGGTATAATTTTATTTTCGTGCTTCTAGAAATATTTCTACAGACCATTACCATAGATAGCCTAAATAGCATGAGTTGAAGGCATTTGAAAAAAACCTATAAAAAAACTAAGTGACAATAAACATCGATATTTGTAACTACAAAGGATCAGTTGTTGAATTATTTAAATAATTCACACTTTCTATTTTAGTGTTGGCTAACTTTCATAGTAAAAGTAGACTATATTTACATATGAAATCCTACCTTGACACTCCGTTATGTGACGGAGTTGGCAGCTTCGTTAAAAAAAAAAAAAGAAGCACTAAACAAACCCTCTTAGACAAAGAACTCGTATTCGCGACCGTTAATGTCCCCGAAGACAAGATAATCCATTCACAATAAAACGTAACTGACGTCACTTTCTGCACAAGTGTGCCAACCAGTCATGCGTTAAACAATAAATTAAGTTGGGCTGGAAAAGATCATGAGCTAAGATTCTTAATTTTATTTTCTATTTTTATGAAAAAATTTTTCGGTCTAAAACAAATAAAAAATTTAGTTTAATTTTCTACACATAGTAATCTTTTGAATTGATCCGACACCTTAGCTAAGCTGGTAGCGTATCTCCTTAATAAGTTAAGGGGTCCTGGGTTCGATTCCCGTCATGGACGCAAAATTTATTATTGGTGTAATGTAGGTTTACCCTTTCACAGTGATAAATTAGCGGTTGGGGACTGGATGTTGTGCCTGTCCTAGTCTTAAGTTAGATTATAAGGCATATGAAGCTACGACAGACTAGCAAGCCTGTAATGGAAAATATGACTTGAATAAAAAACTGACCCAGCCTACAGGCTGGAAACAATAATGGACTTTAAAAAAAGTAATCCATTAAATCTATGTTGCTTAATTTGATCAAAACTATTTTTATTAATTTAAAAAGTTTTTATCAAATGCTGCAATGCTCATGACAAATATTCAATACCTTTTGAATTTTCATGAAATGTATTTAACTTTTTTCAACACTTTTCCTTCCAACCTCACCTTAAGAAATTAAAAAAAAAGGTATGAAAGAAGCGTCTTCCTAAGCCCACGCGAATCCTCATGCTCTGAAACATAAATAATGTCATCCTTTATTGTGTGACAGTAAAATATATCATTCTAGCTTACTCTGATGCTTCCTTCAAAATTTATTTACAATCAAAGGCAGAGAAAGGCGTAATTTATCTTGATAATCTTACAGCTTTTAAACATGAAAAGTTTGGAGCTCAATTGCATTTATTAATTAATATAATTGTATGATAATATTATAGTAGGAAGAACAATATCCGGCTTTAAAATGGTTACTAAAATTATCTGCCCAGGATCTATAGGGCCAGATAATTTTGAAGTACAATGCATTTAAAGATATCAGCAGACAAATGGAACGGCATCAACTCGCGTGTTACGAGGGAAAATAGATGGAAGAGGTATTGGGATCTGCGGACATCTAGAGCGGCGTCGATTCGCGCACCACTAGCTAAATAAGATTGAAAACTATTGGGATCTGCGGACGTCTAGAGCGGCGTCGATTCGCGCACCCCTAGCTAAATAAGATTGAAAAGTATTGGGATCTGCGGACGTCTAGAGCGGCGTCGACTCGTGCAATACTAGGGAAAGAGAAGGCTGGAATTCACCTCCATAGACTAATTTATTGGCACCTGTGCCTGCGATGTGCTTTGTAGCTTTCGCTCAGGGCCCTTTCGTCGCTCTGAAGTCAGCTGATGGTCCACCGATCAATATTCAGATAGTTTTCTCAACCCTAATTGTTGGGATCATCTCAAGAAACTTATTTTTATGTCAATACAACATTGGATGTACCAAAATTAATTTGTTACTGTAAATGCTAACAGAGCTAGTTTTACAGTAGTAAATAGCAAATGGGCCTTCAAATTTTGCTAGGAATGGTATATTCACATATCTTCCAAGGTTCTTTTACATGCCACAATTGACATGGGACTAACGGTTTTACATCCCCTACGAAAGAAGTTGTGCTACGGCTTTTTATCACTCAAGAAAAATCCGTTGACCCCGGTTGGATCTGAACCCATGAGAATTAGGTCATGAGATGAGCGCTCTACCACAAGGCCACCGAGAACTACCGTTGCAAATAGCACGACTTCATATATAGGCCTACATATTTATCAATTTGTTTTAGTAACTTTTGTAACTGTCGTAAAAAGTTCCTCCATATCTAACTCGGACTGTACCTATAGAAGATGTACAAGGTAGGACCAGACTCAGGACTGACCCCTTAAGAGCAGCTTTTCATCTTTCGAGTGCTTTGCGGTCCAATTCAGTCTCGCGTCCCCAACTCACGTGTCTTGAGAGTTTAACGAGATGAGCCCAGGTAACTAACACAGGATCAGGGGACCTATGCTAGAAATACTTCTTAGGGTGGGGTGTGACGGATAGTCTTTCCCCTACTACTGGTCCAAGCTATCCGCTGATCTACCCTGATGGGGGTAGAGAGGAAGAAGGTATCATTTTAGAGTAAATATAGCTTCATTTGCCTAGAGAGAGAGTGAGAAACCAACTAAGAAAAAAACAACACCTCAATACATTCAGCCAATAATATAACCTCAACCTCCCTGTCATCATTACATCAGACCAGGTAGTTTTCTTTAGCACCGCTTCTTAATAGGCGTTTGGGCTTATACGATAATATCTTTAGGGATTAGGAAGATTATATTTATAGGAAGTGAACCCACATTTGCGTGGAGGGAGAGTGGGAAACTATTTTGTAAAAAAAAAGCCTCAGTACACCCAACCGAGATTCAAACCTCAATCTCCCCGTTATCGACAGTCTAGTCCAACACGAGAGTAGCGCGTTAGGTGTGACGACCACCGAAGCGGGTCAGGCAATGTTGTCACCTTAGTCCCACGTGACCACAGATGAGAGCGAAAGAGAATTCGTCTCCATATCCCTTCTGTATTAGTCAAAAACCATTTTGGTGAGGGGTTTGCTATTGGGGAATACATACCTTATTAGGCTCCTTATTGGTTTAATCATTCCAAGAGTTCAACACAAGGGTATAGAAAGGTAGTGTTCGAGGGTGTTCTGGAACCCTCCTGGAATCTGATAGACACCCCTTAGAAAATGGGGGGTCCATATATACACGTATAAAACTTATTATCGGCTAAAGATATAGTACAATTATCTAATAGACATCCCTGGAACAATTAGCCATTCGGCTGTTGCCCATTCAACCTAACAGAGACAGTAATGCCGTCTGGTCTGTAAAGAAATACGGGGCTGATTTACTGTAAAAGTACCAAGCTACATTCACGACTGTTAAGCTCTTTTTATGATTAATAAGAAAAATTAGCTTCTTACTCCCTTGTTCTTCAACATAATTCTAGCACGCTTCGGTGGCCACGTGGTTTAACGCGCTACTCTCGTGTTGGTCTAGACTGTCGACGACGGGGATATAGAGGTTCGAATCTCGGTTGGGTGTACTGAGGGGGGTTTTCCCTAAATGGTTTCCCGCTCTCCCTCCACGCAAATGCGGGTACGCTTCCTATTAATATAACCTTCCTAATCCCTAAAACCACTAGCGTAATTGGTACGTAAGTGTATAATATGAGCGGGTAGTAAGACGCGGTGCTAAAAGAAACCCCACATAATCCTCAGAATAGTGTAAGATATGAAGAATAGCGCTGCAGGCTAGGGATGCTTAGTCCACTGACCCGGTCACTGTGGTGACCAAACAACGCGAGACTTTTTTAGAATCAAGAGCGTTAGGGAGGAGACACTTATTCAGCTCCACTTATTAAATAGACTGCAACCACGGATATAATTTTAAAATAAATTAGACTTCGAGTTACTCGTTATTTTAAAGGTCGTGTACCTCAATGTTGTAAGAAGTTGAGGAAGGGGCCAAACAAATCAATAGCTATTAGGGGAGTTTTAAACTTCACGTCATTAAAGGTGGATTAGGGCTTTAAGTGGGTCCATTTTTTTTAGAGTGAGAAAGTTCAAGAATTTATAGATAAAAATAAAGATACTAAACTTATTTACACCCTTCTTCTAAGTACCCGTTCAGGATATTAGTATATAAATAATTAAGATGATATGTCGGAGATGATGAAGTTAGAATTGTAGAGGAAATGTACCCGCAGTTGGGTGGAGGGAGAGTGATAAACCATTTACGACAAAACACTCTCATTACACACGACCGGGATTAGAACTCTTACCTCCAAGGTACCAGTTATCTGCAGTTAAAACACAAGAGTGACGCATTAGATTATGACCAGCAATGCGGAAATAAAACTCTGTATTAAAATGGGGAAAATTGAGCTTTAAAATGTAAGAGCTGATCGTAATTTTGTAAATTATACACAAAAACACGCATATTCTCGTTGTATAGTAACACACACATGTAAATCCTCGTTGCAGAATAACACACACATGTAAATTCTCGTTGCAGAATAACACACACATGTAAATCCTCGTTGCAGATTAACACACACATGTATATCCTCGTTGCAGATTAACACACACATGTATATCCTCGTTGCAGATTAATACACACATGTATATCCTCGTTGCAGATTAATACACCATGTATATCCTCGTTGCAGAATAACACACACATGTAAATCCTCGTTGCAGAATAACACACACATATTATATTCTCGTTGAAGAATAACACACACATGTAAATCCTCGTTGCAGATTAACACACACATGTATATCCTCGTTGCAGATTAACACACACATGTATATCCTCGTTGAATAATATCAACACATGTATATCCTCGTTGCATAATATTACACACATGTATATCTCGTTGCATTAATATCACACACATGTATATCCTCGTTGCAGAATAACACCATATGTATATCCTCATTTTATAAAAATAAACATATGTATCTTCATTTTAGAGTAAGATGAATATGTGTATTCTTGTTGCAGTGTATAACATTTGTTAACCACTCGTTACTGACTTAGCTCCAGGTACAAAGTCAACATTTTTTTATAAGCCATGGTGATAAGCCAATATTTTATAGTAGGCAGTTTTCATTGATAATTTCTTCGGAGCTTTTATCACTTTGTAAGTACTGTGAAATACGTTTTGATAAAGTATTCTTTCTTGAAGTCAGTTTCTACGTAATCACTTAGTTTTACCGCGTAGGCGCTTTAGAAAAACAGCCTATGGCAAAGAGTGACATTGTAAGAATTGAAATTTTTTTTATTTTCTTATACAAGTCAATGCGATTTCAAGTGATAGCTATTTTTATTGTTTAATATTTTAGTTATTTATGTACAAATTTATATTTTCTCTGTTGACTTTATAACTTGTATTTTTTTGTCCACTTCTATGGTTGAATGGTCTAAGGCGTCTCTCAATAAACTAAATACTGGTGACAAGAAGATCGGGGTTCGAATCACTTTCGGGTGTACCAAGGTGGTTTTTACTGAATTATTTTATATTTACTTTCCACTCAAATGCTGGTAAAATTCCCCCAAATTCAATCCTCCTCAGCCCTAACACATTGGCGTAATTAGTACATATGATGGTTACTGGTTAGTAGTGAGACGTGGGGGATAAAATAAGTTACTTAACTTTTACTCAACCCGCTCCTGTGTCCGCGTGGTCTAACGCGCTACTCTCGTAGTAAACTATCGTGCCAATGATGGGGAGGTCGAGGTTAGAATATTGGTCAGGTTTACTGAGGTGTTTTTTTCCAAAATAGTTTTCCACTCTCCCTCCACTCAAATGTAGGTACACTTCCTATAATTATAACCTCCCTAAAACCATTAGTGCATAAGCGTATAACCCGAGTAGGTATTAAGACGCGGTGATAATTATTTTTACTTTAAGATCCATCTAATTTTATCGGCCCATGACTTACAAACAAACAAATTCTAGAACAGACTTAATACTGGGCTCCCACCCGGCTGAAAGTTTATCATTGTGAAAATAGGGAGGACTCGATTTCTTAAACGTTACTTATTTTAGCAACCACGCGAAGTGAAACTGGGACCTCAAGTATAGTCAGAATCGAAAACGATCATTCAAAAATGGCCATCAAACAATTTATTTTCAAAATATGCTTTTTTTACAATAAAGTTTTGTACCGATTACACTAATAGGTTAGGGACTGGAAGACTTAATTTTAGAGGAAATGCACCTACATTTGTGTGGAGGGAGATTGGAAAACCATTTAGGAAAGCCACGCTCAGTGAACCTGACGGGATTGAACCCCAATCTCCCCGTATTGGCAGTCTAGTCCAACACAAGAGCAGCGCATTAGACCACGTGTCCACCCAAGCGAGTTACAATAATGTTAAAGGCAAAAATTATACAAATATTTATTTCCATATTAGTGATATTGTTTAATCTAATGTTATTAAAAAATCTTCATCCTATATAACTATTTAATAAGTTGTGTTAAACAGGAAGTTTTATTATTATTATTAGCACCGCGTCTTACTACCCGTTCGGTTATACGCACTTACGCTAATGTGTAATGTAGGGTGATTGTGAGATGAAATGGAGGACCTACAGTTTAACGTGGAATCCGAACCACGGTGGAGGCCTGGCATTCCTCACATTCACAAGTTGTGATTAATACACGTCTTGTCAGAGGTGAAGGAAGGTTTGGCATTCAGATAAATTTGTGCGGGACGAGGATTGAACCCGACCCCTAGCACAGAAACCGACACCTTACCCTAGACCACCAGGTCACCAGGAAGTTTTAGACCTCTTATAAAGTTTATATTATATATTAATTTAAATAGATTGACACAGTACTATTTTTCTTGGGTTACAATTTTTTTGTTTATATAATTGAAATGGTTCATGCAATTTTCTTTAATCTTATACCTAACATAATGATGTTTATAAGAAGTTTCTGAGCAATTCTTTCCCATTCACTTAAGTTAAATTATCCTTCCCGTAGAGCAAATAGAGTCAACAAGGTTTCTAGATAATCATATTTTCTGTTAGGAAGCTACTACCACAACTTCACAATCATTTGGATTTTAATGAGTTTTAAAAATCTCTTTAATATTTTTTTTCTTATGATTTTTATGTTATTAGAGTAAATTTCTAAAACCCTATTATGAATACAACTCTAATACTAAAATATGTTCTATAAGCATTACACATTTTGAACCTAACATTGTAAAATATAAATTTATTTGAATACTAATTTGTTGTGTTTATTGACTTTTCTGACAACACACTAATTGTGCAAAAATAGTTTCCAAACTCACACATACTTTAAGTCTAGGTAGACATATTGTTCTTATTTTGGTTGACATATTCGTAATATTTTATATTTTATCTATATATTTGTGCTATTAACGTGTCCTTTCTGAACCGACTGATGATATCAGTAAATGAGAACTTCTATGAGTGAGATCGAAAGAGTTTTTAACAATTTTGCTGTTAGAGGTATTTTCATATACCTTTCAGGGTTCTTTTAAATGCCACAATCGACATGGGACCGACGGCTTTACTTCTCCTCCTAAGGAAGTTGTGCTACGGATATATAAATCGCTCAAGAAAACTTGGTTTACTTTAGGTGGGTTTGAACCCAGGCTAGCACTTTACCCCAAGACCACCGAGGTCTGATGAAATCAGAAAAATATATATTTTTGCGCAAAAAATAACTGTGCATTTTTTTTTACTCGTGGACCTATTTATCTAAAAGGATAAACATTATTTCAGTTATTGATTATCCCATGTTACTGGTCGTGCCGATGAAGGCGTCACTCTTACAATATTCTAGATATCTGCTAAATAAGAGATTGAGGTTTTAATATCGGACATGCGAACATTTGGGAACTTTTATTAACTAATTTCCCACTTTCTTTATATACAAATATGGGTACATTTAATTTCAATTGTGCCTTCTACACCCGTATCCCCTTAGTATAAACATACGTAAAGTCCAAAGGGACTGTCAGACTCGCTGAACTGAAACAAAAGTTATTGACTAATGTTTCGATTCCGAAAAGCAGCCAAAATCCGTCAAGAGATCAATATAGTTATCACACAAATTTAAAGCGTGGCCTCATATAATTTTAAACCACTGTCCTGCTTGATTAAATTTAAGGTATACATTTTAAATTGTATTTAATGTAAATATTTTCCGTGGATGGTGGGTTATTAAATATTATGAATTTTCTTACATATTAAGTATTTTTAATTTTAGCACCGCGTCTTAATATCCGTTCAGGTTATACGCTTATGTGCTAATTACACTAATGGATTTAGGGATTATGAAGGCTATATTTAAAGGAAGTGTAATCACATCTGCGCAAAGGGAGAGTGGGAAAACTACCCTTGGTACACTCGACCTAGGTTCAAACCTCGATCTTCCCGTCATCGATAGTCTAATCTACTGCGAGCGTAGCGCGTTAGATCACGCGGCCACCGAAGAGGGTTATAATAACTATCGAGTATTTAAAATTATTATTATATTAAAATACTAGAATCACATTCTTTTAACGTAAAGTGAGTGAGGTAACTGACTCACTGACTGACCTTGATGCAAGGAGTGGGTCAGGCTATGCCAGAAGAAGTAGAGTAAACCTAGAATCAATCCAAAGGCACTTAAGAGGGACTTTAGTATAAGAAGGTAATAGTTGAATACCAATGCCATTGTGGTACGATTGCATTATTTGTTTTACTTAACTGTCAAAATAAAGCGTCTAATCTCTGTCCTGTCAACGGTACCTTCTATCCACCTGTGACGTATCTGATAAGCAGACCCTCCTGCTTCCTGACAGATGATATTACCAAATGATGAGCCAGCACCACCTCAGCCTGTGTTGACCTGTTGACCCCCTCTTCCCCCCCCCCGCAGAGCACTGAACAACATGTTAGAACATGACATCCTCTATGGCAGCAAGGAAAGTGACTGTCAGACGTGGGGAAATTTATTATCGGGGTTTTGGGGGGTGTTAGGCTGGGAAGGGGAAAAGGGTGAGGGTGGAATGGGGGGGAGGGGAAGAAGGATGGGACACAGGACCCAGACACTACCGTATCACCACAAACTCATACATTGATTTCATTTTCGTTCTCATATAGATAAATAGTCATGGATATTGTGAAACTTTTTCACCTCAATATTGTAATGGATCTTTAAGTCTTATATGCCTTCGAAATCAAAATGTGAGACTTATATGGCCTCTCTTCATGTCTATTTCGTATGTTTTTCATTTTAATTTATCATGAGGTATTTAACGTGCACTTTCTGAACACGAATGATTATATCAGCACACTAACTTAAATCTAAAATATACACAGCACCGAGCCCCCGTGCGTTACTTCATCACTATGAAAGGTAAAACCCACATTTCACCAATGATACATTTTTCGGACCATGACAGGAATCGATTCCCGGACCCTTAGTTAAGTGGACAGATGCGCTACTGACTGAGCTAAGGTGTCGAACAGTTTCAAACTAAAACGTGGAAATAGATCCAGTAGATATTTTAACTGTTAGAATGGACTTGAACCGGACGGGATTGAAACTGCAACCAGCTGGTCCAAGATTTATGAGAGAGAAATTTCTCCGTTTCATCAAAAGCCGATCTCGACTACAATGATAGTGTTGGAAAGCTGCCGCCATGTTAAACACCTAATAGCACCTACCTACTTATTCATTGAGGTGCGCAGAACTCAAATCAGTCTGTAATGACTTCATTGCACGTTATTTCAGCATGCGAGGTATACGTCCGGACGGCGAACTTCCGAGAAGAAACTGGAGGAATCTCCCTTGGTCTTAATAGCCATATGCACCCACGATGGTGGCCAAGTGGTTTAAAGACGTTAAACTTGCAGGGAACTCGCTGCATCTTTGACGAAAAGGTTGAGGTTTGACTAAAGACCACGTTGCACTAAATGTGATTTTTTGACATACTTTTTTCCTACCAATATCTTACTATATAATATATTTCTGGTAGGGGAAAAGGCCTTTCAGAAAAAAATTCCTACACTGAACAGATCACAGATATATCACAGATAAATAACTTTACAAAATATAGGCATTTGTTAAAGGCAAATTAAATATTATATGTTATAAATAATCAATATTAATAAAATGAAGGTGACCTGTCGGTCTAGGGGTATGGTGTCAAACTTTTGTGCTGTGGGTCCGGGATTCAATCCTCGGTCCCGGCACAGATTTATCTCAATGCCAAACCCTTCCTTCACCTTTGATAAGACGTGTATTAATCACAACTTGTGAATGTGTGGAGTGCCAGGCCTCCACCGTGGTTCGGATTCCACGTTAAACTGTAGGTCCTCCATTTCATCTCACAATCACCCTGCCATTACACATTAGCGTATGTGCGTATAACCCGAACGGGTAGTAAGGCACAGTGCTAATAATAATAATAATAATAATAATAATAATAATAATAATAATAATAATAATAATAATAATAATAATAATAATAATAATAGTAGTAGTAGTAATAATAATAATAATAGTAATAATAATAGTAATAATAATAGTAATAACAATAATAATAAAATTAAGAGTTTGTTTACCTCTATCATGAGCATTGTGCGATATCTTCTGCACGCAGAGGGCTGAAATTTTAAAACTAGCTCCTGGGAGCAAACATGTGCATCTCAAAGATGGAATTTTTTTTATTAATTAAAAAATAATAATTATTAAAAATTGGGTCAGAAGAACACAAAAGAAAGATTTTTTTTTGTATGTCTGTTAGAAGCATAGAAAAGCCGGGTACTTCTGCTAGTAGTAATTTACAGTTTGAACATATTGTCAAAAAATATTTTGGTACATATATTTGCGGGAAAACAAATAACTGTATGTTTATTTTGAAAGGTCTTTGATAATGAAACCTTTAATACTTTAATAATAATTATAATTAGTCCACACCTTTATATAATTGTAAATTGTTTATCACTTAATACGTTGAAATACAATAAATTTAACAACCTACTAGCAATCTGAATAGCCTAGATTTCACTTAGTGCTTAAGACTCTTAAAACGAAGTAAGAGAGAAACTACTTGACTTAATGACGTGTGGATGAATCACATTTCAATCGGCAAGTGTTTTTTGGCTTGTAACGAACGGTAGCGGACCATTTTAGGAGTGGGTGTTTTCTTCCTGCTACCGGGAGCTTTTATGCACGATCAATCTCACGCTTTCGCTGCTTTTTTTGTTATTAAAGTGCATGAGAGCTACGCAGGTTCTGTCGTAATTTGAATTCTTATAGCTACTTAACTAACTTCAGCTAATTTTTACTTTCTCTCTATCTTACAGGTAGAGAAAGTATTGTGATCGTCAAAAAAATCGAACTCGAGATTTTGATGAATTTTGACGTTTCATGACTTCCTGAATCCGAAAAAGTGGTTTTTGAATTTCCGTCTGTCTGTCTGTCTGTCTGTCTGTCTGTCTGTCTGTACCTCCAACTATAGCCTAAACTATTTTACCGATTGAGCTGAAACTTGATATCTAGGGTTTTCATAGGGTTGCCCCGAGGGGTTTTTTGAATTGGATATCTACCCCTAAAATTAAGGGTAGTTTACTGAAGGGCAAAAAGAGAAAAAGTCGATTTTCTCAAAATCGGCTCTAACGATTTTGATTAAATTTCATTTATGAACATAAATAAATATTACAAACAAAATGGCTACTCTCAATATTTCGGCAAAATCGCTTTAAGGGCTCCGGTCTGATGCGTAAATTATTATTTTTTATAATAGCTCCGAAACTATTTGAGATATGAAATTACTTAGCATTACAAATATGTATATATATTTATAATACAAATATTTTATTCGAAACATATTTTTATAAAATCAATAAATTTCAATATATAAGCAATTATATATATATTTTTAACTTTTTGGACATTAAAGCTTAAGTATTGCGATCGTAAAAAAAACTAACCTGAAATGTTGATCGATTTCGACTTCTCATTACCCCCCGAACCATTAAAAATAGTCTTTGCAATGCCGTCTGTCTGTGTGTGTATTAAAACTTAAAATTAAGGGTAGTTTACTGAAGGGCAAAAAGAGAAAAAGTCGATTTTCTCAAAATCGGCTCTAACGATTTTGATTAAATTTCATTTATAAACATTAATAAATATTCCAAACAAAATGGCTACCCTCAATATTTCGGCAAAATCGCTTTAAGGGCTCCGGTCTGATGCGTAAATTAACATTTTTTATAATAGCTCCGAAACTATTTGAGATATGAAATTACTTAGCATTACAAATATGTATATATATTTATAATACAAATATTTTATTCGAAACATATTTTAATAAAATCAATAACTTTCAATATATACGCAATTATATATATATTTTTAACTTTTTGGACATTAAAGCTTAAGTATTGCGATCGTAAAAAAACTAACCTGAAATGTTGATCGATTTCGACGTCTCATGACCCCCCGAACCGTTAAAAATAGTCTTTGCAATGCCGTCTGTCTGTGTGTCTATTAAAACTTAAAATTAAGGGTAGTTTACTGAAGGGCAAAAAGAGAAAAAGTCGATTTTCTCAAAATCGGCTCAAACGATTTTGATTAAATTTAATTTCTAAACATTAATAAATATTCCAAACAAAATGGCTACCCTCAATATTTCGGCAAAATGGCTTTAAGGGCTCCGGTCTGATGCGTCAATTAACATTTTTTTAAATAGCTCCGAAACTATTTGAGATATGAAATTACTTAGCATTACAAATATGTATATATATTTATAATACAGATATTTTATCCGAAACATATTTTTATAAAATCAATAACTTTCAATCTATACGCAATTATATGAATTTTTTTAACTTTTTGGACATTAAAGTTTAAGTATTGCGACCGTAAAAAAAAACTAACCTGAAATGTTGATGGATGTCGACGTCTCATGACCTCCCGAACCCTAAAAAATAGTCTTTGCAATGCCGTCTGTCTGTGTGTCTATAAAAACTTAAAATTAAGGGTAGTTTACTGAAGGGCAAAAAGAGAAAAATTTGGTTTTCTCAAAATCTGCTTAAACGATTTTGATTAAAATTCGTATCTAGGCGTTGATTAAGATTATAAATAAACTGGATATTTTCATTTTCCTATGAAAATGATTTTTAGGGTACATTACAGAAGCGTTAATTTCCGTATCTCCACAACTATTGGAAAAACTAAACAACTTATCATTGCAAAATTGTAGGACTATCAGAAATAAAAAACTTTTATTTGACATATATTTTTATAAAAACAGCAGTTTCTGAGATATTTGCAAATATATTAATACAATTTTGTGAGCTTTAGTTGTAAACATATACTACTTAAGTCTTAACGCTATAATTCTCCAATGCCATAGAGTAATTAAATATAAGTATCTAAAAAAGTATGTTATTTTTCCTTAAATCTCTTAGGAGAAATGTTTGCATAGCAATGATTTATCTCCATTTTAGACTCAATAGTCAATATTTACATTTTTTATTGGTCAAAATGTATAAATGAATAATTAAATATCAATGCGATGACTTGAAGATCTGCAACACCTTTTAAAATGTTAAAATTTTAATCAGAAATCGAAATTTTAATACGAAGTGTTGACCCTTGTGGAAGACATTAAACTGTTTGAAATGCTCTTAGGTGGACAAAGATGCGCCTCTTTTCTCATTGATTATATATCATTGTATATTATTTTATGCGTGTTCTTATGTGGAGTGGTGATGATACAATGAACATTATTCCGTTCAGAAATCTTACGAGTTTATAGAAAGAGAGAGAAAGTCTGTGCGGTGTGCCGTACCATTTATTTTTTACTAATGTTACACACCTTATTTTCCTTTTAGGGAATTCGAAACTTACACTACCTTTTCTGGTAACATTTGACGAGTAGGGTGGTTTAAAAAAAACTGCACTATAATTCAAATATAGCAAGTATGGAAACATTATAATAAACTTTTCCAGGATACTCAGTCGAGATTTAATCATAACATTGTTTACTAGAGTCAGGAGTGTAAGAAACCACATTAATAATTCCCGTACTGGGCGATTGGCGCTGAGGACCTTCTGGTTCCGACTATAAATATCTCTAAATCTTGTTTATCGCTTCTTGATATCTCCATCCAGATGGAAAATGTTTAAATCTATGTATTATTATTGGAATTACAAGACGGGCGTCCAGCACACCTGATTTAGGAGTGTTACACTTAGTATAGCCCTTAAACCTTCAACAAAAATCATTACTGGAAGACACCGGGCCAATCTCTGTCACACCCTGTATAGCCTTGAAATAAGATAGACTAGCGTACTATTAAACTTTGATTAAAAACATCATGAAAAATATCCCCATAAGACCTAGTACACACAAGGCGTTGCCTAACGTGCGTTAGTTAGCTACATAGAATTCCACAGACGCACATTCAAACGCGCGATTTTTGTTAGCGCCCACTGCAACGCGTGGCTTGAAGATCTTTTCCCCCTTTCCAACGCGCGTTCGGCACGCGCTCTGAGGTACGTGCAAACAATAGGGTGTTTTCAGTTGATCGAGCGCTGTTGCCTTGGACAGTCGTCATAATGGAGACCAAGCTCTTTGAAACTAAGCTGTTTATACTGGTGGAATTTAGAAAAGGCTGGTCAATCGTTGAAAAATAATTTATATTTATGTTCCCTCAGTTTTGGGTAAAGGATTCTGAACATGCTGAGAGTTAGTTCATCCCTTGAAATATGATGCAACCAATATTGTCTTTGCGATTGTTTACGCAATTTAAACCGTCGATAGAATCCAAAAACCCGTTACTTTTTCAACTTTCATGGTTTAATAATAATAATAATAATAATAATAATAATAATAATAATAATAATAATAATAATAATACGCTTCTGGGCTATATCATTCGTAGCTCCATAGTGCAAATATTATCCAGTACTAATGTACCGTTATCTAGGGGACGCCCGAATGTACTAATCGTACATCCTTTCCGTGAAAGTTCTTTCCATGTCCCGATGAGATGAGATGATGGTGATGGTGATGGTGAGTATGAGGGTGTGAAACCAATGGAAAATACTTAGCCTGACTAACCAAACCCTGGTGACAGTCGGAGCGGTTCCCATTTTGGGGAAAAAATACCCAAGTTACTAGCTGGGAATAGAAACTGGGACCCTTAGACTCTTAGATAGGTTCACTGACCACTACACCACGGGGGCCGGTTAACTTTGATGGTGATGCTGATGTAGGTGAGCTCAGTGTATAGCTGACACAAGTAAAGCGCTCTTGTTTGTAAGGTCACTACAATTTGCTGACGTGCGATCACTAGCGCTACGTTAACCGCCTCCTGTGGACAGGATCTTAGTTGAATACACTGGACAGTGGCAGGTTTAATTCCCCCCTGAATGGTCATGATACGCTTCTTGTTAACGATTATTTTGTTTCATTTATCAACACTTTTTATCTCCCACAATCATCCAGATGGGTTCCCACTACAATGTACTACGACTTTGTAGATTGAGTTACGTTAGTGCAATCTTGTCATACCTCAAACTACAGGGGTGTTTGTTGAGTAACACCTTCTAGAAGGTGTGAGGAAAATCCATGGTGCTATACCGACGATACATTAAAGGAGATCGTTAGCAATATGAATAATAGGGTTTCGGATTTCGTTAAACCAATATGTGATGGTAAATATCTCAGGTAGGCCTATGCAAAATTTCTCCTACTCAATAGTGTTTCTAATTAATTGTTTTAATAGTTCAATGTTTCATACATACAGTAGCCCCATGGCTTCTTTGATGCTGACTGACAGTTCACAGCTGACTTCTGACAGTCAACATTTAGGTATATACCTAAATGTTGACTGTCAGAAGTGACAGATGCTTAACTCATGTTTTTTGCAGATCATATGGTTCAGCGTAGGGATACATAATTTGGTCCGGTAGCTTTTCAAAGCCGTCAGCTGTCAGCTGTCAGTCAGCAACAAAGAAGCCATGGGGCTACTGTACACTAATGACTATACAGGCATTCGACCTGCACCTGTGGACACGAGGACAAATGCGGTAGTATCGTCTAGTCTGCTTGAAGGTGGGGAGGAGGTCGAGGCTTTAATCCCAGTCGGGTGTATTAATTTTTTTCTTAAATGGTTTCTCACTTCCTTTCCACGCAAATATGGGTTACATTTCCCATATAATTCTCATCACTAGTCCATTAGTGTAAGAATACGGATTGTAGGACTGGATAGTGAAATTAGAAGCAAGAGTAAATACACATTTTAGAGCTGCGTCTTACTACCCGTTCTGGCTATACGCATATGTACTAATTACGCTAATGAGCTAGGGATGAGGAATTGTGTTAAGAAGAAGTGTACCCACATTTGCATGAAGAGAGTGAAAAACCACCCTCAGTACAGCCTACCAGATTTTGAGTCCCTATCTGTCTGTCAGTGGCAGTCTAATCTATTAAGATAGTGACGCCTTAGACCACGTGGCCACAGAAGAAGATAAAAAAACCTTCTTGAAACTTGGCCCTCTTAAAAACATCAAAGAACTCTCCCTATAAGCATGATACCTTGTGTTCGAACCTTCTAATAACACCCGTTCGTCTTTCGGTGGTTGAGGTGATTCAAGGTATCCGAACCGAAGCAAATGAACGTCGCGACCTCGTTTTATTACCCTCTTCACTCTGACAATCGTATTAACAACCTCATACGCACATAGCTCACGACATTCGCTAAACATCGACCTCGAACAAGGTCACATCTCGTGACAGCTTTGTTGTCCAGTGGCGGTCAATGATCTTATTTCAAGAGACGCTCATATTTCTTTTCGCATTCACGTGTCGTGAAGTGTTGCCAGGGAAAACAGATCTAGCTTAAGGTGAGGTGGAAAGGGAAGCCAGAAAAAGAAAGTGTTTTTGCAGTTTTTCTATCAAAACTTTTTTTTTTTTGCGAGAATAAATAAAATAATTCTCCAGTAGAAACATATAGTTTAATTTTCTTCACATAGTGACCTCAACAGTTCTTGAATATCTCTCAAGGGTGTCCTGGAATTTAATAACTTATTTTTCTCTTCGTACAAAAGTTTGTCATCTAATGCCACCATGCTCATGACAGTTATTAAAAAAGTGTTAATATCTCCATGTGAAGAAAATTAAACTACATGTTTCTACTGTGGCGATTATTTATTTTGGCAAAAAAAAAAGGCCAAAATACTTACCTTTTTTTGCGTCTCATTACACTCCACCTTAAACTGTCCATGTGACATGTTCTAAACGCTCTGTAAGTCATTCATTGGTCAGGTATCGACTTTTTTTTTATCACCACGTCATACTACCTGATTAGGTTATACGAATACATGATAGTTACTCTAATGGGGCAAGAGTGAGGAAGAACTTTTTTAGAGGTAAAATACCCACATTTGCATGGAAAGAGAATATGGAAAAACATTTAGGAATGATACACGTCTTGTCAGAGGTGAAGGAAGGGTCTGTCAATCAGATAAATCTGTGCCAGGACCGAGGATTGAGCCCCAGACACCCAGCCCAGAAGTCTGACACCTTTCCCTGGACCACCAGGTCACAAAGACACACTGTAGTAACAGTAATTGTTATCAAAGTGTTATTTTTAAATAATAGAACAGGATGAGAAGGAGAGGTAGGTACCAAGGTGGAGAGAAGGGTAAGTGTGATTAAATGCACCAGATTTCTCTGTATAGGGGATGTTAAACCGCTAGCAATGTAAGTGGTTGGGATCAAGTATTGTACTGCTGGGTAAGAGTTAAGTCTTTTAAAACGTGCAATTATTAACGTCTATGCTAATTTATAGTGGGGAAGATCTCGTGTGTGTATTTGTGTGCGTTCTTATATGTGTTTGTGTGTGTGTCCACTACATATCAAAGTGACCTTCCTCTTCCTTTGATCAAGTCGTTAATAACTTCGGTGTCCAAACTTTATAATTAAAAAAAACTTCAGTGGCCGCATAATCAAAGGCGCTACTGTCACAGTAGGCTAAAGTGCCGATGACAGGGAGATCGAGGTTCAAATCTCGGCTGGGATTACTCAGGATAGTTTTTTTCCAAAATAGTTTTGCAATCTTCTTCCACGCAAATGCGGATACACTTCCTCTAAATATAACCTTCCTTATCCCTAAAACCATTAGAGTTGATTAGTACACAAGCATATATAACCCAAACGGGTAGTAAGACGTGGTGCAAAAAAAAAATCCCAGTGATTAATTTACGGCCAAGGACGTTTGGTGTTGTTTTAGAATTGTCACTTTGTAAGACGCTATTTAGCGCTGGTATTAACAATGACGGTCCACTATTGATACTGGAGCGATAACGTATGCTCTTGGAAAATACGTCTGCAGTTGAACCATTTGTCCTACCAAGGCCAAAGAAGAAAACATCTCGACCACGAACCCGACACCACAGAACACGTGGACGTTTATTCCCAGGGACAACAATTGCGAGGCTTTGTGACAGCTTATCGCCGACTCATTTCGAACGAAATTACTCTCGAACATAATATCCAGAACGCGTATGGAACAAATGAAAGAACACATGTGGGAATTGACGCAGTTTATGACCGTCACGTAGGTGGCCTTACATCTGCAGATGAGGGAGTTTTCCAGTTGAGGTGAGGTTTTAAAAGTTATGAATAACTGTTTTTACAACACTTCCAGGTACCCGTTCGAGTTGTATGCATACTTTTTACGCTAGTAAAATAGGAATGAGGAAAATATAAATCTTGAGGAAATGTATATCCTTATTTTCGCGAAGAAAGAGGGAGAAATCATTTAGGAAATAAACCACAGCAGAACCAACCGGCTCTCAAACCTTGATATTCCTGTCACGGCAATCCAGTATATGATGGTGATGCATTATAACATCAAGCAAATAATGTGGATTATATTTAGTACAAATGTGTACTAAATATATTGATAATATATGTCTATAGTTAATATTTACTAAACCCTTTCATTTTAATCTACCTCATTTAATCTACCATATTTTTAAATCTTTTATTTTTATGATAAAGTTTCATCCTACCACGTTAATCCTCTAGGATTTGACACTATCAAGATAAGAATGAAAAGATAACATACTTTAAAAAGGAATCCCCCGATGCCATTAATATTGATCGGAATAGCAAGTCATATCGAAGGTGAGACAACATTTGTTTACTGCACTTTTAAACCTTTCAATTTTGAGTTTCAACAATTTGCAATAAACTTTTCACCTGTCTGTGACATCCGCGTGGAATTTTTGGAGTGACTGACTCTCTGTGACCAACCATTAATTTATCTTTGAAACCTAGTACGCACCAGGAAACATTGTTTGCAAACCCTTTGCAAACAATTGGGGAAACATTGGAAAACAGTTCGCAAACTAATGGACGTGCTTTCCAAAAAGGTAACATGTTTCTTGTCATCCATTTCAAATACACAAGAAACAATGTTTGTGTGTTTGAACATGTTTGCCAACATTCCCGGCAACAAACAACGTGGAACAGTTTACTTCTGCTGTTCACGGAGTTTACATCAGTCCCTAATTTGTCATTTGTCATGTCGTGGCCAACCGAAAAGTTACTGGAACTTAGAGATATTTCACACAAACACATTGTTATAATAAACGCCTAAAATAAACAAGATTTTTATAGTGAGATGGGTGAAGATATTTAGTTGGTCCAAATGAAGTGGGAAAAAAGTTAAAAGCCTTTCATACTAATTTTTTCCAAGCACAAACCGTAGCACCATCTTACTTGGTATACATATTTCACTCAACTGAACTCTGGATGGGAAACAAAGTTTCATTATTGTAGTCTTGACGTGGAACTTTTCTTTTAACTGTTTCCGATCAAAGTTGACAAACAATGTTTCCAAGTGCGTACTAGGATTTAGAGTGCTCGCTATTCTGCATAAAACGTCTCACTCTTAATCTTCATTTCTTCTTCTTCTTCCTCTTCTTCTTCTTAGATAACGTAATAATATAAATTGAGTTTGAAAACCTCTTAGAAATATTTGATTCGCTTTTATAAGGCAGAGGAATTATCTCATACATTTAGAGATGTGTGTCAGCAAGGGCTTTTTTTTCCACAGCGTCTCATTACCTTCACAGGTTATATTCGTGAATCTGTGTTGAAAAATCTGTTTCACGTGAAAGTACTTTTCTAGTAAAGTTCTGGTACACTTCCACGCATAAAACATTGCATGAGAAATCTCTTTATATATCTTGTTCTCAAATCATACTCAAATATTCACTCACACTTACACACACACACATTATATATATTTAGCACCTCATCTTACTAGCCGTTCGGGTTATACGCAAGTGTACTAGTTACTATAATGTTTTAGGATTGGGGAAGATTGAATTTAAAGGAAGTATATCCACATTTGCGTGAAGAAAGGGTGGAAAACCGCTTAAGAAAAACCACCCGCAAAACACCGACGCAGAATTTGAACCCTAATCTCCTCGTTATCAGCATTCCAGTATATGGCGAGCGTGATGCCTTAGAACATTGGACCAACGAAGCGTGTAAGATCCATGTTATATTTCATTATTTTATTTTCACGCGTTTTACTACCCATCCTGGCTATATACATTTTAATTACCTCAATGAGGTAGGGATTATAATGGAATAATTGAGAGGAAATGTACTCGTATTTGCGTGGAGGGAAAGAAGGAAACCATTTAGGGAAAAAACGCCCTCACTACACCTAGCAGGAATTTGAATTCCGAACCCCTTGTCATTGCAAGACCAGAATAGGTGAACCAGACATTTTAATTTGCGTGCCCATCGATGCGGGCTTTAAATAATACTAAACGTCCAGACACCCTTAACCTAGTTTCACGTCGGGAAAGTAGGAGAAATCAAACCAGAAGCTAGAAATGAAGGCACTAAAAATGTAATATTTTTTGTTTTATTTGCATAACAGCACCTCGTTGAAGGTGGAGATGAGTGGATCAGTTGAGCCGGTTTTAATCGCCCTAATCACAGACTTTCGAGAGACAATTTGAAGCTATTACCATGATTGGTCGTTAATTCCACCATGTTTGCCGTCTTTTCACTGACGCGTATGTAAGGGAAATGATCTGGGGGCCGTTTTGTGAGAGACAGGTACAGTTCAATTCTCATAGGAAAAGCCTTATTTGACGGCTAGAAAAGTTTCTAAAGACCTTTCAACTCTTAAATTACAGTACAGGCTCTTGTGGACACCTACCATTGGTTTCCCCGTTAGAGTTGTCCTTTTTATATTCAGCGGAGTTGTCTCTTTAGGTAGCTTAAAAATGGGCATCATTATTTATATTAAATAAATATTCTTTAATTATTATTATATTATATAACATTCATTAATGCATCTAAGACTCGTGAAGAAGTCCTAAGAAGAATGGGTGAGAAGAGAACCATTTTGGATGTGATTATTCGGTGAAAAGCAAACTGGATCGGACACATGCTTAGGAGGAACTGTCTTCTACGCGGCGTCATAGAAGAACAGATTGAGGGTAAGAGAAGCTTGAGAAGGAGGAGGATCCAAATATTTGATAACATGAAGAAGAGGAAGAAATTATGGGAGCAGTGGAACGGGTGAATTGGTGATCTAAGCTTACTTCAAATGATGTACAAGACGATTGATCGAAGTGTCCACGTGAAGCATTTTTTGGGATCCGCGTCTCTCCACTCGTATTAAGGGCGGATCCAGGGTCTGCTGTCGGGGGGAATTGTTTTTTCTAAGGCTCCGTCAAGTATACATTTAATAATATTAAATTTAATAAAAAATAATTTTGATTATTAATAATGTTAGTAATAATAATGCTAGGTTATAAAATTAAATATAATTTTAAAAATGACTTAAGAAAAAATACAATTTTTAGTTTCATCCTTTAATTTTTGAAAAGAGAAAATCATAAAACAAAAAAGTCACTGTCACAATAAAAGTATTAAATATCTACATAAGCCCTACAATGATTCAGTATTATTAGAAAAAGAAATGTATTATTTTTACAATTACTGGGTTATCATACTAAACTAAGTAATCTGAATATCGGAAAAATAAAGTTTTTTTAAAGTCTCACTTTTTACAATATTGAGGTATTGGTTTGGATATTTTTAAATTCACTACTATGGGTGGAGGGGCGGTTTGTGGGTAGATTATGGCCCCACGATAATATTACATACATATATTATTAAAACGAAATTTAATTTTATGGTTGAAAATTTCTGAAGGCATTAAAAGAAAAACACTTTTATAAATATAAACACGTACATTTTTTTAAAGACCCATATCTTACTACTGTACCTGTTCATATTATAGGCATACTGTATATGATTATTACTTGGGATATGGCTGAGGAAGGAGGAATTTTAGAGGTAGTCTACCTGCTTTTTCATGGAAGGAGAGTGGGAAACCACTTAGGAAAAATCACCCTCAGTAGACCCGATGGAGATTCAAGCCTCGATCTCACCTTCATAAGCAGGTCAATCTAAAATTAAAGTAACACCTTAGACTATTCGATCACTGAAGCGGGTAGATCCACACCTCTTTGATAATAAACACACACATATCCAACAACTTAGCTCAGTTTATATCGTGTCTGTCTACTGATTAAAGGGTCCTGGGTTCAATTCCTGGTAGAACTGAAAAATCTACCATTAGTTAAATGTGCATTCCTACCTTCACAGTGATAAATTAATGACCGGGGGTTCGAAGTTGGGTCTATTTATATTTAAGCAAGTTTATAACTCGTGTAATCTAATCAGTCGGTTCAGCAAGTGCACTTTAAATAACTCATTTAAATAAGTAATTAGCACAACATCTTCTGGTTAGTGCCAGCATCTAAAATAATGTTAAACTGACAAAGATGTATCATAATTTTAATCAATATTATTTTTTTGAAACAAAAGTATATCCAATCACGATGCCTTTTCTGAAAGATGAATAGTATTTAAAAATATCTTCTGCATTTATTCTCCTGTGCCGTATTATTTATTCACTTTTAAAATAAATGGTTCGGCGAACCGCACAGACTTTCTCCCTCTTTTATCTTAAAATATACATTTACTAAAAACTTTTAAGATTTGTGAAACTAAATAATAGGTCCATACATTGTTGTAAAACACCACACCAAAGATCATAAATGAAATAATACACACATTGTTACTTACTATATGGCATTAGGAACCAGAAACATGTTACAGAAGCAAAGAGGAAAGAGAAACATCTTTGTCCATCAAAGAACATAAGAATCAAATTCATTTTCAAAGACCTGAATTAAAAAGTATTTATATTTGATCATAGCTTAGAAATGGTTGGTTTTACAAAAATATATTTTAATTAAAGGAGTTTTATTTTTAATAGCACTACAATTTTATAACTATAAGTTATTTTGAATCTCAAACAGTTGCGGAGAAATTTTGGAAATTGGAAAATTTCCCTCATGTAAAGTATCCTCAAATTTATTTTCATAAGAAAATGAGAGTCACCATCTTGTTTATAGTGATAAACAGTGTATATAAACAAAATTAATCAAATTTTTAAACGAATTTTGAGAAAATCGATTTTTCTCTTTTTGTCCTTTCAGTAAATTACCCTTAATTTTAGGGTTGGATGTCTAATTTTTTTTAAAATCCATGGGGTGACCTTATGAAAACTCCAGATACCAAGTATTAGCCCAATCAGTAAAATAGTTTTGGCTCTAGCCTGAGGTACAGACAGACAGAAAACATTGCGAAAACCAATATTTTGGTTTCAGGTATCATGAAACGTCGAAATTTATAAAATCTCTAGTTGGACTTTGTTTTTGAGATCACAATACTTTCTCTCAAGGGTGTCGAAAGAAAGTAAAAAGTAATTTTATTTGACTCTTCACCTGTCAAACCAAGAAACATATTTGCAAGGTTGATGAATACGTAATTGTTTTAAGTAACTATTCATCTTTTAAAGGCCAAACTTACGTAAACTGATCATAGAAATCATATCGTTTAGTTTCTATTGTGGATATTTCACCCTAACACGGATCATCTCTAGCCATTTCAATCGCACTCTATAATTATAGGCACATATAATCCGATTTAGACAGGAAGGAACATATTTTTTTCAACTATAAAATTTACTAAAATAACTTTACTATATTTAAACGTGAAGTCATTTTTTTATTTACAGTTAATTAATGTTAAAACCTTTGAATTTATAAATGTATACATGTAATAAAATAGAATGTTATCGATGTCGACTGCAAAAAGTATTTTTGTATTTTCTAAAAGCTCTTTTCCAAACAAATCCTGTTGTAAGCACCCCCCCCTCCTTCACACACCACCACCACAACACACACACAAACACGACACACACACACACACATTACACAAACACACAACACACACACAACACACACATACACACCACATACGCACGCACACACAACATCTATGAAACGATTGGTGTAATGGTGGACAACTGAATTCTCATTAGTGTTTAGATGGGTTGTAACCGTCTGCGGTAAATGTTTCTTGATTTATTTTTAGTGGTACTACTATTTATAATCGGTCCTAATTACTTTCAGATACACAGAACGGAACGAGAAAAATACAAAAAAAACTATACAAATAATAGTAAATGAAGAAAATGGATGGAAATATGTATTTACATACAAGTTTTTTTTTCTCTGCGTGTTTAAATTTTCACTACTCTCCCATTTCATCCGTATATTTAAACTAACGAGTTAAAAGATGCGGAAGGTAGAATATAGAGAAAATGTACCTTGATTTGCGTGGATGGAAAGCTATGTAGCCACTCTGACGGCTACGTGTTGAAAGCGCAAGGCTGAATGTGTGTTCCTGCTGAAGAGAATATCGGAAGTGCACGAGGTAGGAGAGTCAAAAGTGCACAATTTTTTTTGGTACTATCTGGGGCCCTATATGGTAACATCCCCATGTTGATTCGTTCACGAACGACACATCCCTATTTAAATTTGAGTTGTGTTTGCATTCAAAAACAACCTAGCCTATCATTGTGATTTGATAATTTTATTGTAATTATTGTAACGAGTAAGGAGGTTGTTTACAATACATGTTTGCCATGTGGTTCTGTTACTAGTTTTTCCTCGATGCGTTTTTGTTATTCTTTGAACCCTGAAACTCGATTGATCGAAACGGGAGCGTCGACGGATTTTTCTTGGTCGATAAAAATACTAAAGCACAACTTTCTTCGGAGGGGAAGTTGAGCCATCGATCTCATGTCGAGTGTGGCATGTAAAAGAACCCTGGAAGGTATGTGAAAATACCTTTCCCGGAAAAAATTGGTAGGCCCTTTCACTTTCTCACTTACTAAAATTCTCGTGTGCTGATATAATCAGTCGGTCGAGAAAATGCACGCTGAATACCTCTAATAAATATCAAAACGATATTGAACCTAAGCTAAAATGGCCACACTATAAGCACGAGAATGACAAACCATCTCACAGGCAGAGTGTGAAAGGTAACATAAGACAAACATTAGATGTTTTGTCTTGTAGCTCAGAGAAAGGGTCATAATTTAAGAATTGGAAGACATGCATCACACAATCACAGTGGTTTCTTTTTGTGCAGTTCTAGATCTCGTGTTGTGGTTGAAAGGAAATGTGTGTTTTTCTGTGGAACTGACGTCAATTTCGAGAAAGTGCAACTTTTAAGCTTTTTTTTCACTTCTACAGGCATAGATGTAATTTGTATCTTCTGTGTTGACATACTTTTTCAGCAATGTGATTATTTTAGAGTATATATATATATACAACCATCTTAATCCCTAAAAACAATAGCGTATTTAATATATAAGCCTATAACTATTACTAGTATTAAGACGCAGTGCTAAAAAAAACTTTTCCTGTGTTTGGCCCATAAATACATTTGTAAGGATCCATATTAAGATTAATTTACTAACATCTATTTTTGCGGTAATTCCTTGCGTGAATTATTATCTTTAGTTTCGTCAACGTTTTGAAATGTACTGTTTATCAACTACAGCAAGTAGAGGAATGATAACTTTGCAATGAAAATTCTTATTTAAAAAAAAGGAAGGTTAAAACACTTTACAAAATTAATGTTTCAAAATTATATATCCCAAGGCTAGTAAATGTTAAGAGCAATTACATAAATAACACTCTTAATTTTATTAAAATATTTGCTAAAGAGCTACACCTGGATAGGAGAATTGATTCAGGACCTTTGGATTAGTGCAATAATAAATGTTCTTTCTGGGCCAGTGCTTTTTTGTAACTTTTCAACATTATATTTTAACTGTGCTTGTAAGCGGTACATAATACTTACCTAGCCAATTTATTTTAAAATCTTTTTCATTATAATATTCTAATAGTGTTTGTAAACGATACATAATCCCAACCTAGCAAATTTATTTTAAAATTAATTACTGTATTGACATTTTTATTGGTTATATTTTTCAACGTCTGAATTATTTTTGTCTAACGATAAACGTAAAACATATTTAGATTATTGTCAGCATCATTCAGAGTGACTCTTCAGTCATTAACCTTATAATCTACTATGGCATTAATTCAATCGTATGTATTTGCTGTATTAAGAGCTGTATATTTAGGGAAGTAATTAATGTTAATACATAGCCAACCCTTCCATATAGTGAATCACCATTAACAGGAGCTATTGGAGCATTAATTATAGTTACTGGTTTAACAAATTGATTTCATCAGAGCACATCAACTATTATAACAATCGGGATGATTGTTATAATCTTCACTGTAGTACAATGATGACGTGATATTACCCGAGAAAGAACAATTCAAGGATATCATACTAGTAGAGCTATTACAGGGTTACAATGAGGTATAATTATATTTATTACATGAGAAGTACTCTTCTTTATTTAATTTTTTTTAGCTTTCTTCCCTAGAAGATTATCACCGACAATGAAATTAGATCTGTATGATCACCTCTAAGAATTACGGTCTTTAACCCAATTCAAATCCCTTTATTAAATACAGCCATTCTATTAACCTCAGGTGTCACAATTACTTGAGCCCACATGGACTTTTAGAAAATGTTTCATAGAAACCTTACAGGAATTATTTTTCACAGTAATTCTAGGGGTTTATTTTTCTATACTACAAGTATATAAATATAAATATATATATAGGTCTGACTATCCGTCTAGGCTATATAATTTATTTACACTAATAGGACGAGGAGGGTAGAATTTAGAATAAATGTATCCATTGAAAATATATATATATATTAACCATTTAGGGAAAATAGTTTTCTTAGTACCCACAGTTGGTATTCTAACTATCCGAGCTTGACGTTTAGTATGCGTGTACACCGATACAGCTTATAATGTATCAAGCAATTAATGTTATATAAATACTTAGAAGTATTAAAATTCACACCTTTTCTCGTTACTATCGCCTATTTAAACACTTTAACATGACGCTATTCAATGCCAAAAAATTAAACATAAAGTCACATGTCTCTAAAAACATGCATGTAATGAGTTCTTGGAGTCTTCCTGGTAAACAACTTGAACATGTATTCGAATGTGTAGTATTAAAAGGTACATCTTATTCAAGTGTGGACAGACTTTTTATTCTTAACCAAGACGTAATTTTTGTTGTTTTACATCTTGGTATTTTTACAAACGTCATGTTGGCTACGCTGCTTATGTAAATAATTTTGACTCACTGGGATAAAGAAGGTGTTACGACATGTGTGAGAGTGTCAACAAAATATGGCACAAATTGCATGGTAGTATAATTTTTTCGAGGCAAATATTGATAGATTTTTACATCTTATTAGTGATATTTTATATACATTGATAACTATAAAAAGTGGCAAGTTATAAATCACACGATCTTACGTATTAATAAGTGAAAGTAGCCCACTTCGGTGGCCGAATGGTCAAACGCGCTATTCTTGCAGTAGACTAGACTGCCGATGACGGGGATATCAAAGTTATAATCTCGGTTGGGTGTACCAAGAATGATTTTTCCAAAACTGTTTTCCACTCCCCATCCAAAAAAATATGGGTACACGTCCTATGAATATAACCCTCATAATCCCTAAAACCATTATCGTAATTAGTATATAGCGTAACCCTAACGGGTAGTAAGACGTGGGGCTAAAAAATACGTGAAATTAAATCAAATAACTTTTCTAGCTATTAGATAAGGCTCTTCCTATGAAAATAGAGTTGTATGTACTTTAAATGAGAGAAAATAAAAAAAATTATCACAAAACGTGCAAATTACCCTGAATTGGGTAGTTGTGTGGTTAAAAGTGCAAAATACCCCGGACGTGGTGAAAAAATTAAGAATTGCGAAGGCAATAGTTGCCTTGTGATTTGATTAGGTTAGTCAATTCTATTAATATTTATAGTGATTATAAATAAATAATAAGTTAAAACTACAGTTTAGTATATTGCAAATAAAAAGTTTTTTTTAAGCTTCGCGTCTTACTACCCGTTCGGGCTATAAGCTTATGTACTAGTTACTTTAATGTGTTAAGTATAAAAAAAGGTTGAATTTAGAGAAAGTGTACTTGAATTTCCATGTAGGAAAAGTGGAAAATTAATTTAAGAAAAACCACCTTAATTACATCTTACCTGGATCGAACCCCAATCTCCCCGTCATCGGCATTCTAGTCTATTGTTAGAGCGACGCCTTAGACTATGCGGCCACCAAAGCGGGAAAAATTGATACTATTTCATTGTATTTTTAGTGTTATTTTATAAATATCGATTTTATATAAATATAATTATCAAAAGTGGTAGCTACATATCACATGACTCTACGTATGAATACGTGACAGTAGATCTAGTAATTTTTCTCTCAGATAAGGCCCTAAGAAATGCCAGAAATGTGTGCAGTGCATTCGTATTTGAATGATTACTCGACATTTTCCGCGATGACAATGGAGGGGACCTAGCGACAAAGCTTCTTGTTAATAATTACAATACGTCCCTATTAAGACAGAATGAAGATTTGTGCACAGTGCCTATCTGTGAATCCATACCAAAATGGTGAAAAACGATCTATTTACCGCAGTTTTTATCCACGTATTTAAAATTCTAACAATGTTCAGTATTATGAACTTCTATTAATTCTTTTATTTCCATTAATGTTTAATAAAAAATTATTCACGTGGAATAGTGTTCGTGTAAATTTACGAGTTTTATCCGACTTCATCACAGACATGATTGGCATAATATGATGTATGCTCCTCTTAACTATAAATCTGGCAACACTGTGGGGCTCATGTGATTTTTCTCCACTTATTATTGTTTATAGCAACACCAAAGATAGACTTGATAATTAACATATACTACCTGGAACCAGCTTTATGTATTTGCATTGTGACATAATATTTTATTAGGCCATTTTATTTCCAAGTACTAGTTTTTATCTTGTTTTTTTTTAAGTTACCTTGTTGTTTTTTTCTGTGATGTTAATATAAACCTACAGAGGAGTAGATGGATTATGTAGATGTGAGGAGTGTTTTTAATTACTTGGTGAAGGGGAGCCCTCAGTGGGGTTTGAAAACCCCCTCCCCCACGAGTGCACCAATTTCAACTCGTCACACCACTGACCGTGATTCAGCACATTTTTACTATCGTGCGGCATCCTACATCAGATTGATCCAGTTTTGGTTATGGATTGATAATGGCGGAGTGGAATAGGTAATGGCTTTAAGACCAATTATGTTTATTTAGGAATAATCTTAATATATAATCTTAATTAGTTGCGTTTTTATTTTATAATGACCTTGTCTTCACAACAAAGACAATAGCCAATAGTGTGACCTTCAAAACCGATACCTTAACTCAGTTGGTAGCTTGTCTGCTTACTGAGCTAAGCGTCCCGGGTTCTATTCCCGGCATGGCCAAAAAAATTATCATCGGTGAAATGTGTTCACAATGATAAATTAACGGCCGGGGACTGGATGTTGTGCCTGTCTTAGTCATAGATTAAATTATAAGGCACCTGAAGCTACGACAGGCCTAGCAAGCCGGTAATGGAAAATATATGGCTTGAATAAAAAACGGACCCAGAACACAGGCTGGAAACAATAATGGATTAAATTGTCACCTACAAATAAACAATCACTTGAGAATATTACTTTCTCTCTATCTTACAGGTAGAGAAAGTATTGTGATCGTCAAAAAAATCGAACTCGAGATTTTGATGAATTTTGACGTTTCATGACTTCCTGAATCCGAAAAAGTGGTTTTTGAATTTCCGTCTGTCTGTCTGTCTGTCTGTCTGTCTGTCTGTCTGTCTGTCTGTACCTCCAACTAGAGCCTAAACTATTTTACCGATTGAGCTGAAACTTGATATCTAGGGTTTTCATAGGGTTGCCCCGAGGGGTTTTTGGAATTGGATATCTACCCCTAAAATTAAGGGTAGTTTACTGAAGGGAAAAAAGAGAAAAAGTCGATTTTCTCAAAATCGGCTCTAACGATTTTGATTAAATTTCATTTATGAACATAAATAAATATTCCAAATAAAATGGCTACTCTCAATATTTCGGCAAAATCGTTTTAAGGGCTCCGGTCTAATGCGTAAATTTACATTTTTTATAATAGCTCCGAAACTATTTGAGATATGAAATTACTTAGCATTACAAATATGTATATATATTTATAATACAAATATTTTATTCGAAACATATTTTTATAAAATCAATAACTTTCAATATATACGCAATTATATATATATTTTTAACTTTTTGGGCATTAAAGCTTAAGTATTGCGACCGTAAGAAAAACTAACCTGAAATGTTGATGGATGTCGACGTCTCATGACCCCCCGAACCCTTAAAAATAGTCTTTGCAATGCCGTCTGTCTGTGTGTCTATTAAAACTTAAAATTAAGGGTAGTTTACTGAAGGGCAAAAAGAGAAAAAGTCGATTTTCTCAAAATCGGCTCTAACGATTTTGATTAAATTTCATTTATGAACATAAATAAATATTCCAAACAAAATGGCTACTCTCAATATTTCGGCAAAATCGTTTTAAGGGCTCCGTTCTGATGCGTAAATTAACATTTTTTATAATAGCTCCGAAACTATTTGAGATATGAAATTACTTAGCATTACAAATATGTATATATATTTATAATACAAATATTTTATTCGAAACATATTTTTATAAAATCAATAACTTTCAATATATACGCAATTATATATATATTTTTAACTTTTTGGGCATTAAAGCTCAAGTATTGCGACCGTAAGAAAAACTAACCTGAAATGTTGATGCATGTCGACGTCTCATGACCCCCCGAACCCTTAAAAATAGTCTTTGCAATGCCGTCTGTCTGTGTGTCTATTAAAACTTAAAATTAAGGGTAGTTTACTGAATGGCAAAAAGAGAAAAAGTCGATTTTCTCAAAATCGGCTCAAACGATTTTGATTAAATTTCATTTATAAACATTAATAAATATTCTAAACAAAATGGCTACCCTCAATATTTCGGCAAAATGGCTTTAAGGGCTCCGGTCTGATGCGTAAATTAACATTTTTTTAAATAGCTCCGAAACTATTTGAGATATGAAATTACTTAGCATTACAAATATGTATATATATTTATAATACAGATATTTTATCCGAAACATATTTTTATAAAATCAATAACTTTCAATATATACGCAATTATATGAATTTTTTAAACTTTTTGGACATTAAAGTTTAAGTATTGCGACCGTAAAAAAAAAACTAACCTGAAATGTTGATGGATGTCGACGTCTCATGACCCCCCGAACCCTAAAAAATAGTCTTTGCAATGCCGTCTCTCTGTGTGTCTATAAAAACTTAAAATTAAGGGTAGTTTACTGAAGGACGAAAAGAGAAAAATTTGGTTTTCTCAAAATCTGCTTAAACGATTTTGATTAAAATTCGTATCTAGGCGTTGATTAAGATTATATATAAACTGGCTATTTTCATTTTCCTATGAAAATGATTTTAGGGTACATTACAGAAGCGTTAATTTCCGTATCTCCACAACTATTGGAGAAACTAAACAACTTATCATTGCAAAATTGTAGGACTATTAGAAATAAAAAACTTTTATTTGACATATATTTTTATAAAAACAGCAGTTTCTGAGATATTTGCAAATATATTAATACAATTTTGTGAGCTTTAGTTGTAAACATATACTACTTAAGTCTTAACGCAATAATACTCCAATGCCATAGAGTAATTAAATATAAGTAAGTATCTAAAAAAAGTATGTTATTTTTCCTTAAATCTCTTAGGAGAAATATTTGCATAGCAAAGATCTATCTCCATTTTAGACTCAATAGTCAATATTTACATTTTTTATTGGTCAAAATGTATAAATGAATAATTAAATATCAATGCGATGACTTGAAGATCTGCAACACCTTTTAAAATGTTAAAATTTTAACCAGAAATCGAAATTTTAATACGAAGTGTTGACCCTTGTGGAAGACATTAAACTGTTTGAAATGTTCTTAGGTGGACAAAGATGCGCCTCTATTCTCATTGATTCTATATCATTGTATATTATTTTATGCGTGTTCTTATGTGGAGTGGTGATGATACAATGTACATTATTCCGTTCAGAAATCTTACGAGTTTATAGAAAGAGAGAGAAAGTCTGTGCGGTGTGCCGTACCATTTATTGTTTATGTTTAGTATAGTTTATGCATATACATTTAAAAATTATAAATATTATATTAAATTATTGTTACATATTAATTTGTCTTATAACTTTAAAGTTTAACAAAACATTAATCCAAATCAACCTTTTCAAATAAATAGTTTGTATTAGCACAGCGTCATACTACCTGTTCAGATAAAACGCATTTGTACTAATTACGATAATGGGTTAGGGATAAGGAAAACTGAACTTAGAGGAAGTTTACACATATTTGTGTGGAGGGAGATTGGAAAATCATTTAGGAAAACCCGCTATCAATACACCGACCGAGATTTGAAACCCAATCTCTCTTTAATCAGCAGTCCAGTTTATTGTGAGTGACGACTTGGACCATGCGGCCACCGAATCATGTAATTAAAAAGTCAGATTGTTTTGCGTATTTTTTTTTTGTTTAAAGCTTAAATAACTTGATAAATATAACAAGACCCAAAACATAAAATTACAAAATTTATAAACTTATCCATAATTCAAATAATATAACTGATTGAAAACACGTTGTATTAAATCTCTGATTCATAATTAAGAGATAAGTACAACATAATATTTATCTGAGTAAACAATCTGATCGATGAGTTTAGTTTCAGATTAGCTCAGACATTTTGGCATCACCAACGTTGATATTGTCTATAACACCACACCACTCAAATAAAACTTTTGCTACAGTGCTTCACAAAATTATAAAAAAAATTGTAGTAGATTCTTATACACATGTTATGATAATATCTGGATACGTGCGCACTTTGAAATAATCCGTTGAGGAATTATATTCAAATAATGAGCTGATTTGGGAGAAAGTTTTCTTTTAAATTCTAAGCGAAAGCAAGTAATTACGAACAAAAAAGCAGAAATTTCAATATTCTGGTGTCCAATATTGGTCGGACAGCCTTGTTTGGAGTTCCCTCCACAAACATTCTATTCAGCGTTCTTTCTCAATTTATAATTAGTGATTTAAGTATTCCCTGTGTAATTGGCGGTGTTACTTAATGAAATCTGCTGGGGAACGTCCCTTTGAATTTACACTATAAATGACGGTTACGTAACACGTAACTACGGATTATTTCTTAAACTTTACACGCGTCTAAACATCAAGTTTATCTAGTCCAGTTTGCCGCTGACCACGAGGTGAAGTTCGAATCTCAGTCGGGTGTACCTTAGGTGTTTTTTCCTTAATTATTCTCCATACTCCCTACATGCAAATGTGGTTACACTTTCTCTAATTTCTTTTAGTACCGCGTCTTACTACCCGTTCAGATTGTACGATATGTACTAATTACGTTAATGTGTTAGGGGAGAAGGTTGAGTTTAGAGAAAGTGTATCTTGTATTGGCGTGGAGAAAGAATGAAACACATTTAAGGAAAAACACCCCAGTATACCAGATGAAGATTCGAACCACGATCTCCCAGTCATTGGTAGTCCAATCTGGACCATTCGACAACCGAAGCGGGTCCTTCTAATTTTACCTTCCTCAATTAGTGTAATTAGCTTGGATGGGTAGTGAAAAGCGAAACAAATTAAATATTAATTGATAGTAATTATCTTGAGCAATATCAATCAATTACATAATTCATAACAAAATTATCTGTTGAAAAAATATATTTGGAAATGGGAATTTAACCAGGGACTATTAACTTTTCACGTGGTGACCTGGTGGTCTAGGGGTAAGGTGTCAGACTTCTGTGCTGAGGGTCCGGGGTTCAATCCTCGGTCCCGGCACATATTTATCTGATTGCCAAACCCTTCCTTCATCCTCTGACAAGAAGTGTATTAATCACAACTTGTGAATGTGAGGAATACCAGGCCTCCACCGTGGTTCGGATTCCACGTTAAACTGTATGTCCTCCATTTCATCTCACAATCACCCAACCATTGCACATTAGCGTAAGTGCGTATAACCCGTACGGGTAGTAAGACGCGGTGCTAATAATAATAATTTTTTTTCATATCTTTATTTCACCACTGAACATTCTTATAACCTGAGAGTTTCTGTACCTAAACAAACGAAGAGAGTGAATTTAAATAAATCACACATTTGCCTGTAAAGAGATAGGTAAACCCCGTTGAAAATAAAACTACCCCTGTGCAGCCGGTTGCTTTCAGTCAGGCGTACTTGTTTTTTAGCTAAGCTTGCAGACAGACACACAAGTTTAGTTTATATCACTCCCTGGTCGCCGGCTATCAAACTACTACTGTCTGTTCCAGGATAAAGAAAACTAACTATGTGACAATGCAAGGGAGTGGTGTCTTGGTTTGGCAGGTAAGGGACTACGAAGCTGCGAGTTAATACGTTATTTCACTGAGCAGACTGCAGGAATAGGCGGTCAAAGAATATAGCCATGATTAAAGATTTAAAATAATAAAAATACACACATTGAACGAGTACTTTGAACTATTATCTGTGTTCACATTTTGGCTAATCAAATTAAATATTTAATACTAGCCTATATGAAAATATTTAAACGACTACACAATCTAAGAAAATAAAGTTACAATATTGCATATATAAAGAAATGTTTCTTTTTTTATCAGTACTAAAGTTTTGTTTGGACCTAAATCTAAAACGATAACTTTATTACTTTTGTTTAGTAATCTTAAACAATTTTGGCCTTGATATTATGATGTATGATCTAGATGTTTCACCTGGCCCCCAATTTTTTTTAAAAAAAGGTCTTATTCGGTCTACTGGTCTACAGCCAAGGGTTTGATGGATTTTATTTATACCTGCTATTTAGATTTTATATTGTCATACCTCGAGATGAAATAGAAAATTTTACTCTAGCCTCAAAATTAACGATAGTTAGGTGATCTTGAAAATTAACACTGTATACCACTTGTTTATAAATGAAACACTTTGGGATTTTTCTGAAAAAAAAGTATTTAAGAGAGTTTATTATAACTGATAGTCAAATATATTTTTTATTGATTCCAACAGAATATTTGAAAAAGTTTGTAAGATTGTGTCATACAGTTTATTTGTCACGAGTAAAGAACGCATACTCATCATTATGTGCTTTATTATTATTTTATATGAATAATATTTACTGTTCTCTTACACCACCTCTGAAAGAATGGCACCCTGGAACCTTTGGTAAGAGTCAAACCCCCATTCACAACTTTTTCTTATTTTCGACATCTTCAGTCGTCATTTAGTCAATACAACCACACAGTGGGGTATAAAAGGAACTGGAAAAAAAAAGAAGAGAGAGTGAAAACTTTAGCTGTGGTCGAATAGGTCTATATCTGAACCAGTGAACTGCAGTTTAAGCGACTGTACCACTTCGTACACCCATGTAGTTGAACCCACATTGAGGGTCACACAGTATGGAGAGTAAAGCTCGCAATATACTTGGATCGTCATTGACGGTGTAGTTGAAGGTTCAAATCTCGCGTTAAGTGAACTTTTATAATTTTTCTCCATTAGGTTTATCACTGTGGCCTATCCCATCCATCCGCTGCGGTGGCCACATGGTCTAAGTCAGCATTACTTTCGCAATAGAATGGACTTCTTAGTGACGGAGAGATTTTAGTCTGAACCCTGGTCGAGTGTACTGAGTGTAGTTTTTCTTAAAATGGTTTCCCCCTCTCACTCCTCAAAAATGGGGTACATTTCTTCTAAGTTAAATCTTCCTAATTTATAACACATTAGCGTTATTATTTACATATACGCATATCCCGAACTGGTTGTGAAATGTGGTGCCAAAAAAAATCCCATCTCCTCTCCACACATTAATGCGGGTGCATTTAATCTGTTTTATTAAAGCCCAACGTCTTACTACCCGTTTGGGTTATACGCTTATGTTACTTGTTACTCTAATGATTTTAGGGATGAGGAAGGTTATATAATAGGAGCGTACCCGAATTTGCATGTTGGAAGCTAAAAAAACCATTTGGGAAAAAACATCTCAGAATACATCCGACTGAGATCGAACCTCAATCTCTTCGTCATAGGCAGTCTAGTCTACTGTTCGGTCGGTTTTAGAATACAGGGCCGACCTGCACGATTTTTCTAATCCAACCTCCCGGTATTAAATAACACTTGATGTTGAATGCACTCACGTGTTTCATAAACCTAGTACATACCATTTTCAGTCGTACTTAACATACGTACAATTACGCGTAGTGCGTCACCGAGTTCAGGCCGTGATAAAATATAAAAGCTAGTTATTTGAGAAATCCGCGCTTTTATACACGGCTTGTAAAGAAGTTTCACTTGGTGTGAATGCCACAAAGTAATTTTAAAAAAACCAAGTACATACTAGTGTATTGAAAGCAGTGTACTTTGAACATTACGTACAACTGTAGTGCAGTGGGTGCCTCGAGGCAGTCTCACGGGCCGTGATACACATATTAAAGAGGCTGATACTTCTCGGAATCTAGTCCAGCTCTTCATATTCCATTTACAAACGTCTTGTAAAGAAGCGTTTGGCAACTGCCAGACGAAACCGGTGCAATCGTTGTGAGGGAAGGAAGGCGCCAAGCGGCTGGCTTTGGTAACTTCCTCCAAGACGTATGTCAGTCTGAGTATTCATTAAATGAACCTATGGATAGTCTGGATATTATTACACTATTATTATTTTAGTACATTTTAGCACCACCTACTCGGACTATACGCTTATGTACTAATTACGCTGATGGTTTCAGAGATTAGGAATGTTACATTTAGAAGAAGTATACCCGCATTTGCGTGAAGGAAGAATAGAAAATCCTTTTGAAAAAACTCAGTACACCCGACCGAGACTCGAACCCAGATCTCCCTGCCATCGGCAGTCTAGTCCAACACTAGAGTAGCGCCTTAGACGACCTAAGTGGGTGACATTATTATTTATATAATTAATTACTACCGGGTACCTGTAGGGTCTTGTTGTATAAAGCGGTGTTACCTCATTTCATTGAGTTTGTGTTTCAATACAGGTTTCAAAGCAGAAAGTTAATTTTTCTGGTAGACAGAGGTATGTAAACTAATTAAACCGTAACCTATACTCATAAGACCTCACGCAATAGCCCAGGAACCTAACAAGCTTGAAAAAAAAAATTGTCTCTTGGATATCATAAGGTTATGACTTAAATAGTGTTTTTAACGAATCTGAATCTATGTACCGAATGTTCATTCTACCTATGAATCCGGTTATTGGAAAAACTCATGAACATAACACTTATACATTCAGTTAAGTCTTTTACTAATCGTCCAGAGTATGGTCGTTAATTTTATCCTAAAGCTATTTTGGGGGTGAACAACCAAAAAACCAGTATTAAATTTCTAAAAATAATTCCTATTCAAAATTAAATTAAATTAATTTTAATTTTCTAAGGGATTCAAGAGATCGACGATTGAGGCTCTTATATCCAATTTATTTTATTAAAAATAAACGTTCAAATAAACGAAATAATGTATGCTTGATTGGGTAGAAGGAAGAAATGTCCTGACATTTTCAAACGCTCTCTTGGAATAAATATATCTTGAAACATTTGACAATTATCTACGGCCTACAGAATTTATATTTTAATAATTACTAGTATTGACCCACCTCGGTGGCGTAGTTAGATTACGCGCTAGTCGTGTTGAGCTCGACTGCCGAGGACGGGGAGATCGAGGTTCGAATCTCGGTCGGGTGAACTGGGGTGGTTTTTCCTAAATTGCTTTCCACTCTCCCTCCACGCAAATGCGGGTTCACTTCCTCTAAATTCAACCCTCCCAATTCCTAATCCATTAGCGTAATTAGTGCTTAAGCGTATAACCCGAACGGGTAGTAAGACGCGGTGCTAAATATTATTATTATTATTACTAGTATTGATACATACATACCTAATCACGCCGTTCCCTTAAGGGGTAGGCAAGAAACTGTGCATATAGCTCAAAAAACAACTCCGTACTTAATCCATCCTCACTAACTTTTTCCATACTTTTCTATCCTTGCATACTCCCTTCGCTTCAACAGCATCCGTACACCGAATCATACATTTTCTTAAAATTTTTAATATTTTTCTTTTTCACACATTCGTCCAACACATTTAACGTCTTACATGGCCTACCCCTTCCTTTTGATTCACACACTCTACCTTCATATATTTGCTTCCTCATTCGATCCACACATATCCTCTCAACATGCCCAAACCAACGTAAGACGCTTCTTTCACATTTACCTATTGGATTCCCTTTCAAACAACACTCCTTCAGCACCCATTAGTTACTGAATCCATCCATACGAGTTTTTCCACATACATTTCTTAGATATCTCTTTCTAGCCGCATTCCCTTAGCTCTTGTGCTTCTCCTTACAAACCCACGCTTCACATCCATAAATCAATGTTGGCGCTAACACACTTTTATATACTGCCATCTTTGCCTCTTTCGATACTATTTCATTCTTTGCAATAGTCTACATCCATCCAAAACTCTCCGGGATGCTCGTCCGTTGATTTGTCCAGATATTACAGATTTAAAGTATGTTACGAGAGAATCACTGCCTATAAGGACTCCTTAACTTCATAAATTTCCACAAACCTCCCCCACCCATATTTATTGCATTTCTGTCATTATTGTATTATTTCTAGCACTTTTATTCACGCTAACAGTAGAGAGGTCTTCAACTTTTCAACAGACCTGGTTCGTATCTGGTATTAGCACGATGCAGCTCTAATTCTATCACCGCACCACACATACCAACCAGTACACTCGCAGGTCTGAACCACCTGCATGCCAGATGTGCCATCTTCCATTATGACTCGTATGTGACCGTGCATTGACAATCCGACTTTACACTTGCTGTTTTCACTCCAAATGCACTCTACACCCAGAATGCAGACACCACAGAGATTTTGGTGATCTGTGGGACAGAATAGTAGTTTATAAAATTCAATGCACCACACATGTTCCTAGCGCTCCAGTCAAAAGGGGGTAAGAAACGATTAACCCTCACCATTCCTACGGGAAATAATTCAAGAGGGTTTTTTTTAGCACTGCGTTTTACCACACGTTAGGGTTATACGCCTATAAACTAATTAACACTAATAGGTTAGTGATTAGAAAGGTTTAATTTAGAGGAAATACACCAGCATTTGTGTGGAGGAAGAGTGGAAACCCATTTAGGAAAAAACCTTAGTGCACCCAACCGGGATTGAACTCGATAGTAGTGAGTTAGGCCACGTGGCCACCGAAGCGGGGGATTCAAGTGTTGGTTAAATGGTTGGTTATCCCTAACACGGTCACCGAGCCGTCACATGACGTCAGCGTCGAGCAGCCCTAAGGACGGTTGCATGGAAACCAGTTTCAGGTTTTTATTGCACTAAAAATGTATAGTTAGTGAGGCTTGTTTTAACATATCACATGTATAAAATGTATTGCACTTTCGTAACGCCCGCGGCAAGATCTCAATGATTTGATTTTGATTGGTTGTTTATTGAGTATATAATAATAGGGGATGGTGGGGGGGGGGGGGAGGGGGTCGAAAACTTAACTATTCTAAGCTACGATCTCAAGAAAGCAGTCTCACTCGCATCGCTGGACAAGTGATCTGAAGATCTAATGCAGATTCACATGTTAGCTGAAATACAAGATCAGAACATAAAAACCTGAATCGGTGACCGCATGGTCTAAGGCGTCAATCTCACGTTAAACTACACTATCGATGATAGGGATTCAAATACCGGCCGGCTGTACTAGGGGTGGTTTTTACAAGATACCCGGACGTAAGGAAATTTGATCTGGGAGATTCATTCATTTATTTTAGATGCAGATTATAGAATTTGTTTAACGTGCAGCTTATATAATTTTAATTTGCAGATTATATCATTTGTTTAACGTGCGTATAGCCCAAACGGGTGGTAAGACGCGGTGCTAATAATAATAATAATAATAATAATAATAATAATAATAATAATAATAATAATAATAATAATAATAATAATAATAATAATAACAACTTGCACTATGCACAAACAACTTTTGGGGTACAAAGTTGAAGGAAAACAATATCTGGGGATTCACAAACAGAAAAGTTTGAATACCAGTCATCTAATGAACTTATGCATTATTTAGGCCTAACCTTGAAACCAGTTTAGTTCTATATCTAATTAGTTTTGAGCACTACCAATGTGTGATGAAAATTTTGAAAGCTCCACACCCCTACACGTCCTTCACTGGATTAGCGGATTATAAGCCTTGTCATTCTACAAGCACTCTACCTCTTGAATACGTGTCTTCGGGTGTGCTGGTATTTCAAGACAGCTTCTAATTTTTTATTATTTTTTTTGCTGGACGTGCTTGCACGTAGACGTTCCTATTAACTTGTCCTTACATTGAAACTATTATAGTTTAATACAAAACTGTACAAATTGACTGAATTAACTGTTGTGCGTTTCAGTATTTATTCTGGATACGTAATTTAGCGGGCTGATATGCCGTATATCCTTTCAACACCTCTACCACCTACTGAACTTGTCTGGTAATAGACTGGTCTATCATGACATCTTATAACCTCTCTACACTGGGCTGAAATGGATCTTTGTGTCATGCTAACCTGAAACTACAATACCACCAACTGGAGCGTTGTGTCATGTAATATTGTAGTTCTAACTTTAAAATTGGTCGATTTTTGTGTCATGTCATTTTAAAACAACTCTTCTATCAAGTGGAGGTAATTGTTGGTAGAATAGTGCGTCATGTTATCTTGTAACTACTCTACCCCCAAAAAGGTTAGCGCATAACAATTGGGACACAGGATTCCTTGTCCTTAATGTTCATAGCTCAGTTGGGACACGGGATTCCTATTTCCTAATGTTCATAGCTCAGTTGGGACACGGGATTCCTTGTCCCTAATGTTCATAGCTCAGTTGGGACACGGGATTCCTATTTCCTAATGTTCATAGCTCAGTTGGGACACGGGATTCCTTGTCCCTAATGTTCATAGCTCAGTTGGGACACGGGATTCCTATTTCCTAATGTTCATAGCTCAGTTGGGACACGGGATCCCTTGTCCCTAATGTCCATAGCTCAGTTGGGACACGGGATTCCTTTTATCTAATGTTCATAGCTCAGTCGGGACACGGGATTCCTTGTTCCTAATGTTCATAGCTCAGTTGGACCCGGGATTCTTTATCCCTAATGTTCATAGCTCAGTTGGGACACGGGATTCCTTGTCCCTAATGCTCATAGATCAGTTGGGACATGGGATTCCTTGTCCCTAATGTTCATAGCTCAGTTGTAACACGGGATTCCTTGTCCCTAATGTTCATAGCTCAGTTGGGACACGGGATCCCTTGTCCCTAATGTCCATAGCTCAGTTGGGACACGGGATTCCTTGTCTCTAATGTTCATAGCTCAGTCGGGACACGGGATTGCTTGTCCCTAGTGTTGATAGTTCAGTTGGGATACGGGATTCTTTGTCCCTAATGTACATAGTTCAGATGGGCAACGATCACTGGGTAGGACCATAAAAGATAATAGATCTGAGGGTAGATATTAATTCACCCCCACCAACTTTTTGCCTTATATCAGGATAGGCTTGCTTAGGTTGAGTTAGGTTATATTAGCTTATAATTTTGTTGTATCTTACTAGCCATCACTTGTTATTTTTCACTCAGCTTGAGACCACATTTACAGCCATCCTGAATGGAGCACCACAAAAGCCGGGGCCCAGATATTACACCAGTACGCCTTGTTTACAATTCCCAAGAAGGAACTCGGGACCCAACTGTAGTGTGAGATTACGATACCCTTTTAAATGCAGGTGAAATGGTCTCCCAACTATAATGTGGGATTAACGATACCCTTTTAAACGCTGGTGAACTTGTGGTCCAACTATAATGTGGGATTAACGATACCCTTTCAAACGCCGGTTATAACAGGTATGCATACATACCCTAACTGTAATACGCACAAAAAGGTAATGAACTGATGCAGCATGTCATATAACAACCCTTTTACATTCAAGTTAAGTCGGTCAAATTTTTTTGTGTCATGTCATTTTTAAACCACTCTACCACAAAGATGTGAAGTATTTTGGGCAGGATGGAGTATCATGTTATCTTACCATCAGCTATTGGACGTGTATGCAAACAGAGGAGAGGTGTCTTGTCATATTGAGTCTCCTCTATCACCTATAGAAGCTTAGTACGGAGACTTGCAAGTCATATCTTCCCACCCTCCCGCCTCCCCTCTCCGCTGTTATTTGTACCGGGTCCGTGTACAAACCAAACATGACGGCCCTAGGTAATTACCTGGGATGTACCGAGCATGCGCAGTCTCATCCTTTGCCGCGTCTAACTTGTTTAGGTTCGTCCTGAGGTCGGGGATTGATTAAAAGAGAAATTATTATTGGTCTTTTTAGGTTGAGTTACAAAGCAATATACTAAGGATAGACTCTTTAACTTACCATGTGCCTTTCAAATGAGATCGGAGACATTCTAAACCATGTTTGGAGCAATCAAAATATTTGAACAATTGGAGTATAGTTGAACTACCACGGAAGAGCCTTATCTATAAGTAAAAATAATTTCTAGATCTACCCTCATGTAATCATTGGCTAAATAATTTGTCCTTAAGCAGCCTATGATGGACTGCGTCAATTTGTACATATGGATATAATAATTAATATTAAATTATCTTTTTATATATTTAATAATTAATATTCATTATATCATATATATTAATATTAAAACATTTATTTATCATTATTATTTAATATTTATTAATTTTATATGTTAATAACTTATATACATAAATATATTGAATAAATATGTATGTATACTATCTATATTATATAATAAATAATTATTATACGTAGGCTCATGTATATACCAGCGTATCTCACTTTTCGTGCCAACTATACATCTAGTGTGTTATAAAAGAATAATGGTGCATTTAGAAGAACTGTACTGACATTTGTGGGGAAAGGAAGTTGACAAACACTTTCAATACACTCAACCTGGAGTGGAATTCTAATATACCCACCATCAGCTGTCCAGTATATTCCTAGAGGAACGCTTTAGGCAAGATTCTTAGTTTTGAACGATAAGAGTCTCATGAATTTAAATCATTTAAATATATTATAGTTGTTATTTTATGTCATTATAAATACTGGAGGATCAGACTATTTCTAATGTAAAATAACCAATCTTTACAGCATACAAATTAAAGACGTGCCAAGCAAAGCTGGTTCGTTTGTTATCTTTTACGACCAAGTGTTGGTGTGTTGGTTAATGGCAAATGCAACAACCAAACTCACCAGGGCATTGATTCACCATTTAATAAAAAAAAATCCAATTCAATAGAAACTTTTTTTTGCTTGCTAGGAATTAATATCGGTAACTCTAGATCGATGGTATGTATTCTTTCTTCGACTTTGTACGTCCAGGTTTCTTATGGACAGCCCTAAATCTGGACCTCATTATTCAGTGTTAGTCATGAAATAATATTTATTTACATTTTACGTACTCTATAAGATGTATTTAACTACCCTCGGACCCACTTCGGTGGCTGCATGGTGTAAGGCGCTATTCTCGCGGTAGACTAGCCTGCAGATGACGGAGTGATCGAGCTTCGAATCTCAGTCGGGTATACTAAGGGGTGTTTTCCCAAAATATTTTACACTCTCCCTGCACGTAACTGTGGGTACACTTACTAGAAATATAGCCTTACTCATCCATAAAAACATAGCGAATGCATTTTAGTAAAATATTCTAACAAATTAGCCACTATTTCTAATTTATATTACTCGGTTATTTTCGTGTTTCTTTTATGTTCATAATTTCATACAAGATTCTATTTTTAATTTGAGATTCGGGATTCGCTGATAAAATGAAGATTTGAATTGGTCAAATTGACCCATCTCTACTTATAACGTAATCTTATCTACTCCTTGCTTCTTCTAGAAGAGTGGAGGAGGAAAATTGTCTGCCGTCATGGATACCAGTGTGCCACAAAAAGTAATTGGCGTTTAATGATTATAATAGAACTCGTAATCACAAGTTACCACGTTATCTGGGACAGCGGCGTGTAGGAATGTACTAGGTTCCTCGACATGGAAGTCGCAGATGAAGTGTGTAATCAATGTTTGGGCACGCGCGAGACTAGGATGGGGGGTGGGGGTGGGAGGGGAGTGGTTTATCGGTTGAGTATTTTCTCGCTGGTCATCCGCATGATAGATTTGCTAACAAACTAAGGCTTTCTTCAATATCTAGTCTCACCTCCAAATTCCTGGCAGCTATAACTTTGAAACAAGGCTCATTTCGAGTCGGATATCACAGAAGACAATTAGCTACCACTTCAAAATCTTGTCTCACCTCCAAATTCCTAACAGCTATAATTTTGATACAAGGCTCATTTTGAACAAGATATTGCAGACAAGTGACCACTTCAAAATCTTGTCTCACCTCCAAATTCCTAACAACTATAATTTTGATACAAGGCTCATTTTGAACAAGATATTGCAGACAAGTGACCACTTCAAAATCTTGTCTCACCTCCAAATTCCTAACAGCTATAATTTTGATACAAGGCTCATTTTGAACAAGATATTGCAGACAAGTGACCACTTCAAAATCTTGTCTCACCTCCAAATTCCTAACAACTATAATTTTGATACAAGATTCATTTTGAACAAGATATTTCAGACAAGTGACCACTTCAAAATCTTGTCTCACCTCCAAATTCCTGGTGGCTATAATATTGATACAAGATTCATTTCAAACAAGATATCTCAGACAAGTGGCCAATTGAATATCTGGCATCAGCTCTCAATTCCAAACAGCTATCATTTTGATGCAAGGCTCTGAACAACCAATCGATAGTTGAACTTAAGGTAGGAGTGAAAGTAGCGCGAGTCAAATAAAGTATTTTTTGCAAAATATACAAATATTTCTCTAGTATAGACATAGAGTTTAATTTTATTCACATGGTGATATCAACAGTTGTTGAATATCTGTAATGAGCATAGCAGTATTAGATGAGAAACTATTTAAATAAAGATAAAATGTTGTCACTAAATTTCAGGACACCCTTCACAGCTGTTCAACCATTGTTGATATCATCATGTGAAGAAAATTAAACATTATCTTTCTAATGGAAGATTATACTATTTTTTTTAGCCAAAAAAGTTTAGCCTTAAAAAATTGCATAAACAGTAACTTTTCTCCCATTCTCTACGCCCACACCTTAAACCTCCCGATTACCTGCAATCCAATTTAATGTGGGATGATTCCTTAGTCTGCGTATCAAAAAGTTATTTTTTTTTAAACTATTTTATTAAAATGTATCAATAAAAAAACACGCAACGGGAATGATTTTCTTCCAATTAGAGGAACTTCCTGTTCCAAAACCGGTCGAAGAATGTATACGAGATATAAAGCACGGTTATTATTTACCAGTAGGCGCCAGCCTCCACTAGTGTGGGAACCCGTAAAAAAAAACCACACAGATATAAATCAACTTAAACATCTCTCTTATATCACTTTTCTTCCAAGGTATTTGTTCATTTAAATTGTGAGAAAACAGGTCCGGCACTGAGGCCCTACGAACAAATGGGGGTACATGTTACCTTACGCAAGTACCGATAAGATCTGTACTGACCATTCATACTGACTCGGAACAAAAAGTAATGATTGTTTACATGGCTTCTCTAATTACGTTATATGTATGTCTATCCATGTTTGGTCACGAACTGAACCATGACATGTAGACTCAAGCGTGCGTGTAATTATAAAACCAAATCATTCGATGGCAACTAATGATATTGTCTCTTAAATAATAGATCTCGTTATGTTTTAATTTTCACTTCTCTATAGCTGAACTTTCTTGGTTTCACAATAGTCTTGTTCTTAATTGAATAATAAAATCAGGAATAAGATTTTTTTTTTAAAGATTCAAGTCATTCTGGTATATATTATTTTTTTTATAAAAATGTCAGCTAGAGTTCTAGGTATCTTGGGTTTGGTCCCAGTCGATGCTTGAATATATTTATTATCTGCTCCCACTCTCAAAGACTTGCATTTCCGATGCTATAGTAGAATAATTACTAGAGGGACTGATCGTTACAAGTTTACTTGATTTACTTCACGTATTCATACGCCAACTCATATCACATACAGCTGTCATATCTAATATTATAAATAGGCCCACCTATAAAATTACACTAATAATAAAATATTTGATAAAACACGAAAAGAAAGATTGTAATTTATTGGATTCCAAAAATATGAGAACGAATTATTCTAAATCAAATGAAACTTGTTCTGAATTATATCTTCAGATTACTCTTATTGCACCTTCATATTACGCATTTCAATTGTCTCATAACATATTTTAATATGTTTTCAACATTAACTTATTTTCCTTGGCTATTTAAATACAATATGTACTCAGTATATATGTTTAGTCTAACAATCCGAGGTAATAATCTCGTGTTTTGTTTGTAATGGTAATTGATCTTGTTTCAGTGGACACATAGTTTAAGGCGTCACTCTCAAATTAAACTAGATTGACAGGGATTTCGAATCCCGGTCGGGTGTATTTAGGGTGGTTTTTCTTAACAGTTTTACACTCTCCCTCCACGTTAATGCGGGTACACCTCCTCGACTGCTCCCTGCTCATTTGATGCGTCCAAATGCTAATTTATATAATATTTTATGTAATCTACATATGTTTTTTATTTGTAGACGAAGTTTAACCTGAATTATACCAACTATTTTCAAGTAATTTAAAAATTTAAAATAATTCCCCCCCCCCCTTCCCCCAGTGGTCTCACTACCTATCCGTTCTGGCTATCCGCATATTTTGCAATAAATCAGATAAGGATGAAGAAGAAAAAATAAGGAGGAAATTTACTCACATTTTCTTGGAGAGAGAGAATGGAAAACTATCTAGCAAATACCACAATAAATATACCTAGCAGGGATTCAAACCCCAATTTTGTCATCACCGGTATTACACTCTATTGTGTGAGTGACACATTATACCAAAGAGGGTGAATATGTGGCACGTGTGCCAGTACTTGACGCGCAAACACAATTTGGGGGAAGGGGGCACGCTGATAAAAACAACATTAGTACAACTTTTACTGACGTGGTATAATTCTTTGTAATAAATATTTCATCACCCATTTTATTTAATATATTACTTCCATTTTTATTTGTCAATATAACTTTTATAAAACACTGTGAAACTATGTTTAGAGGTGTCACATTTACTACTGTCGGTAAAAATAAAAAATATATTGGCTCACTGTTCGAAAAAGTTTCGCCATTCCTACCTTAAACCATTCGATACCCAATTCGGGCTTTTATTTTAATTTACTTTCCTTGTATGTAGATTTAAAATGTCTGTTAGTCAGAAAGAAAAACTGTTGACTCGTTAGAATTATATATTAAAATGGGATTATTAATAATACACCGTAATTCTTTTCCTATTTCCCTCCCGTACCTAACGCAATTCTTTGTTTATTTGTTTCAGCTGTGACTGTCCGGTACCTCACAAAACGCTACATTGGTGAATACAGCTCTAACAGTGGTAGTTCACTCCTAATGCAATACAGTTCAATTACATCTAGGATATCCTACTATCGCAACATACACAGGAGATGCGGAAAGAAGAGGCTTTCAAATATTTAGCTATATAAAAAAAAAATATAAAGATTTCAATTAAGGCCCTTGACCCTGTCGAATGCAAGTCTAAAACCTGTTTTGTGGGTTTGAGGGGGAAGGCGTGGCGTGGCTTCACAACCGACCAAGTATCCCTCCACGCCAACAAGAACAGATGAATCAAGGAAACCGTAGATGGCGCTAGCTACCAGACAGGTCTTGCGGGAAAAAAATACGTTTGGAAATGTCAGTTTTCTCGAGAACGAGTGAAATTTTTATGTTAATATTTTCAACAACCCTTCTAAGATAATGTATCGATGTTTATTAATAGCTACATTCTCTTATTTTTTGTATGAAGCCAGCAGTTTTTTATTGAAAAATGTCAATTTTATCGATATTTGATCACTGTTAAAATTATAGAGGAGTTGTGTATGTAAAAAGTATAACTTAATCAACATGAACATCTTGACAAACCATTTCAGAAAAGAAAATGGCAAACTAATAAAAATTCTTGAAGAAACCGTTTGTTCCCATGTTCACATTTCCACGCCAAATGAAAAGGGCAAATCGCCTTAACGATTCCATTTTCAATATATTTCAAGTTTTTAAGTTTACACTTTAGTTTACAAGAAAGTTAAGGCTACTCTCTTACTTTTGATTTTAGCTTTAAATTTAACATTTATTTATGTTTTTTTTTTTGGATGGTAGTAAGGGGGAGGAATTGAATTAATTTCTAAAACATATAATTTTTAGTTCAAGAACCAATATTGTTGAGAACGATACACTTTATGTTCATGGTTATATCAAACACTTTACTGATTTGATTGAAGTTTTACTGACAAAAACCCTAAAACTAAATTAATATAAACATATAGATATATTTTTAGAACTATGCACTGCTAAATTCCAAAGACATGATATTTTTTCTCCACAAAAAATAAAATGTCAAATATAATTCAATTGTGGTAGGTGCAACCTTAACACTAGAAACATTATCAAATGAGCTATAATAAAACAATGACACCGATTTAAGTATCGACTATAGCGCTTGGTGATTGAATGTGTAACCAAGGTTGGGTCTGATATATATAAGATATATTAATACTTCATTATTATAAAAAAACATTTACGAATACATTCTTTCACCAGAGAATCATAGATCGGAGATTTTCAATCTTAAATGGCCATCACCAGCTTCGGTGGCCACATGGTCTAAGGCGTCACTCTATGTTAGGCTAAGACTACCATAACAGGAAGAATGTGGTTCAAATCCCGGTTGGGTGTACCGAGTTTTTTTCCCTAAATGGTTTTTACACTCATCCTCCACGCAAATGCGAGTACATTTCTTCTACTGAGAGAAATAAAGTTTAATTTTCTTACAGGGTGGTATAAACTGTTGTTAAATATCTATCATGAGTACAGCGGCAATAGATGAGACTTATTTTTAATTAAAAATGGTCATAAAATTCCAGGACATCCTTGACATATATTCATGAACGGTTGAGGTCACCATGAGAAGAAAATTAAACTCTTGTGTTTCTACTGGAGAAATATTTGATTTATTTTGACCAAAATAATATTTTGCTATAAAAACTGCAAAGACACTGCCCTTTTCTCGCGTTCCCTACAATCTCAACCTCAAGAGAAAATATAACAACATTTATTCGGAGAGAACTTCTTAGGTCAGAGGTGGGCAAACAATTCTCACCGAGGGCCACATGAACATCTGTAGGGTCTCTAGTGGGCCGCATGTGACCAAAATCTAAAGTTACTAAGTAATGAACATTATTTCCACACAAAAATACATGTAATAGTCATAACCACCATAATTACCGTACACACAAGCTTATGCTTTTACAAATGTAACATTTGTATCATTTGTTCACATGTTCAAAAACAAGCACTGATTATATATTTAATTTGTCATTTTTATTGATAAAATCACTAGAGATTTAAATTTATGTGAGGATCGCACAAATTGACGTCGCGGGCGCATGGAGCCGCGGGCTGTAGTTTGCCCATGGATGCTTTAGCGAAAACTACCTCATCATACCCGAGTGTAGTTCGAACCCTGACCTTAATCATCGTCGGTGAAACGAGACCAAACGAAACTGACGCCTTTGTGAAGGTGATTGCCGGTGAGATTCAGAATAATATTGGTGCACTACTTCGAGTTTAGTCCTATTAATTCTAGTCGCTTTGAATAAATCGTTAGAGCAACTAATGTCTTGCGCACTGGATTCAAAATGCTCTTGTATCTGATCTTATAATAAGAAACAATCCACATCTATTGGCACACGTCTGTCTGGTCCGGCGTTAACGGGGAGGTTGGGGCTCGATTGTCGGCACATCTCCACGCAACTTCGGATACATTTCCTCTAAATTATAACTAATCCTCCCTACATATTGGTGAAAATAAATACGGCAAGACCGGGTGGATATTATGATGTAATGAAAAAAAATACTTTTAAGAAAATTAGAAGAAAAATATTGAAAACTTAATTTTACTTTTACGTACCTTTTTAAGTACCAACATTTTCTAATAGCATCAACATTGCAGTCTGTTGTAAAATGTTAATGCGTCCCAATATCTCAGGAAATTAATTGTGCAATTTTTTTTACTCGCGCGAGTTGTTTTGTATTATTCCCCCCTCCCACTGATTCTTTAGCGTGAGATGTTCTTATTTGCGGTGATGTACTAATAACAAAAATTGGCATCTTCCAACTTCGTGATAACCTTTACGGTTGTATGTTCCCATCCTGCCAACCCCGTACATTTTTACAACATGATAGGTTGTTAAAAGGTAATAAGGAGTTTGGAGCACGTAACACTTTCTTATACTGTGTATTATATTTGTTACACGAAACACTCTGTCCGTATCTCATCATTAGCATATCTAATAAGAACAACCCGTTTCAATGGTTGTGTTGTCTAAGGCAGTGGTCACAAACTCAAATTAGTTAAAGGGTCATATTCACAAATTCAGGGCATGTTGTGGGCCACAGAATATATATATATATATAATATGTTTGGTTGTATCCTGATTGCGAACATAACAAAATTTGTCCAAATTGCGAACATACCCAAACAAATGTTACGGCCCCTTAAATATCCAGTGTCCAAAATGCGAACAAGTAAAAGAGTAACTCGTGGGAGTTCCTACGTGAGGGTGGTGACAAGGGTGGAAGGTGTTACCGGCAGCACCCTAACCTAACCTGACATAACCTAACCTAGCCTAAACTAACCTAGAAATACTCCTGTATGTAGTTTAGTTAAATTATGCCTGGTGAGGATGAAAGAACATAAGACTGCTAGGCCCCCGTGGGCCACCTCTACTATCAAATTAGGGGCTGAATAGTATACCAACATGGCGTGTCCGCAATCTGGACTCCTCCCCATATATAAAAAATCTCATGTTCGCAATCAGGACTGTTTGGAATCAGGAGGCCACCATAGGTTTGCTTCAATATATTATATACTCTTTCTTTACAGCGCATCTTACTTTTATTTTATTTACTTTAGGTATTTAAGGTGCAATTTCTGATTGATTGATTATATAAACACATGAGAATTTCTTTGAGTGAAAGTGAATGGACCTGCCCATTTTGCGGGAAAGGTAATTTCACATACTTTCCAGGGTTCTTTTACACGCCACAATCAACATGGGACCGACGGCTTTACTTCTCGTCAGAAGGGTGTTGTGCTACGGATTTTTAGCCCTCAAGAAAAATACGTCGACTTCAGCTGTGTTTAAACCCATGAACATCGGGCCAAACATTTTGGCAGGGAAAGAGACGGGAGCAATGACTGACAGACCGAACTGGAGGAGGATGCTGGTCTCGCTGACAGGAGCGAACTTAACTGGGAGATGATAATGAAGAATAAGTACACATTCAAATAAAACTATTATTTTCTGTGTCCGTACTTTAATGCAGGCCAGAGAGAAATACGGAACTATTGCAGTCAAACAGGCCGTTCGGATACATCTCGTGGACAGTGAGTTTTTGAGCCCTCCAAATATATTGGATTGCTGATGACAGGGAAAATTGGTGTTCAAATTCCGGTCGAGTGTATTGAAAGTGGTTTTCCACTATGACTTCACGAAAATGTGGATGCATTTCCTAGTAATTCAACTTATATTATCCATAACACGTTGGTGTAATCAATAGCCTACTTATGCATATATTATGAACGGGTAATGAATAAGACGCGGTGCTGAAAAAAAAATCCTAAGGCCTGGACAGGTAGTAAGTATTAAGGTGGGGATGTAGGGAACGCGGGAAAAGGCCAATTTTATTTTTTCAGTTTATATATTAAAACTTTTTCGGTTGAAATAAATAAAATATTGCTCTAATACAAACATATAGTCTAATTTCTTTCACATGGTGATACCAACACTTCTGGAATATCTGTCATGATCATAGCGGCAGTACCTTCTTGATGGATATCTAAGAACTGTTTAGGTCAACATGTGAAGAAAATTAAGCTCTATGTTTCCACTTAAGCAATATTTTATTTCTTTAAAAAACAATATATAAAAACTGCAAAAACACTAAGCTTTTCTTGCGTCCCCTAAAACCCACCCAAGCGGTTTAAAAACATTCCTCATCTCTAACACATTAGCATAGTTAGTACATATGCGTAATAGCCTTAACAGGTGGTAGGCATAATTCGCGAGTAGAAATTTTTTTGAGTGGGAACAAATTTTACTCTGTGAGTATAACTTATATCTAATACTTTCTCACGATTAACGATTATAAACAACAAAAATCGGCACGAAAATTCACACTTAGGAAGTCATTGTGACCTCGAAAGTTCCAAGACATACATTTAACACCGTTCCTTTATTTTTTTCCTTTTAATATCTTCTGTGCTATGTGGGACGAACCCAAAATACCAATCGACGCGCTTGTAAAAAGTTTTAAAACTAGGCTACGGCTTTCAGGGCAGACATTTATTTTACAACTCTCTGACATTTGTTTTCGTCATTTTGTTCGAGTCTAGTCAAATTTAATCAACCACCCATCTGGACAATGATTTCTCTATTTATGGCTTCTGAGTTAAGGTGGAATGGAAGGAAAAGTGAGTGGAGGTCCTTAATTTTTTTTTTTAGTTTCTAAAGAAAAAACTAAGGAAAATACCATTTTTGGTTAAAATAATTTTTTATACGTAACCTCGTCTTACTACCTGTTCAAACTATATGCAAATACTATAATGTGTTATGGATGATGAAGGAAGCATTTTAGAGGTAATATTCCTGCATTTAGGTGGAAGGAAAGTGGAAAACCATTTAGGGGAAAAAACCTTCAGAAAACCCGACTAGGATTAGAAGCCCGATTTCCCCATCATCAACAGGTCATTCTAACATGAAACTGATGTTTTAGAGCATTCGGTCACTGACGCGGGTTAGTTTAAACATCACCTCATTAATTTAGTTTAATTTAATTTTCTACACAAACTACTCTGAACAGTTTTTTTTATACATATCATGGGCATAGTGGTATTTGAAAATATTTATTTTAAATAAAGATAAAAGTCCTGTTCAAATTTCACAATGTCAATGAAAAATATTCAAGAACTGTTGAAATTTAGTTATTTATTATAATATAAAAAATTAAAGTGAACGTTTCTAAAAAATAATTAGTCTACAACTCGAAGGTTTGTCCTTTTTTTTTCACCGTCCATTTGGAACAGCACGTGCACTCAGCCCTTCGGCTGGTTATTGTCGCCAACTTACATAATCTGGGATAAATATAGGTACTAGTGCAGTGGAAGGCCTATTCAATCCAGGATACGCTTACCTCGGGCGTACTCAAAGGCATCTTAGGGGCTATATAAAATTATATTATATATTCAGTAAGCCCCAAATTATCCGTCAATCACAGGACTGGGACATGACCGTAACATAAAAGAGGTTGGCTAATAAGATAGAGAAAAAAATTACTAGAACACAAAAAAAAAAGTAAAAACATCAAGTATTATGGGTTTCTAAAAAAATTGAAGTTTTTATCTTTTATATACAGTCTTCAATTTAACTAAGACAACACAAAACAAAATATTGTATTAGAAAACATAGATTTATTGCTGGTGAAAAAAAGTATGTATTATTTTTGAGTGTTTAAAGATGACACACTAGCCCTGGCTGCTAAGTCTCTCAGCTTCCTTAGCCTCAAAATGTCCATAAACGGGGGATGGTTGGATATGCCGAGGAGGCGGATATTCAGAGGTTGTATGTGAGAGGGTCTATTGTATACAGGGTGACCCACGGAAAACTAGCCCACCTCCTATATCCAGCAGGTGCCTCACTCTGAATTGGAGGAGGTCAATCCCCTTCCACCTATGTGGTTAAGTCAATAAAGCTTTAGACAAGCAGTTCACTTGCTCATTCTTCATGTCACAATATGGGTGGAAGGGGATTGACCTCCTCCAATTCAGAGTGAGGCGCCTGCTGGATATAGGAGGCGGGCTACTTTTCCGTGGGCCACCCTGTATATATCACATTTAAAACTTATTATTCAATACAATATTTTTAATGTAATTTATTTGATTTATTGGCCTCTACCGTGGTTCGGATTCCACGTTAAACTGTAGGTCCTCCATTTCATCTCACAATCACCCTACCATTACACATTAGCGTAAGTGCGTATAACCCGAACGGGTAGTAAGACGCGGTGCTAATAATAATAATAATAATAATAATAATATTTGATTTATTTTAGTTGTATTATTATAATATATGTATAACTCATATATAAAAAAAACTTCGGGGATACAAATTTGAAGCTAAATGATAGATAGGGGTACGTGAACAAAAAGGATGTTCTAGGTTAATGCTGAAAGTTTGGTAGTTTTCCTTTGTTTTTCGTACATAGCTCTACGAGCGAGCAGAATATCTCTCATATACCTTAAAGGATATTTTATATGTTACAATTGACATAAGACCAACGGCTTTACTTCCACCCCGAAGGAAGTTGTGCTACGGATTATCATTGCTCGTTATAAATTCGTTAACCTCGGCCGCGAAAAAAAAAGCGGCCAAAGGCGAGATAAAAGAGTCTATCAACATCAAATTTTTGACTTCTTTTCTTCAGTCTATTGCAATTGATCAATATTATCTCTATAGTATTGTTCTCTTAAGTTAAATAGTCGCCAAGAGCCAGTCATTGGACTATTGGCTTTATGTACAAAGAGAAGGGGAAGGAGGGGGGATGGAACTTCCGCTTGAAATAGCAGTAAAAGAGTTGTTTCTTTACATTTCCGGAAGAGGCAATTATACGAGGGTATTTTGGTCCCTCATATAAGTTTAATTATTATCTTGCGAGTCTCAGCCAATGAACACACGGTTTTATGATAGGCCCTAGAGGGATAGCCGGTTGTTCCACGCCCCCTCCCCTCCACCTTCATCCATCCTCTCCACACACACATGCAATCAAAGTGGTGTGGACAAGGTGTGTTAAGTGAGTGGCTCACCTGGAACCAAATATTTATTGATCCTCGTTCACATCTAATAAAACCAGGAGAGATCAGCGAACTGTCACTAGATCCGCGAGCTTCAACATCAGCGATGGCAGTGGTTCAATATTCTCGAGGAGAATAGTTTATGTTAATTGGGTCGGGATATTCAAGGTGCACTTTCTAAGCTTTTAGAATATACACGACATTCAGTCATCTTTGTCATCTTATTCACCCAGCCTTAAACTCATCACTGTCGAAGAGGAAAGCCTCATTTCACCAGTGATAGTTTTTAAGACAGATTGGAGATCGAACGTGGGACCTCTAGCTCAGAAGGCAGATACTCTAACGGGATGAAAAGCCGCAGTTGTGTTTGTTTTGCTTTTTGTGATTTTTTTTTTTACAACTTAGTTTATTTAATCAAATAATATTCGATTTTGTGATTTTTTTTTTTTTTACTGATTATTTTGGATATTTTGACACTGTAAAATTTTACCAGCTGTCTGAATTCGACTGTGTTCTGATGAAGATTGTTGGATGGAAGCCACACTTGGGTGGAACGCTTAGACGCTAAATCATTACCTTTCTTATAGTGGAATCGTCCTGTGAAGATTTATTTAGATAATACAACATATAAAACATGTGACAGTATTATTGTTATTATTACTATTAGTAGTAGACGTAGTAGTATTATTTTTAATATTTTTCAAACAGAAACTTTTTGAAAAAAAATTTGCCCTTGGGAATCTGATTCATTCTCTTCTGCTAAAGAAGGGGACTGATGTACTCTGAAAAGTATATAATTATGTGTTCTGTTGTCTTTTTAACTGTAAACTTTGAGGCCTACAATTTTCTGGTAAGCTTGTAGGCCTTGGCCTTTTGTCCTCCTTTCAATGTTTAATTTAATACGACAGTTTGGTGCCATTTCCCCTTTTGTTTACAAATCAATAGAAAGCATTCTAATCGTGAAAATTTTCAACCTAGAGATTTGAATATTTACGTTGTATATGTGCCCGACCAAAAAAAAGTTTGATGAATTTAGTTCAAACTTAATATTAATATGTTAATACCTGGGGATTTTTATTTTTATCTTGACCCTAGCCCTCAAATTAAGGGTAGTTTGCTAATGAGTTATTCTTTTAGTTACAATTTTTTTTTTAAAGTGGCTCCAAAGATTTTGTTTGAAATTAATATCTAATGATTGTTTCGCCTGACAAATAACGTATGCTTGTATTTTGGATAAAAACTCGCTTAGATCCAGCTTATTGATTATCGAATTGGTATTTAGAGGCTATTTTATAAGATAATAAATACTTTTCGCTGGTATTTATTAAGTAAATTGATTTAAGGGTAGCTTAGTTATGATAAATCTTAGAAAATTTTAAATATTTTGAAAATTACCCTTAAGTTTGAGAACAAATTGGGTATCTATGAATATTTTTTCATGATGAAAAATAAGAATATATTTTCATTTTTACAAATATAAATCTTTTAAGGGTAGTTTACAATTAACTTATTTTTTATTTTTTCCCCAAGCTCTAATACACTGTTTGAGAAAGTTTGTTAGATTGTTTTGTACTATTTATTTTTTATCATAGAAATGGCAGTTATGAAGCGTCTAAAATACAAAAATAATTCCGATTATCTTAAAATGTATCTTGTATTTGTCTGAGGAAAGCTAGATTTTTTTTACTAACCAACCTTAATATCCAACCATATATATTTTTTGCATGAAACTTTTTTGAAAGTGAAAAATTTAATCTTTTCGTACATTTTTCAATGTTATACAATTTAAAAAGAAAGGTTCTTAATTCCATATTAATAGCTTTAATATACGTTTTGGCGTGAACCATATTTTAAAATAACAAACCACGTATTAATTAGCTTGGGATTCCTACTTCTACAAGGAGTTTTAGCGCTCCGATTAGCGGACCATTTAGGTGATTTTAACGCGCGTATAGAATGCTATAGTAGGATCTTGGTACCAAAAAACTTTTAGAAACCACGAACATTTTTTTTGTCAACATTGATAACATTTTACCATATTGCGAGTGTGATTATACATATATATATGTATATACGTTATCGATATCTATCAAAATGCTAGCTGCAAGTCTCATGAATTGACGTATGAATACGGGAAAAATAAGCAGGGGTGTGCGAAGACTCGAAATACAATGTACAATATCCTTCGGTTTGACTTCAACCCCCAAAATAACCTTCGTATCCTCTGAAACATTTGGAATGAAGAAGAAATATTCGATTTATTACCAACAAATTTGAGTATTCTCATTAAATTGCACATAGATCAAGATGTAGCAGGTTTTTAGAACATTTACAAACTAGCATTTCAGCCCAAACTATTGTTTAAATGACATTTAAGAAAATGTAAATTTGGATATTTCCGTATAAAAAATTTATATTGCTTGTTTTTTTCTACAAACCTTTATCTTTTACCTAGATGCACTTAATATAGATTCTAAAAACTAACATATATCTAAAAAAAATAAAAATTAACCTGTTTCGACCTTGCTTCACTTATTTCAAGCTTTACTCCAACTTCATTTCAAATGTAGAAAGTAGATCTAGTATATTTTTTCTAACGGTCGGATACATTTATTTTGCAAGCTTTTCATGGCTGCCAGGAAATGATTTAGCACGATGCGGGTAGACTCATTTGTCCAACCAACTCATGAGCTGTGTGACACAAACGGCGCGGCCTGCTGGAGTTGTCAGCGAAAGACATTAAAAACCCAACCGGCAAAGAACCACACGTGGTCGTAAATCAGAGAGCTGCCGGCTGATTACGGAGACTTTGAGACAATTGCTTCTTCCTGATGGCGGGGAGATATCGCGGAGGTGATTTACGAGTGACGCGCAACTTTGGCCAACGTCAGCTAATTTAAAGGATTTGTTCCACCATCCAATGTGGCTGTATATTATAAATATACCTCAATTTGATTATGAATGGAAATATTTGACAGCTAGGAAAACCTACTATAAATAATTATATTTTCACGTACGTACACGTCAATTCATGTGATCTAAAGTTGCCATTTTTGTTTGTTATTATCAATGTCTATAAAATAACACTAATATGCTTAAGCATAAAAAATGTTTGTTAGTGTTTTCTAACAGGTGCTCTAAATGTCCATTCGAAAGAAAATCAAGGTATAGCCTGACTTGGGAAGGAATAACAGTATCTGTTAGATACTCGAGTTACTAAAATAGTTTTAATATATTCATACATCAAGTCATTATATCTTAAGGTGTCACGTTTGATAGATATTATCAATACCTATAAAACAACACAAATAATAGTAAAGTGTTATCAATCTTGGCCGCAAATAAATATGTTTAAATTTTCTAAACCGCTCTTACAACCAAAATCAAGGTATCTACCTTATATCCATTACCCATCCTCATATTAAAGTATGAATAAAAAAATCACCCACATTAACTCATTCTTATAAACATTCTATGCATATTAAAATAACTTTTTCCCCACTATTTTTCAAATTTATTAATCTTGTGTAAGTCGTATAGTTGAGCACGCGAACTTAATTACATGAGCTTCTAATTTGGTTTGCCGGTGATGTGAAGAATGGGGTTTGGATCACTGCTGGATGTACAGAAGATGATTTCCCTAAATTGTTTACCACTATACTCTAGTTAAATTTAGGTATCATCATAATCATAATCATCATCATCATCTTAATGCACCCTTTCACGCACATGGCAGGGTCTGTCTCGAACATAAGCTTCTCCATTTACTTCTGTCCTCCAACCACCTTTCTTCCTCCGCGCCGGCCCAATCCACTACTCTCCTCTCCTTCAATCCACCTGTCCCCAAATATTTCTCTTGACCTCCTGCCCCATCACCCCCGTTTCGAGCATTCTCCTTGGAATCCTCTCCTCTTCCGTCCTCTCCACATGTCCATACCACCTCAATCTCACTTTCTCTATCATACCCTGTGTGGGTTCCTTCTTCACTCTCTCTCTCACCTTTTTCATTCCTCGTCCTGTCCATCCTTGTCACTTCCAGTGTACCCCTCAGAAACTTCATCTCGCATGCCTGTATCCTGCTTTTATCTTTTTTCTTTTCTTCATCACCCAGGTTTCTGATACATACTGCAATATTGATACATACCTGTACATACAGTACCCCCATGGCTTCTTTGGTGCTGACTCACAGTTCACAGCTGACAGCTGACAGTCAACATTTAGGTATATACCTAAATTTTGACTGTCAGAGGGGACAGCTGCTAAACATATGTTTTTTGCAGATCATATGGTTCGGCTAAGGGATACATAATTTGGTCTGGTAACTTTTCAAAGCTGTCAGCTGTGAGCTGTCAGTCAGCACCAAAGAAGCCATGGGGCTACTGTAGCTCCTTTGCACTTCTGCGGGTATATTTCCCCTAAACTATACCTTCCTCAACCCTACCCCATTTGCGTAATCACACCCTGGACGAATAGTAAGACGTGCTGGGGAAAATATATTGCCTAATAAAATATGTTAATACTGTATTTCTCTTGTAAATTTGTTGGACAAAGAATGAGTCACTTTAACGGGAAGGGGGATAGAAGGCCATCATACTCGATACCAGACATACAAGCTGACACCTTTATCGTCGACCATACTCCGAAAAAGAAAAAAACTTCTGCGAAAAAAGACTTTAAAAGGCCTTGTCCCCGGCGTGTCTCTTTACTTGTCTGTAGATGTTTTGGCAGCAACCTGTCGCGTCTAGACAGTTCTGAGCTGTTAAAAGCCAATTGTTGCCAACATTTTCACGCTCCATTGGGTCACTTGTCGCGGCGATTAGTTGGGCCTGCTTGTCTGTCTTCACGCCCGATGGAGGTCCGGTCACGGACAAATTATTCGCCATCGCACGCGGAGATAGGTTAAAAGGGTTTAAGTACAAATATGGGATATAAATTAATTATTGATTCCTTAAGGTGGGATTGTTAGGATCGCGAGTTAAGGGAAGTTTTTATATCAAAACTTTAATTTTTGTCAAAATAAATTAATTAGTTCTCTAATAGAAATATAAAAAGTTTAATTTTCTTCACATGGTACCGTAAACAGTTCTTGATTATCTGTCAGAGGTGTCCTTGAATTTAATGACAACTTTTTATTTTCATTGAAAAAGTTTGTCAACTAATGTCACTATACTCATTACAGATATTCAACAACTGTCGATATCACCATGTGAAGAAAATTAAGCTCTATGTTTCTACTGGAGGAATATTTGATTTATTTTGAACATAAAAAAAAGTTTTGCTTTAAACTCCAAAAATACCGCCCTTAAAATTCGTATTCTCTACATTTGCACCATAAATGCCCTGAAAATGTTTAGAAAAAATATTGTAGTACCGAGATTACATTTCACTCACATGATACAATGATTTAAACGACAAAACATGAAATGTGTGGATGGATAGGCCAGACCCGTAAAATGGGGAGCACAATATTTCTATTTTTACATAATTTATTTTATTTAGCACCGCGTCTTACTACCCGTTTGGGTTTTACGCTTAAGTACTAATTACACTAATGGATTAGGAATTGGGAAGGTTGAATGTAGAAGAATTGAACCCGCATATGCGTGGATGGAGAGTGGAAAACCGCTTAATAAAAACCACCACCCCCAGTTCACCCGACTGAGAGTTGAACCTCGATCTCCCCGTCCTCAGTAGTCTAGCTCAACACGAAACTAGCATGTTAGCTAACCACGCCACCGAGGTGGGTTATATTATATACAACTCTTAGTTGTGCATAAGTTATTCAAATGTATAAAATAAAATAATATTGTATAAAGCCCGAACAGATATTGAGACGCGGTGCTAAAATAAATAAAAAATATATACGTTATATAAAATATAAAATAAAAGATTGGAACACTTGCACTTGTTATATTAATTACTTTATATCCTTTCAGAGGGAGAAATGAGTCAAAACACAGATATAAAAAAATTAAATATTAAATCACAAAAAAATCTGTGTCTTAATTGACTAAGTCGATACTCTCGCAATAGACTCGACTATCGATGACGGAATGATCGGGATAAAAGTCCCGTTAGTATGTACTAAGGGTGATTTTTTTTTCTAAATTATTTTCCACTCTTCTTCTACGCAAGTTCAGGTACACTTATTCTAAATTCAACCTCCCTTATCATTAACACATTAACATAATTAATTAATAGGAATTCAAACCGAAGGGGTAGTGAGACACGATAACATAGAACGAAAGAAAAAAAAAAATAATTTGAAAATGTATATCAAACATTTTTGTTATTTCTCCTTTGTCCGCAGAAACTCGCCTCCAGTAATGAAAGATGGATTAATTTTTTATATTAATTAGCATAATGTTTCACAAAAAAGATGGTAGATTAAATATTCGAATTATATTGAATATTTAATTTTAGTTACAAAATTTCGTCAATATCGGTATAACTTTAAAGCAAGCTTTGTGGAAAACTTATACCAGAGGGGGTTAGCCTTTTTCAAAGCGCATACTCAACAGGATATGTGGATAACTATTGTAAAAATTCTCTCACGTGCTCATATGTATTTTCTCAATATGTCAATTTGGATAGTTACACTATATGAGTTAAGGATTAGGAAAGGGGTGACCTGGTGGTCTAGGGGTAAGGTGTCAGACTTCTGTGCTAAAGGTCCGGGGTTCAATCCTCGGTCCCGGCACAGATTTATCTGATTGCCAAACCCTTCCTTCACCTTTGACAGGACGTGTATTAATCACAATTTGCGAATGTGTGGAATGCCAGGCCTCCACCGTGGTTCGGATCCCACGTTAAACTGTAGGTCCTCCATTTCATCTCACAATCACCCTACCATTGCACATTAGCGTAAGTGCGTATAACCCGAACGGTTAGTAAGACGCGGTGCTAATAATAATAATAATAATTAGGAAAGTTAGAGGCCATTCACTCGAATTTGCGTGGAGGGATAGTGGAAAACCATCTAGGAAAAAAATCCTCAATTTATTTGACCGGGGTTCAAAATCTCCCCGTCATCGACAGTCTAATCTAACACTATAGTGACGCCATAGACCGTTCGGCCACCGAAGCGGGGTATAGTAAATTAAACTTCATCAATGTCAATAACATCCTTTAAGCCATCTGCATCGTACACCAACTATATTTTTTATTTTCATTTGAGGTATTTAACGTGAACCTTCTGAACTTACTGATTATATTAGCACACGACTTACAAACTAACTTAGATCTGAAACAGACACACTCTCCATACCCTCGTCCGTTAATTCACTACATAGAGAGGGGAAACCCATATTTCACCAATGATTCATTTTTCGGCAATATGTACCAGGAATTGAACCTGGTACGCATAGCTCGGGGTTCCTGAACTGTTTTTCTATGTCCATATGACATAGTCTTAAATATTTGGGCAACTACCTGACACCCTATACTGTGTGGCCCTGTTCCAGATGGTTTTACCTTTTAGATCAGGAAAAAGGGGAGATCAGATTATATATAGCTTTGTTTCATGACCTGGTTGTGTCTTGGACTGATACCTGTCTCTAATCTATATATTATTGTTGTACTTTGGTACGGTGGGTGATCAACTCGTGGGTATGCAACTAGTCCAGAGTAGTGGCCCGCGTGGTATTATTTATTTTATCCGGCCCCCTTCAGGCACCGCTTGAATTAATTAATGTTTAACTTTTTGCAATTGCTGTAGTCTGTCTTCAGATTTATGTTGAAATTTAAATATAGTATTGAATGACCTGGCAGTACTAATGAGGTATAGACCGGCCATAGTATCTTTACAGCCTAGATTCCTGATAGTTCGCCTTTAACTATTTGTAAACTTATAGTTCCTGTTCTAGGAACTTAACCTTTGTACCTCGTATCTCAATATGGAGTTAGCTCATGCTAGCAAGCTCATTTAACTACCAACGTTGTAACTATTTAAACTAAGACTTTCTAGATTTAGGTTTTGTTTAACTATTATTCTTTTATATGCTTATTAGGTTAAGTTCTAGTAGCCGTAAGGCTAGAGTTTTGTTATGAATTGTCGTTGAACCTCAAATCTATAGTTCAATCCAATTTCAACTGTCGTTATTTTCAGGCATACGCACCTTCGTTTTAAAATGTGTGTTTGTTCTACTTTAACGAGTTACACCCTATTCTAACTAAGACACAACCTTACTTGTCTTGGTTGCAAGTCAAATCATGGTGTTTCAAATCTAACGCTCCCGATTGGGACAGGAATCTCTTAACTAACAGAAATGATTCCCACCCATAAACAATGGAATGTTTAGTTTATAATCACGCCATACCCTGTGTACTACTTCCGACTAGTTTGAACTATAATAAACTGATTTGTTAAACTTGTATATCTCTCTTATATTTTATGCAAACCATCCTTCTTTGTATATTTATGTAACTGTATTCATCACTTCTTCTATCTGATAGGAGAAGCGGCGATACACACTTTATTGCGTTTTCGTGTTACGTGATTATTTATCAGAACCAATCACTCGCGTAGTGCGAGGGTCAGCTGTATTACATTTTCCTGTTTCTTTTTTTAATCTCAAAAATTCTATCCCCTATAAAAGCACATAATTATTTCCAACCCTATCCCTCACCCCCATGCCCCCAAATAAAAACGTTCCTGTACCACTGATATATCGAGAAATTATATATAGAGTAAAATATATCGGTTGTTTCCGATACATTGAATCGCATTAGTATGGAACTACCGGTCAGTGATTTCTATAATATAACTAGATGGACATTTGTAGTTGAAATCTTTCGAGCTGTTTTCTGCACACCATTGACTAAGAGAAATTTAAACTTTTGGGTATTTCTTTCTTTCTTACACACACACGAAACAATGTGGCATTTTGACATCGTTCGCTAATTTGAACGAATATATGAAATATTCAATGTATATTTAGTTAAATGAAATTAATATGTGAGTAAAAGGCTAACAATCTTTAATTATATTTATTTAACTTTCAATATAATGGTTCATTGATCTTATTTTGAAACTTATATACAACTCGTGTTGTCTGATGTTTTCCGATCTTTACCACATGATTTACAAGTAGCACTGTTTTATTAATTTCCTGTCAAAGAACTTCCACACGTTACTCTTTGGAAGGGACATTGCGGAGTAATAGTTGATTTAACAAACACATCATTACCAAGTTTTCTTAAGCCACATACACGTAAGTTATTACGTAGTTACAGGCACAGTAGAAAAAAATTAGTAAAAAGTAAAAACCAAAAGGAAAGGTTAAATAGCTAGATATTTATGCTCCTGTAGATGGCATGGTGGACATTACACAAAAGATAAATATGGCTGCCCTTCTGTAGTTCTATTCTTCGCCACTTTTCACCTTTTAATCTTTTATTTACCTATTGAAAATAGTGGAAATAGCAGATAATATTATTAAAAAACGGAAAAAATCGTATCAGTAAAAATAGGTGAAAATTCAATTTATTTTATTCAAGTGTAGCCCAAAATATGAGATGTATCAGATACTAAAATATCGATATATTTATAAATATATCGATATATAGTTGCCATACCTACAAGAACTATCGATTTTACTATTAAAAAAAATACAGGTAAAAAAAACATTATTAATTTCACTTAAGTATAGACTTTTTTAGATATAAAATAATAATCAAACAAAGATTTTTTATGTACAGGTTTGTTTTGGTCTTGTTGAATGGATTTTAACTTTTCATACGATTTCGCAATATGCTTTAAATGGGTTACAATGCTCTTGCAGTTAGTTAATGATGGCATCCCCAAGTGATTCTGTGGCTTCCATCGCATCTTAAACTAACAAATCCATAGGGTGGGCAAAGCAAGGTATGTGCCGAATTCAAATTAAATCATATACATTCACCATGTTTGTCACATTGACTGTCACAATAGCGTTCAAGTTTGCTTCTATGTTTCAATCATCCCTTATCTTTTTAATCTTTTCACTGAGATGAACAGCTGTCCGAGTTTCAATAAGATCAACAGTTTGCAATACTACAGATAATTTTTCGTAGTCAAACAAAAAAATGACAAGTTACAGTCAGAAAACCTTCACAATAATAATAATAGTAATAATAATAAATATATAATAATAATATAATAATAATAATATATAATAATATAATAATAATAATAATAGTGATCAACAATTCCCAAGTTTGATTCCTGCCATGCTCAGAAATTTACCATTGAGGAATTGTTGGTGGGGGGCCTGGATGTTGTGTCTGTTATATTAGCTAGTTTGTAAGTCGAATGCTGATAAAGTTATTGTGTTCAGAATGTACACCTTAATAATACCTTAATAATAATAATATAATATTTTGAAACAGAGTAAGATATTTTAACAATGGCAATTGTGCTTTGACCGATATGGTTTGCGACGCATGCTAATATATTATTTATAACTTGTGATTTTGCTGTAAGAATTTCCGCCCCGTTTATTAACTTTGCTTAGCACCACGTCTTATACCTGTTAAGGTTATATGCTTATGTACTAGCTATGCTAATGGTTTTAGGGATGAGGAAGGCTATATTTAGAGGAAGTGTACCTGCATTTGCGTGGAGGGAGAGTAGAAAACCATTTTAGGAAAACACTCAACCGAGATTCGAACCTTGATCTCCCCATCATCGGCAGTCTAGTCTACCACGAGAGAATACCTTAGATCATGTGGCCACCGAAGCGGGTTCTTGTTTTGTTAAATGTTATGATTGGCTTTCATTGTGTTACTCTTTTTGTCTACTAGAATTGAAGGCGTTCAAATTATACGATTTCTAAAATAAATATATCTTCGTATTAGATGAGAGTTTTTTTTTTGTGCACGTGAACTCACTATTTATGAGTGACAGTGTGTGCAAATCAAGTGCGGATTTCACCTTCATTAAGCTGCCATACCAATAAGAAACTTCGTGGCGATGGCCGGCAGTTTCAAAAAGAGCCATCCGAGTGGAAGTAGCCCATCGAATCTCCCCTCACGAGTTCACGCTACCCTAGCCTGTGTGTGATCTCAGGGTCAGTGCTAGGACTAGAGACTTATTGATGTTGACTCATGCTGTGGAATACACATGGACATAGTGTGATCTAAGAGTCAGTGTGATGATTAGAGACTTCTTGAAATTGATTAATGCTGTTGTAACAGTCATACAAATATCCTGTACATTGTGTGATACATTGTGCACTTACCTATGTACCATTTTTGTCATGCGCAGGCATTTTTTATATGTATTTCTACATCTTTGTGTATCGTGTTGAAGCCCCCTACCTTTGTTTTTCTACACCTTGGTGTATCTTGCCGAAGCCCCCTACCTTGGTCTCTCTACACCTTGGTGTATCGCGCCAAAGCCCCTTACCTTCGTATCTACACCTTGGTGTATCTTGCCAAAGTCCCTTTCTTTCGTCTCTACACCTTTGTGTATCGTGCCAAAGCCCCTTACTTTCGTCTCTACACCTTGGTGTATCGTGCCAAAGCTCCTTACCTTCGTTTCTACACCTAGGTGTATCGTGCCAAAGCCCCCTACCTTGGTCTTTCTATACCTTGGTGTATCATGTCAAATCACCCTACCTTCGTCTCTCTACACCTTAGTGTAACGTGTCAAGGTGCCCTAGCTTTGTATCTCTACACCTTGGTGTATCATGCCGAAGCCCCTAACTTTGTATCTCTACACCTTGGTGTATCGTGTCAACGCACCCTACCTTCGTCTCTCTACACCTTGGTGTATAGTACCGAAGCCCCCTACCTTGATTTCTCTACACCTTGGCTAAGCGTGACAAAGCCCCTTACCTTGGTCTCTCTATACCTTGGTGTATCGTGCCAAAGCCCCCTACCTTGGTCTCTCTACACCTTGGTGCATCGTGCCAAGGTGCCCTAGCTTTGTATCTCTACACCTTGGTGGCAGAGAAAGCCACCGCCTGTCCAAGTCCTCAGGAGATAGAGAGCATTTTAGGGGGCGTTTTCGCAACTACTGATTATTGGAGCGTAAAAAAGTTTGCCAATATTTATTGACCCTGTGTTTGTGTAGCTTACAGGCGATCTTAGATAGCAAAGATCAGATGGGCTCATTTTTCATAGTATTTCAATGGAAAGTTCTCTTACCCTGGTCGTCCGATTTGATTAACTTGCAATAAACTGACGCGAATTTAGTGTCTGCCAGAAGCTAGAGATTTCATTAGAAAGTATCTTTCTTCAGAAAATATTATATAAATAGATAATGTTTTTAATAACTTGAGGATTTTCAATAATCTCTTAGTTATATTTTTAATTATTACTCTCCCCTCATTTTATTATGTTATTTAATTTTTTATTTAATTCGGAAACAATAATAATAATTTAGCACCGCGTCTTACTAACCGTTCGGGTTATACGCTTAAGTACTATTTACGCTGATGTGTTAGGAATTGGGAAGGCTGAATATAGAGGAGGTGAACTCGCAAATGCGTGGAGGGAGAGTGGAAAACCATTTAGGAAAAACCACCCTCAGTTCACCCGACCGAGATTCGAACCTCAATCTTCCCGTCCTCGGCAGTCGAGCTCAACACGACTAGCGCGTTAGCTAACTACGCCACCGAGGCGGGTAATTCGGAAACACTTTTATTTTATATTATTTGTGGGTTGAGGGTAATGGCTGCCTTGGCAGCACCCTCGCTTTAATTTCTAGTTTCCCCTTGAATGTTAACTATTAAAGGGGACTCCCTGGTAGCGTACATCTTTGGGAAAAAATCGGAAACTTAATATTATATTAATCCTTGCATTGTTTTGATTGCTTACTCTTTTGTATTCATTATCCCTCATGTGATTTTTTTTTTCTATTCAGCTTATTTATATAACGCATATCTTGTATGTGATCCATCTTGATTTGTTAAGTAGTTCACGATCCCACCACACAGGCGTGCTATTAGTAGAGCGTTTCTGCCACGCGATGAGAGAGAGAGATAGAATATGGATATCTCTGTCTTGTTTTGCTGATTTTAAGAGTCGTTTCATATTTCATTGGTATTAAGTTAATACAGGGCCTATTTGTGAAATTTAATATTTTTTTTACCGACAATTTTGGGTGACTTTGCCGAGATTCTCGTGAGATAGGTTTTGTTGGTTTGTTAATTTCTCCAAACAACCTTTCTAATCCTTAATTAATATGTATAACCAACTGACACGTGATGGTCGTCCATTGGGTCTATCCTGATAATGGAATTAAATTCATTCAAGTGAAAGTAACATAGATAATGTGATCGAACCCGCGACCTTTAACTTTTGAGCATCAATTCTCTACCAATTAGCCATACCAGTTCGTCTTGTACTTAGGGCTCATTTATTTTCACTAGTTATATTATTGAGTATAATTATTGTGGTAACTGGAGGATTAGTGCTAGAGTATGGGTGTTTAAAGCTAAAGGTATTGAGTTCAATTTCTATTTCCAGGTTGCCATTTTTTCATTTTATTGTATTCTCTACCCTAATCCTATAAATATATAAAGCCATTAACAGCTATTACTTTTAAAGTATGTATTTAAATAAAAAAAGTTCCCTTCCTCTAATGAAAAATTATCAACCCAGGCCACAGACAAATAACATAGCCAAACACTCAACCTCTAAGTTAAAATGGTTGCGCTCCTTTTGGTAGCTTGAGTCTTTCACCACTAGGATCGCTGCGGTTAGTCCTATCATCACCCAGCAGTGACACTAGCGAAGCCCAGTGTTGAAGGAGTCAAGCTGGCTAAAGGAGTGCAGCAAAACCCCCGTAAGGTTGAGAGTCTGTTTCTATCATTTGTCTGTGACAGGCTATTATTTTTGTGTTTGTCCTAGAGACCGTTAATGCAACCAACTTGAACTAAGCTCAAGGGGCGCTGTGTTGCCGATACTGTCATAGAAAAATTAAAATTTTATAGGCTAAGGATCCTAAATTATTTTGATAATTTTTCTCCTCGAGTTATTTCTTACAGAAATTCGATTATCATCATCTTGTCAATGCTATCAATAATCAAGAAAAAAATACCACCATTCTTGAATATTTGTCTTGTAACGATTTTATTTAACGGTCATAAAGACAATGTATGAACCAAATTTATGAGATGGAGGAAGGAGAGCAAATTGACAAATATGGCAATATATATAAACATGCGTTAGCGCCATCATTGCTATATGGATGTGAAGCGTGCGTTTGTCAGGAGAAACACAAGAGCAAGGTGAATGCGGTTTGGATGATATATCCAAGAAATGTATATGGAAAAACTCGTATGGACAGAGTCAGTAAAAAGTGGGTGCTGAAGGAGTGCGGTTTGAAAGAGAATCTAATGAGTCAATGTGAAATAAGAATGTTACATTGATTTTGAAATGTTGGGAGGATGAGTGTGGTTCGAGAGACGAAGCAAATATATGAAGGTAGATTGTGTGGATCAAAAGGAAGGGGTAGGCCACTTAATACTTAAATGTGTTAGACGAATGTCTGAAAAAGAGAAACGTTAAGAATTTTAAGAATAAAAGAGCATATATGATTCGGTATATGGATGTTGTTGAAGCGTAGGGAGTATGCAAGGATAGAGAATTATGGAGGAAGTTAGTGAGGATGGATTAAGTATGGAGTTGTTTCTTGAGCTATATGCATAGTTTCTTGCCTACCACGTAAGGGAACGGCGTGATTATGTATGTTTGTATGCATGTATGTATATGTATTATTGTATGTTTGTATGTAGTATACAAAGGAAGGAACTCTCCACGTATTCTTCCCACCTTCACATGAGAGTGTCTACTGTCACGCGCTGGTCCTTGCGACCCATTGAACCAATACTAGTCTCAACTAACTGTCCATAGACCATATCCGTCTCTCCAGACACGCGAGAGCTCGTCATTTCCGTGCTCGGACGTGACGATATTAGTCCCCAATATTTATCAAAGGCTTGCAACTTAGAAGGTGGCCCAGTCTGTGTCAGAGTGTTTTTCTATGACACGGAAGGCTCGGATTTTAGTCTGATCCTGGGGGCTGGGATTCTACTCTGATCCAGGAGTATTAGATTTTACTTTGATCCAGGAGATTGAGGTTTAACTTTTATCCAAGAGGCTGGGATTTTACTTTGATCCAGTAGGTTGGGATTTTACTTTGATTCAGGAGGCTGGGATTTTATTTTGTTCAGGAGGCTGGGATTTTATTTTGATCCAAGAGGTTGGGGTTTTACTTTGATCCAGGAGGTTGGGATTTTACTTTGATCCAGGAGGCTGGGATTTTACTTTGATCCAGTAGGTTGGGATTTTACTTTGATTCAGGAGGCTGGGATTTTATTTTGTTCAGGAGGCTGGGATTTTATTTTGATCCAGGAGGTTGGGATTTTACTTTTATCCAGGAGGCTGGGATTTTACTTTGATCCAGTAGGTTGGGATTTTACTTTGATTCAGGAGGCTGGGATTTTATTTTGTTCAGGAGGCTGGGATTTTATTTTGATCCAAGAGGTTGGGGTTTTACTTTGATCCAGGAGGTTGGGATTTTACTTTGATCCAGGAGGCTGGGATTTTACTTTGATCCAGGAGGTTGGGATTTTACTTTGATTCAGGAGGCTGGGATTTTACTTTGATCCAAGAGGTTGAGGTTTTACTTTGATTCAGGAAGCTGGGATTTTACTTTGATTCAGAAGGCTGGGATTTTACTTTGATTCAAGAGGCTGGGATTGTACTTTGATCCAAGAGGCTGGGATTTTACTTTGATCCAGTAGGTTGGGATTTTACTCTTGATCCAGAAGGTTGGGATTTTACTTTGATCCAAGAGGTTGGGTTTTAACTCTGATCCAGGAAACTGGGATTTTACTTTGATCCAGGAGGTTGGGGTTTTACTTTGATCCAGGAGGCTGGGTTTTTACTTGATTCCAGGAGGCTGGGATTTTACTTTGATCCAGGAGGCTGGGATTTTACTTTGATCCAGGAGGTTGGGATTTTACTTTGATCCAGGAGGTTGGGGTTTTAACTCTGATCCAGGAAGTGGGATTTTACTTTGATCCAGGAGGTTGGGGTTTTACTTTGATCCAAGAGGTTGGGTTTTAACTCTGATCCAGGAAGCTGGGATTTTACTTTGATCCAGGAGGTTGGGTTTTACTTTGATCCAAGAGGCTGGGATTTTACTTTGATCCAGTAGGTTGGGATTTTACTTTGATCCAGGAGGCTGGGATTTTACTTTGATCCAGGAGGCTGGGATTTTACTTTGATCCAGGAGGTTGGGATTTTACTTTGATCCAGGAGGTTGGGGTTTTTACTTTGATCCAGGAGGCTGGGTTTTTACTCTGATCCAGGAGGCTGGGTTTTTACTCTGATCCAGGAGGCTGGGATTTTACTTTGATCCAGGAGGTTGGGGTTTTACTTTGATCCAGGAGGTTGGGATTTTACTTGATCCAGGAGGCTGGGATTTTACTTTGATCCAGGAGGCTGGGATTTTACTTTGATCCAGGAGGTTGGGGTTTTACTTTGATTCAGGAGGCTGGGATTTTAATTTGATCCAGGAGGATGGATTTGACTCTAACTTAGTGGTCTGAGGTTTGACTCAGAACAAGAAAGCGGGAATTTGACAGTGTTAATTAATATACGGTGCAAATAAATTTAAAAAATATTTTATTCACTTTGCTATTTTCAGTGTTTCGCTTCTTACTACCCGTTGAGGATATACGCATACCCAAACTGATGGATAAGGAAAAGGAAGGTATAATTTAGAATTTAGAGGAACTATTGCAGTTGCGTAGATGTAGAAGGCAAATCAATGAATAAAATCCATCATAGAACTCCTGGCCGAGATTCAAACACCAATCTCATTGCCACCGGAAAGCCAGACTAGATGGGACCTAAGCCTTTATCTGCACTCTCACCAGTACGGGTAGGCCTAAATAAGAATGTCCTTTTCGTGGGATGTTTTAGGTTGGGGATTTAGAGGGCGTGAGCTAAAATAAGTAATTTTTAAGTTTTTATCGCAAAACTTTTTTTTTTGTTCAAAATAAATACAATATTTCTCCATTATAAACATAAGAGTTTAATTTTCTTCACATGGTAACCTCAACAGTTGTTGAATATCTGTTCAGGAATTTAACGACAACTTTCTCTCTTCATATAAAATGTTTCTCATCATGTGTTAATATGCTCATGACAGATATTCAAGAACTGATGATATCACCATGTGAAGAAAATTTAACTATATTTTTACTGGAGAAATGTTTTATTTATTTTGACTAAAAAATGTTTCGCCATAGAAACTGCAAAAACACTGCTCTTTTCAAGCATTCCCTACATCCTAACCTTAAGTTTAGTTGAATCACCCTAAGACCTCAGTAAAATGTTCATCAATAATTATTTAGGTTTTCTTAAGTGAATTTTTTCTTCAAATGAACCAATCAAATTAAAACTAAGACCTCTAAAGTGTCCGACATAAATTATTCCTTTGAGTCTTCGTGTGGCCGTAATTAAGCAAGTATTCACCTCTGGGAAGTAGTGGTATACTACGTGCTTCTTGTGATAATACGTGCAGTGACACAAGACTACTGTTACCCACGTGTCTTGTAATCAGGCTAATATCCATCAAGAGAAGCTGGTAAACATCATGATCACCCAGGACTGTTACCCACGTGTGTTGTCAGACGTCAACTAGATCACAAGTCAGTGGGCGGGAAGACTTTTCTGTCTAAAATGTAGGCTACTACTTATTACTGTAGGACAGTAATGTGTGGTACAGTCCAGTTTTCATACGAACTACCATATCTGACAGATAAAAGTTTCTAGATCTACTTTAACGATTAATATGTCAGCTCATTTTGTCTTCAGCTGTCCGGTTTGGTAGATACTATCGAGTATTATTACCTATGAAATAACACTAATAAAATAGTAAAATTTTATCAATGTTGGATGAAAAAAGTGTTATGTATTGTCTAAACGGGCCTCCCTGTGAAAATTGGACTGTAGATATAGATCAAACAGAAAATAATAAAAGTTGTGTGTGTGTGGTTGGTTTATTTTAATTAATGTGTGTAGTCTTTTAATTTAATTTATTTTGGAAGTCGTGCATATTATATGTCCCCACCGCGTCTTAATACTCTACATATTTTAATAACAATAATGGGTTAGAGATAATGAAAGTATAATTTATAAGGAATGTATCTGCATTCGCGTAGAGGGAAGGTGGGAAGACATTAAGTAAAACAACACCCTAATCACACCCAAATGGGATTCAAACCCCGACATCCTTTAGCCGGTAAACCCAAATAATCGGACCTAACATTTCGTCCACGTGCCCACAGATGTGGGTTTTAATTAAAAACTAATTTTTTTTTCCTATGGAAGTGCATGTAAAATAAATAGGCCTAATAAGATAAACTTTCAAATTAGCAACACTAAAAGTGATTCTTTCATTTCACTGTCAACCATTTTCATTTGTGTTAACCTCAATTTTCTAGTGTATTATCTTTGTAATTGGCATCCCTTATTTTATATCCTACTCTTTCGACTTTCTTCCATTTATTTAAATGTCAATCTCTGAATGTCTCTATTAACATATCCATATCTGCCCGCCTGTACATCATCAACCTTTTCAGTCATTAATCCATGTTTCTGTTCCTGTCTTCTCTGTCATCTCCCCACCTACCTCAGGTATGAACCCTGACCTCTGAGGTCAGTACTGTGAGTTACGCCGCCCCTCACACAGAAACCAACACAATACCTCGTTACATCTGGTTGAACTCAACACTTAGCTCGTATATTCACGTTCACAAGGGATAAGAGTCACCTGCAATGTTGGCTTTCACTGAGTTGGAGGAGTTGGTGTTCTACTAGCTCGCTCCTTCTCGCACCCCTTGAGAAGATATATGGAAAATGTTTTCACTCGCAACACATACCAAAATATTTTCCCTTATTTATTTTTTTACCTTTTTTTTACTTACTAAAATTCCATCGATTTAAATGAAACAAATGCAATTTGCTGCAAGCCTCCAATGCGAGTTTTTGGCCAGAGAATTTTCCAATTGAAAATTCAACTGAAAATTTTTCATCTTTAGCCCCTTCACACACCTGGGCTACCAACATCGACGACCTCCTAGCTGGATTGGAAGCAATATATATTTTAATCTGTCCTCCCTCTACATCAGTGGTTCTCAATAAGTGGCCCACGAAGGATGTCGGTCTGGCCTGAGTTAAATAACTAAACGGCTGACTCACTATGTAGTTTTTAGACTAAATTTATGAATATATTATATTCAAATTGTATAAAACTTGTATTTATATTTTTTTACAATGTTTGGGTCTACCCACAAATATAAATCGAGCTTCTCTGACAGGTAAAATATAAAAACAGTTACCGGAACAAGTTAAACAGATGCTCACGTTGAAAATACCCTAAGATTAATGACTACTTCCTATACTCAGGTTTTATTTGAAACCAGAAAGACATCACCCTCGCTTTTCTCATTAATTTCTTGATAACTATACCTAAGGTTTATTTTATCATTTATATAGGCCTATTATCATTTATAAATCTTGAAAAAAACACAGTGTTTATGATATTGTGAGGTACTTACATTTTGAATACATGTACATTTACCAAATTAAATTTTCACACCCTCTGGATCGGTTCATGAAGAAAAGAAAGTACAATGAATAGCCGGCCATACACACACTTTCTTTCTCGCGAGAAAGAAAGAATGGCGCCTTAGAACGGCACAAAAAGCTCCGTGATGTTTTATTACCAAGGGAAAGAGTGTGTGTGCGTACATGGACAAAAACTGTCATTTGGAATGGCACGGTGTCCTGTGTACATTTACAACACGATTCTGTTATCCCGTGGAGTTTCTAGTGATGTTTGCAGGATAAGGTGACATGACAGGCAGCATGGGTGACAGAAAGAGCAAAATATGCACTGTTGCCTGTGCTGTTATTGGAATGTGTGCTGTTAAACAGCAACCGGAAAATACGTTTCTGGCAAAAGAAGTGGTTAGCTAAAAGGTGAAAAGCCTAGTCAAATAATTTAAGCTTTTTTTTTTTTTTTTTTTTTTTTTTTTTTTTGGAAAGTGCCTCTCATCGACTGTATTTCTTTTGCAACAAAATCTCGATCGGATTTTGGTTCCACTTTATGTTCGAAAAATTCTACCATAGCATCCTAACCAGCATTTATTACATTTATATTCACATACTCTCTAAACTTCACTTTCCATAATGTTGGGTGCTACTTAAAAATCTCTATAGAATTTGGCTAAGATCTTTTGACGAAGGTCTGTCATGTTTCATACAACTAATACACTTCTAAACACAGTATAAACCTAAAACACTCACAGAGTAAACACATTTCAGGTAAAACACGTGGTGTGACGTGGATCAGTACATCAATAGTGGAGAAAACGTCACTCCACAGGAAAGAGAGAGCGTAACAAACCTTCCCACGCTCAATCGTGTCACGTGTCAACGTCCACAAACCATCTCCAACCTCCATTATTTTTTATTCCATTTTGAATCAAATCCATCCTAAGTTCGTCTTAGCATAATATTTTTTATTGTGGTCTAAGGATAAGGTGTCGGACTTCTGTGCTGGGGGTCCTGGATTCAATCATTGGTCCCGGCACAGATTTATCTGATTGCCCAAATCCTTTCCTTTTACCTCTGACAAGACGTGTATTAATCACAACTTGTGAATGTAAGGAATGCCAGGCCTCCACCGTGGTTCGGATTCCACGTTAAGCTGTAGATCCTCTATTTCATCTCACAATCACCCTACCATTTCACATTAGCGTAAGTGCGTATAACCCGAACGGGTAGTAAGACGCGGTGCTAATAGTAGTAATAATAATAATAATAATAATTATTATTATTATTTTTATTTATTTAAGCCACCGATTATCTAATGAGTAGAAGAAGGACTAAAGGTGGTTCCTAATTTAACCAAGCGAGGTTTTTTTTGTGTGTATTTTTTTCCATTCCCTCTTGTTACACCTCTGAGAATAACACAATTGCTAAACGCCATATTGCGAGTGTGTATTCCTTTTAGGTAAAGCTCTAAGTAACCAAATTATGACATACTATTTCAAGGATATCTGAGACTAGAGATATAAGTATGGCAAATAATCTCAAATTAAAAAGGAGAAATCATAAGAGGGGGTGGTATATATATATTATTATGATGTACTACTAGATAAAGGTGATAAATAACTCTTATTGAAAATATGTGCAGAGCCATTATTAATTATTGTCCGTTCGAAAGGAGCAGCTAGTATGTACCGCCCAGACCCAGAAGTAAAACGTTTATTTATGAGTTCCTATTTGAACTGTGTCTGCAGACCGACCGCACGCTTGCAGAGCGGAAGTTGGTCGGCTACCGTGGGGGCGCTCTAGTTCCTACCACGGCCGCAGGCAGCGCCACCGCTGCCACGATAAATCATCACAGATACTCATCACCGCCTCCTATTGTCTGCTATAGTCTGGTAGGATGATCGTAGAGCAAGGGTTACTAGGATATAACACACACTTCTTCGGGGAGAGTTTTTAAAAGCGCTCCAATATATATAAAATATACTGACATTTACTTGTAGAAATAGTGGTAAACCATTTAGATAAAACTACCCTCAATACACCATACCGGGATTTGAACCTCTGTCATCATAAGAAGTCCAGGCTATTGTGAGAGTGACGCTAAAGGCCATGCGGCCACCAGAGCGGATATATAACGAACATACACTATTATTTATCATGTAAACCATTCCTCAAATTCCCATTTTGAGCAAAATCGTTATAACAATTAAAAACTAATCATATTTTCAAAAACAAGTCTTCCTTAAATTAATTTGAAGTCAAGAATCAAAATTTAAAAAAAAATACAACTAAGTACAATAATTTAACCTCTAAATATAAGATTTGAACAGAATCTATCAAACCATATCGACTATAGTTCCAGGGACAGAAGGAACAAACATAATTATAAGACTCATTTTTTGGGTTTGGGGCCACATAAAACACCAAGATCCATCATAATCTTAAGGCAGAAAACGTGACTATTAAAATACTTTCTTTATATGATTAAATAAAAACACAACTATTTAAGTACTTAATAAATTTTTTAACGCCACGTCATACTACCGGTTCAGGTTGTATGCATACATACAACGATAGTATTCTAGGGGGATCAAGAAGGTTCAATTAAAAGAACCCGCAGTTGCTTGGAGGAAGAGTGGAAAACCATTTAGGCAAAACTACCCTCATTATATCCGACCGGGATTTGAACCTCAACCTTCCTGTCATCGGCAGTCCAGGGTATTGTGAGAGTGACGCCTTAGACCATACGACCACCGAAGCGAGTAGTTATTAAATGTTAGGGTCAATCCTGAATCGGTGATTTTGAGTAGCGTTTTGTTTGTGTGTGCTACTATCTTATTTTCGATAAAATTAAATATGTTTGAAAAATAACACGTGGATGCGGGAATCGAACCCGGTGTCCTAGAGTAGTTTTTCAACTTTATTTGAATGAATTGAAAGTTGGGAACCCCAATGCCCAACTATATCCATACCAAAGTTGATTTACACCTATTGCTATTTTCCAATACAGTTATTTAATTGAAATTATTGTTTATATCAGGAATATTTGCTTATTGAGCTCTATAATCTAAACTACGTTATTTTAAATAATATTCTGAAAATTGAAAAATGACACCTGGACACGGGAATCGAACCCGGAACCCGTGTCCAGGTGTAATTTTTCAATTTTCAGAATATGATATCTAGAAGGTGAATTCCTCTCTAAAATTAATAATAGCTTCGGCTATTTGATTCTTAATTTTAAATAATAGCCAGATCCAAACACGTTTCAATAACAAATACAGGATATTAATTTGATAAATGTGTGTTTTCCAGCTAGTGTGAGGTCAAAGTTCAAATCCCGTCCTGAGGTACTATGGGAATGCTTCCCTAAATTATTTCTTGCTATTCTTCCAAGCAAATGGGGATATATTTACTATAATTTCCACCTTTTTCTTCCCTAACCCTTTAGTTAAATAATTTAATCCTCTTCAATGGCCGCATGGTCTAAGGTGCTAATATATTAAGAGATTAGTCTGCCGAAGATGGGGAGATAAGGATTCGATCCCAATCGGGTGTACTTATGATGGTTTTTCCTAAAGGATTTTTCACTATCCCTCCAAGAAAACACGGGTACACTTCATATAAATTAAACCGTCCTGATCCTTAACACATTAGTGTAACTAGTACATAGGTGTATAACCCGAACGGGTAGTAAGATGTGGTGCTAAAAAAAAATTCAATTTAGATAGCTCAGAAGGTAAGACATGGTTCAAAATATTTCCCTCTATCAATTAAAATTAATGAGTAAATCTTATATGATTTGCAAACAAAACTAGATATATAATATATAGGCTTAAAGATTTAGAACATTTAAATGTTATGCATATCCAAGAAATGGAACGAACAAGAGATTTTCTGACTCAAGTGGACAAATTCATTCCTTTTCTACTTTTAAAATATCTTGTTTTAATCCTAGCTAAGAAGTTTTAGTAATAATGTATCAGTGATTCGGGGTTAGCTATAATCAAGATTTCTCGGTCGTCAGAATCTCAGTTGTGTCCATATTTCAAACAGGAGGTACGATACAATTTTCATAGGAAATACTTATCTGACACTCATTAAACTTACTAAGTAGACTTTGAAGAACTCATATGTAAAATCGTATAAACTGCAGTTGTCACTTTTGATATATATTAAAATGTCTCCATCTTCCTTTATCCTTCCACCCTTATTCTCCTCTCACTTGCACACATTCTAATATCGGCTCGTCCTTTCGTGTGCAGGTTAGCTGGTTTGTAGCTTATCTGTGCGTTCATTCGGTTAATTTTTTTAATATTTTCATTTTTCAACTACGATTCTAAGCAAATAACGTATTTCCGAAAGATCGCGGTTGACTTTGAAGTCCCGTCAATGTCACAAAATTATTTTTCTAAGTAAACCTTTTTGTTATGGATACGATGGAGGATACAATTTACTACTAAATACTGTATTTTCAATTTTTTTTATATATATCCGTGCAACTAAGCCGGATGATGGAGTATCTGCTGTACCTTTACCCTTTTTTTGAAAACTCCTTTTAGTTACTGCGAGATGGTCTGCAATGAATCTTCCTACTTTTAGTTTAACCGTGACCATTAAAAGACTGGGCATGACGTATCGACTTCGATCGATGTTTGAGATATCGAAATATAATATTCACCAGCAACATTACTACCATACGTATCGAGCGGGCTCGTTCATTTGAATAAAAAAAAAGCTCCAAATGTGAGATAGATAGTGTCGGCTGGAGAAGGCGGCTTGGGCTTTTTAAGTCTGAAATACCTTATAAAATATAGGTTAATAGGTAACAAACACATAGGAACCTCTCCCCTTGCCTCTCGTCCCTAAGGCTCATTTGTTGGATTGTATATTTTATACAATATTTCGTGGACGTGCTCTAAAATTGGTTCAAAAAGGGATGAGGCTACTGTGCTATGAAGGAGATTATATAATAACAACTCGCTTTGCTCGTTGGGGGTTCTGCCCCAAAACCCCCAGTGTAAGTGGATGTAAACTAATGTAATTCAAGAGCCGTTTTTTGATATGTCTTACCGTTTAGCCACAAGTGACCTCCAAAAAAGTTCCGCACCGACTTGAAAGTTGCTCCGCTAACTTTTTGGAATTTTCCCGTCGGTTAAAGGCTAGAAGCTATAAGTTTGCCAAATTTCAAGTTTCTAGCTCATTTGGAAGTAGGTAAACATTAATGTCAATGAGTGAGTGAGTGAGTGAGTTATGTTGCTTTATAGTAGTATAAAATGAGCTTCATACCCTGTACTCATTACATAGCATTACAATGTTAAGATCATTAAGTCTCGTAGATTACGGTGGGCAGGACATGCAGCGTTATTGTAAGATTCTAGAACCTTGTTCAGGGTGTTGAATGGTAAACCCAATGGGAAGAGACCATTGGGAATACCTAGACGTAGATGGGAGGATAGCATTAGAATGTACCTGAAAGAGATGGAGTGTAATGAGGAAGACTGGATGAAGCTAGCTCAAGATAGAGATAGGTGGCGTACTTTTGTAAGTGCGGCAATTAATTTCGGGCTCCTAATGCCATAGAGTGAGTAGGTAAGTAAGTTTGTTCAAACCATTGAAGCTTTTTTTGGTTTAATAATTCCCTCATGCTGTAAATATTGAGGTAAGCGTTCACAAGGTGTAGCCTTCTTTTATACCGTATGGTAGCAAGCTTGGCTTTCATCATTCTACTATGGTATGGATTAACTTATAAAATATGATCATAGTATAGATCACAGATACATTACAGACGTTTAGAAATCGTACATTATTTAATAAGTGGTTTGATTTTTTTTATATCGATTTCAACAAAATGTATAAGAAAATTATCAGCCGGTTTCTAACAAGTTTAAAGATAATTTTATATATATATAAATATTTAACGACACTTTGCGCAAAAATTTCAACTTTTAAGATCAAAGCAACATGTTAGAAACCAATATCTAGCCTTCCTCTATCAAATAAAGTCATGTTTTGATAGGGTTCACAACAGAACAATTTAAGATAATGTGAGATTGTTTTATGGAGTATTATGTAAGCTATCACGAAATTTTTAAAATGCTCTACACTAATTTTTTTTTTAAACTGTCAGAAATTTCACCTACATTATAGTGAAAGCAATACTAAAAAAATATAAAACTTAATAAATAATCCGGGGTTTCTAAACGTCTGCAACATTTTTCAGTGATCTGCCATGTAGTACTCTTGAGGTAAGACTGCTTTCTACATTTCAGGATAAACTGTGTGTACATAAATAATTACTATTCGTATCTGTTTTCAAAATGCATTCCCTGATTATTTTGTTGTCCTAGGCAAGACAACCTTTTTGATAAATTTAATAATGACATCTATACACGGGATTATACAATCGTTAAGTTTCTTCAATTTTTTTTACGTACAAATATCATTGTACAGGGTGGCCCACGGAAAAGTAGCCCACCTCCTATATCCAGCAGGCGCCTCACTCTGAATTGGAGGAGGTCAATCCCCTTCCACCCATATTGTGACATGAAGAATGAGCAAGTGAACCGCTTATCTAAAGCTTTATTGACTTACCCACATGTCACAACAGATATTGAAAGTGATTACCGTCCATGTCTATGCACCTATGGGCACGTTGCAGCATGTTAGCCGTTACTGCCTGCAGCTCTTCGACAGTGATGCTGCGGATAGCATTCGTGATGTTTTCCTTGAGTTCATCCAATGTGTGTGGATTATTAGCATACACATTCCGCTTTAAATTTCCCCACAGATAAAAATCGCATGAGGACAAGTCCGGGGATCGGGGTGGCCATAACCCCTTGCTCACAGTTCGCTCTTCCGTAGACAACTCGTGAACTCGTGCCAATGAGTCGCGATAGGTGTGTCATGTTGCTCCATCTTGTTGTAAAAAAAACAGTATAAGCTTTCTTCTGGTGTCAGTTGGTCATAAAACTGTTCAAACATGTCTAGATAAACCGCAGTATTCACTGTTGAACCGAAGGAAATTGGGCCCACTATTCATCTCCCTGAAACTGTGCACCAAACGCCAATTTTCTGGTCGTGCAGTGGTTTTTCGTGAGTCATGTGTGGATTTACAGTAGACCAGTACCTCGTGAGTGAGAGTGAGGTGCCTGCTGAATATAGCAGGTGGGCTACTTTTCCGTGGGCCATCCTGTACTAACCACAGCATGAAGCTGCCTCTCGATTTGGCAGTGGCTGTGATATCATTAATTGTTCATAATAGCCGATGATTTACACACGTTCTTTACAGACTTTGCCTTAAAATATGAGTGAAGAATAACTGTCAACACGGAACATTTCCTAGATGGCGAAGTTGTAGAGCATTGGCACACGAAACCAAGGGTCCCGATTTCTATCTCTGTCGACAAGTGTCATTTTTCAACTTCAAAAATGACTCCAACGATTTAGGTTCAAAATAGCATTTGAGGAGTTTTCTACACGATAAATATCACTGTATTCTTGTGATTTTAAATAAAAATTGATTGAAGGGAAGTAGCTTATTTTTTGTTTATTTTTGAAAATTATGAATATTTCAAGAATGTCTCTAATGATTCTGTTCAAAAGGAATATCTGGGAACAGTTTTACAAGATAAATAGCTCAGAGCACTTGTTTTTCTTTGGTAAATTAATTTTAAGGTAATTTTCTTATGTTTAATTTTTGAAAATATTATTTGTTTTTAGAAAATGTCTCAAAAAAGAACCTCCAGACTGTTTTAAATAATAATTAAGAATGCATGTAAAGTTTTCTAAGAAAAATGATAGTGTAAGGTATTTTAATATTTACTGGTATTTAGAAACCAGATTTTAAAAAAAAATCTAGTTTATTTTAAATTTACTTCTGAATAATGTTTCACAGGCTTATCAAAATAATGGTTAAAGAATTAAATAGCTAAATCTATTATTTATGCTTTTAGTGAGATTTACTCCATCTAGACATTATATTCTGAAAATTGAAAAAATGACACCTGGACACGGGAATTGAACCCGAGACCTTTGACTTAGTACGCCAATGCTCTAACCACTGAGCTATCCAGGAATTGTCCCGTATCCAGGGTCATTCTCTACTCATATTTTAAGGCAGAGTCTATGATGGACGTGCGTGTTTTTCTGAGGAAAAATTATTAAGAGATTGTTTAAAAAATATTTTTTTAAATTTTGCTACGAGTATGTTAGACCACCTATGTATGTAGAGTACTCAACCCGAAGGTTGGTTAGATCCTCAAGAGTTCCACCATCAGCTGTAAAGCCTAGGTTTCAGTGAAGAGGCGTATTAAGGAAATGAGGAGTGAGGTAGTTTCCTGTTGCTTTCCTAACTGAGCCAGAAGGTACTATTGCACATCTGTCTGTTAATCAGTCTGTCGATATTTGAGACTGTATTAGAACATAGGTGTGATTGTGCCATACTATTTTATTTAGATTAAGTTTTCATCACATTGGGTAAGTTATTTCAAACATTGAGTTTGATGATATTTTGACCAAACTATTGAAAATAAATTTTGGGTTAGGTGTGCAACCTATCAAATCGTAATACGTTTAGAATGTTCACTAAACTCGTACCATAAGTTTCCAGCAACATAAAAGGGGAAACTCTTCCTAGCACAAAAACAAACTCTAAAATCTTGTGTGATAAAAATAAAATATAATTTGTGAATAATAGTTTTGATATAATCGTATTATTTAAAAGTAACATTTATTTTCCGCTAAAAAGTACTTTTTAACTCTCATCTCTACAAATAAAAACTTTTTATCACAATAGGAGATGAAACCTTTTTTAAAAAACACCAGCTCACACTCAAGTGAAATACTATTAATATTTAAAGTAATATATTTTCGATGGGAAACAACAATTTTTTATACAAGCTTTTATTCATAGAAAAATAAAATAAAATCGAGACAGTCGTTTATACTCCACATACGTGCACTTAATGTTCTAAGAACCAATTTTTCTTACTGAGACAAACATAAACCACACATAAATTGTAGATATCTTTAAATAAAATCTCAAGACTTTATAATTATAGCAATATTTAGACTAAAAAGCTAAAAAACTTAATAATAAAAATATAAGTTTAGAAGTTCCATCATATTATGGTTTTATTGTTAAAGGATAGTAGGAATGCTTACTTAATGGATTCGTTATTTATTGAAAATTTAAATATGGATTCCAATACCAGGCATGGAATTCATTTGTCCAAGTAATAGACGGCGCAGATTAATAAAAAGAGTCAATAGCTATGGACACTTGAGATCAACCTCCATTACTGAATTATACAGCTACTAAAACTTTTCAATCAAACTCCTGGGGCTTTATGAAGTGATGTAAATAATAGTATAGTCATTTTTGTACGGTAGATGAACAACAGCAAAATAAACATCTTCACAAAAAAAAATATCTTGGTTTTAGATATATTTTTGGGACGGTCCAGTAATTAATTTGAAACACAAATTATATTTAATAATCATTACTGCATCCATAAATGACATTTAATAATCATTAATGCATCATCGTATTGATTACAGCTGCTCAAAGTAATTCTAGTCGCTGCCACAAAACAATCTCTGAGCACATTTGAACAGAGACCATATTGGTAGACCTAAATGATGATTGCTTTTGTTGCCTTGTGAGTGTGTGTGTGTATGTGTGAGTGTGTGTGTGTGTTTGTTTTAACCAAGGCACCAGAAGCCTATAACCCGAACATATGAACGTACCAGGTACTAAAAGATTCATGGCCAAAGCTTCGACATTGGTTCTGAAACATTGATTGCGGGAAATTGCTTTAATAGCTTATGGATTATCAGTTTGTACACAACTATTTTGAGCTAGGAAGAAGATTATTTTATCAAACAATATAATTAATTATTAAAAACCATTAAAGTTTAAATGTGAGATATCCATACTTTTTATATCAATTATATATCATGAAAATATTTATATAAACTGTATTTCTTTGAAATCTGGTCGCTGAATTTTCCGTGCCAAATTATCATCAACAAAGACTGTTTCCAGCCTTTCTCCTTTAAATCCATTCTTTTCCTTTCACTCTAACATTTTCTGTTATCTGCTTCTCCCATCTATTTATTGGCCTCCCTTACGGTATTTTCCCTACAGACCTCATTTCCAGAATTTTCTTTGGCATCCTCTGTTTTTCCATCCTCATTACATGCCCATACCATCTCAATCAGTCAGTCCGTGCCAAATATTAATTTCAATACAGTTATTAGTTTTAATTATCGTGTACTACTATCAGTTCTAGTTAGATGCATAGAAGATAATTACTCTAGCAGGGCAGGGATAAGGAAGGAAGCATTTTAGAGACAGTCTACCCGTGTTTGTGTGGAAGGGAAAACTACCCTCAGTATACTCAACTGGAATTAAAACCCCGGTCTACCCTTATTCAGCAGGCCAGTCTATCGTGAGAGTGATGCCTTAGACCACCTGTCCACTGGACTGGGTTATAGATTGTTAATCCTAAATATTTATCCCTTCTTTCTATCATTTCAATAAAATAAAACTTTACCCGTCCCTTTTATGCGAAACCCCTTGTTGTGCAGCACATATTTGCCAAGCGGGCTGCATATCTCAACATTTACAGGGTGAAGAGAGGATACACCTCAATAAGACAATCAGTTTTTTTGTCACCATGTCTCACTCACACATTCTGTTTGTATTTGTATTTACCAATTAAGTTAGTGTGTTAAATGTGAGGAAGGTTGAATTTAGAGAACGTGTACACCCATTTGCGTCGAGTGAGAATGGAAAATCGTTTAGGGGAAAACTTAGTACACTTGACCGGTATTCTAATCCCGATGTCCTCGCTATCGGCAGTACAATATATTGTGAGAGTGACGCTTCCTTAGACCATGCGGCCATTTAAGTGGGTCTTGAAACGTAATTATAATAGTAAATAAAATAAAGTTACATGTTTTGTTCAAACATAAAATTGGGGAACTTCAATTTTCATACAAACAACTATTTCTAAATATTTGACTAGATTAGTAATTCAAGTTTATCTACTTAAATTTACCACTCACGCGTGTCAAAAAAAATTTCATTTGATAAAACAAGTAAAAAAAAAGAATTGTACTTTCGAGGCACTTGTAGCCTCTGGTTGGTTGAACTCCTCTTTGTGTTCTCTGTTGAATCACAACCCCGTCAATAAATCGATGGAATTACTCATTGACGCGTGAGTCATGGTTATTTACCCCGCCCCCCTTAACACCTCCTACCTCCCAGACTCTAAATTCTTTGTTTCTAACCTGACACGAACCTCCTGGTGAAACGCTGTGAACGTAAAAACCTCTCTGATGGGGCCCTCCTATCCGAAGTCTTCGCGTGCCAGATTGATTCTTAACGGTGCGTATTCGATTCTCTCCGGTCGTCGTGAAAGGTACCAGACAAGAAGATCCTGGTCTGGCCCCCAGCTTGAGGCCTTGTAAAGACTTGTGGCTGTTAAAGTATCATCCTCACTGGACTATTATCCTCAGTTTGATTTGTTTTTGATTTTAAATGTATTTGGGAGTGTAAAAGACTCGAGTTAAGGCAGTGTTTTTTTTATATTTCTATAGCATAACATTTTTTTGACCACAGAAAAAAAAAATTGCTTCAGTAGAAACATAGAGTTTAATTTTCTTCACATGGTAACCTCAACATTTTTCACGACATTAGATGAAAAACTTTTTAAACAAGAGAAAAAGTTTGTCATCAAATTCCAGGAACCCTTGACAGATATTCAACACGTGAATCATCATGTGAAGAAATCAAACTATACGTTTATAGTGAAGAATTATTTTATTTATTTTGGCCAAAAAATGTTTTGATATAAAAAGTGAAAAAAAATATTTCCCTTAAGTCACGTTCTCTAAATCCCCTCCTTAAGAGCCCGTCTTACGACCGACTAACCGTGATGTTAAATACAAAGTTACTCTTGAAGAGTAATCGTTATCGAACTTCATAACTTGACAACAACGAAATAGGAACCAGTGAAAGAGTTTGAATTTTAATTTTAAAATATTCAGAGTTGATTTTCTTTTTACAAATATAGTAACATTATTTCATTTGATTTCAATTCAGTTTCTTCTAATGGAAAATTCAGAAAACTACACCACGAGATGACCCTGGCTATAGCCGTATTTCTTATCAAAGTTATCGGGGAGATGAGACGGGATCCTTAGAATATGTACACTCAATTTAGCCTGAATGGTAGCAATCTTACATGGAGGAGTAACTTTGGCCCTATTCTTTAAGCTGCGCCATAATAGTAGCGCGTACTTACTATTTCGTTCGGGTTATACGCTTATGTACTAATTACGCTAATGGTTTTATGGATCAGGAAGGCTTTATTTATAGGAAATGTACCCATTTGTGTGAAAGGAAAGTGGAAAACCATTTTGGAAAAAACAACCTCGATACAACCGACCTATATTCGAACCTCAGTTTTCTCGTTATCGGAAGTCTAGTCCAACATGAGATTAGCGCGTCATACCTTGCATCCACCGAAGTGGGTGGTATTCTTATTACGGTAAACTAAGGATACTTTCTAATCACAAGGTATATCAGAATATGACTCAAATACTAGCGCCAAAAACGAATATTGGTAGAGCTATAGTGGCATCGGGTGACCTGGCGGTCTAGGGGTAAGGTGTCAGACTTCTGTGCTGGGGGTCCGGGGTTCAATCCCCGGTCCCGGCACAGATTTATCTTATTGCTAAACCCTTCCTTCACCTCTGACAAGACGTGTATTAATCACAACTTGTGAATGTGTGGAGTGCCAGGCCTCCATTGTGGTTCGGATCCCACGTTAAACTGTAGGTCCTTCATTTCACTCACAATCACCCTACCATTGCACATTAGTGTAAGTGCGTATAACCCGAACGGTTAGTAAAACGCAGTGCTAATAATAGTAATAATGTAGTGCCATCAGGTAAGAAGAACCTTTTGAAAAGGCAAAAAATTGCCTTTTCGCGTTATTATTGACTACCTGATTGGTAATCTGAAGATAAGTGTTACCGTCACACGTATGTACAAACTGTGTGTGTGGAGGCGACAAGAGTGTTTATGTATGTGTATCATTTCCATATCTTTTTAAGGTTTACTTTTCTTTTTATCGATGATCTGGGGACACCAGGTGAGATGTGAGAGGGGCAACTTTATTTGTATCAGTGTGTTCAATAAAATTGACTGCTGTCCACTTTACCCTGAGTTTAACTATCTCAATTTATTTCTCTTTAGATATACATTTGGAGGAACATTTTTTTTTTTGGAATGCTGAATGATTTTTTTTAAATTTCGTTACCTCTCTTGACTACAGCCAAGCCCACTGCGTGTTCAACCCAGGTTTGGTACCAAGGACCAACTGCGGCTCCAACTATCTTTGCGGCACTCAACTAATGTATTTACACTTTAAAAAAAGGTGTATGTGACTTTTATCAAATAAAAGCAATGCACTCTAATTAATACGTAACTGAAGACTGACATTAAATGCACATAATGGACTAATACTTAAATTTAACTTGAATCCGAATCACTACCGAACTCTTTACACGTGCCAAATTTATGTCCATTCAAAATTAATATAGTCCGCGAATCTTTCAAACATTTCAAAACGTAGCAGAAGACTGGATTGAACCGATAGTATAAACATGGTTACAAATAGGTAAATATATGGCATAAATGTTGGTAATAGAGGAGAATACATTTTTTGTAAGTTTGTCAGAGGTTTAAATGTATATGTGTTTTTTAACAAATTATTTTTTTAAATCTCTGAACTAAAAGACTGGTGATTTTCTCCCCCCGTGTTAGCCGTCAGTGTCTGGGGCACTATAGGTATCACACCGCAGGTGATCTCGTCTATCGTGGGCGGTCTCTAGACGGCGATTGTTTCTGGAACTGTCCCCTCCGGGTGGTAGTTCCATCTTGGATGTAGGGAGGGAGGCCTCGTCTCACAGTTGAATGGGGTGTAATGAGCCGAAACCCCTTCCTTTTATTAAATCTAATGGTGTACCTTACAACAGACGTGAGTACTCGTGCTTTATTTGGTGTAGAGTTGAAATGTGCTATTGAAAAATATAGTCGAATGTAAATGTCTATTCCATCTGTTTTTACTTTCTTATATCGATAAAGTATTGTAACCGTGAAAATCTTATTTCAAGAGACTATGATGAATATTGACGTTTAATTTCCCCTTGAAACTAAAAAAGTGGATCTGACCATTCTGCCTGTCCGTCTGTCCGTGTGTCTTTCGGTCCATTTGTCCGTGTGTTTGTCGGTCCATCTGTCCGTGTGTCTGTCGGTCCGTGTGTCTGTCGGTCCATCTGTCCGTGTGTCTGTCGGTTCATCTGTCCCTGTGTCTGCCTGTCGTCTGTCCCTGAGACTATATGCCATTTATTTTGCTCAAACTTGCTATTCTTTGGCATTCTTTGAATAGTCTATTCATCCCACTCCTAAAATTAAGAGTAGTTTTACTAGCACCTAATTTTTGAAAATGGCTCTAGCGATATTTGTGAAACGGGTATCTAGGGAGTGTTTCACATGATACATATGAATGTTTATTTTTTCTAAAAAAAATCACATGACTATGTTTAATTGATTACTGATGTTTGACAATTTTAATATTTAAAAAAATGACTGTAGCAAGTATGTTCAAAATTTATATTTGTAAAGTGTTTCATGTAACTTTCAAGATAAGATTAAGTTTTACGAGGAAATTTTACTAAAGGATAGTTATTTTGTAATCGACTTTTGAAAATTTTGTCACAAACTTTATTAGACTAGATGAGAAAAAAAAATATATATATATATACTTGTGCTTTGTACCAATTATTAATTTAACAGAAGCTTCTCACTGAATTCCTGGTATCTCGGTTATCCAGGTTCTATTTCAAGATTTATAAAACAATTGATAGCTTATTAGGCCTATATGAGTTCGTCGTATTCCTGACGTAGCGTTTGAAAACCTAGGGCTAGGTGTTACGTTCGAGGTTAATTTAGCTCTCAAATCATGTGCTGATATAAAATTACTAGAAAATGCATGTTTAATATCCTAATTTAGAATAATAGAAGTTTGTTATAACTTGATATGCTTACTTGATATTTTGTTACCATCTTTTAAAAATATCAAGCTTAATTTTTTGTTTTGGGGATTTTACATACACTTTTAAAAAATTAATTATTTCATCAAACGGCTCAAATATAAAGTTATTCTACCTAATAAAGAAACTTTTACCACCACACATTTTCACCATAAATGTGTATTAAAACAATTATAGATGAATATTAACCTTAAACAAAAGCTCAACATGCCTGTATCTTGACTTACGAGGTCAAAAATTGATTCCAAGCTTTTTTTTTCACTAATTGTTATTAAGAAGAAGAATTTCACAGATCTTTACAATACAACTTCGAACCTTTTTACGTAAGTTAATAAAGTCGTTTACAACCGTTAAGAACATCATGTCTTCGAAAATAAACTAGTCAAAATATAAACCAACACTAATTTAATCAAATAAAAACACAGGTTTATAACCTGAACAAATAGTAATTGTAATATGTGGTGCTAAAAAAAGAAATACATTACACACATGACGCAAATTAGCTCACTTTAAGTGGAATTTCATATTTTAAAAAATCAACATTAATTTTAAGAGATTTGTAAACTCTTTGAAATTTTGTTTCTTCAAATAATATTCAACCCTGGGTTATTTGCCCCTCAGACTTCCTGGATATGAATCACTCTCATCCTATCTGCTTGTACTTAAGTTCGCAATCAGTATTATAAACACTGAATCTAATAAATATGTAAATAAAGGCTCGCCAACTCTTATTGATGGGCATACAGACTGAGGCGTCTGTCTCTTCTGGCCAGGTTTGCTGGAGACTGAGAGATCGGATTTAAAATCCCGGTCATATCTACTGAATGTTTTTTTCCTAATATGTCCCCCCCCCCCCCTTCTCACTCTGCTGATATAATCATTCGGTTCTGTATCATTTTCCTAATTTTTACTTTCGTATATTTATTGCAGTTTAAGATTGTTCCTAAATATTTAAGCTCATTAACTAGGTCAAATGTTATATTGCTCATAGTTAATTATCTCTAAATTATCGTCCTCAATTTTTGTTCTCTATGTGATCAAGTACTTAGTATTTTCGGTGTTCACTTTTAAACCTCTTACTAGCCTCTGATTAAATTTTTGAATTTCTTGCAACAGATTAATTTCTATTACCTAACAAAGTTTAATCATCGGCGTATACTGATAGCTGCAATGTAACCACATAGCTTATAATATACTCATAGTAATGTTTTGTAATCTAGCCGGTTCCTTTTTTAAATTAATTGATTCTAATTGTTCTATATCCGACTCTTTGGGCTTTCGTCAATAAAAAAGGATAGAATAGAAACCGATGCTAAAAAAAATCGCCAAAGTATAAAGGAGTTATTAGTAGGTTATACTGATTGAGGAGGTGTTATTAGACATTGAGAACCCTCCATTAATGGGCTCCAACAATATGATGCCACAGTTAAACTAGAGATGGACAGTGCCACGCCCCCTTCAGTCGCAGGCAATACTACCAGTATCATCCCGCTGTCCGAGTGCGAGAACCGCTCAAGTCCATACTCACATCGTAAAGGTAGTGTACACACAGACCAACAATTTAGTATAATCGCGTTTAGTAGGTAGTTTTAGAATCTAAAAGAAATAAAAGCTCTTTTATTAACCTCAATATTGACAACATAATAGTTTTATTCTCACAGTTTTATTGGTGATATTACGGTTAGTCGACTCATAAATGATGGTTACAGGACATGACTTTACGTATGAATACATTAAAGTACTTCAAGTTATTTTTTGAATGCCAGATATATAGTACGATATTTATAGGAAGGTACTTTAAGGAAAAAATAGTGTTGTAATCAATATAACGTTTTACTTTATTAATTGTAAGGGGTTTTTTCAATGAAGAATGAGAAATGCAGACCATATAGGTTTATGTATGTATATATAAAAAATATTTAAGTAATTTTTTTATCTATCTAAATAGTTCCTTCCTATCCAAATCATTCTGTTTCTACCACGATTCTACTCTATATCTTACCCATTGCTCGAATCTGGGTCGGGTGTACTGAAGAGTGTTTAAAAAAGATGATTTTACACTCTTCCTCCACGCAAATGTGGGTTTACTTCCTATCCCCTAAAACCATTAGCTTAATTAGTAGGCCTACATAAGCGTATAACCCGAAAGGTAGAAAGACAAGTTTGCAGTTGCTTGGGAAGTCAGGGTTCAATTGATGGTGGGATTCACTGACGAGCGTGAGGTTTCAGTGGTGTACTCAAGTAAAAAAAAAATTGGGGTTGTAACCTTCACCCCAACCCCGTCAACTCATGTTATTATAATTTAATTAGATTCATATAGATATTTAAGTTACTCCAGAGGACATATCTGATAATTTATTGACCTGTCCATGTCATCTGGAATGAAAGCTTAAATGATTTTAATTAACATGTTTATCCAAGCTTATTATGTTTATTGTACAGTAAAACCCTGTTTTTAAATGTAGGATAGTTAAAAATGTTTGAAAATGTTTTGTCTTTTCGTATTCTCCCCCTTAATCCGAGTTTTTGCTAATATTAACAAGCTTCGGTCCTAATGAGCTCGGATTAACAAGGTTCTAAGATACATAATTTTAACTGTGTGATATATATACTCGCTTTGCTCGTTGGGGGCTACACCCTCAAACCCCCAGTGAGTTTTCTTTGCAAGTGGATGTAAACTAATGTAATTCCAGCGTTGTTTTGAAATTAAAATATGTGCAAAATTGACAAAAAACAAAAAATATAGCTCTATCTAAGGTATAACCGATGGAGATACGACAAAAAGTAATAGGACCAAACTTATGGATCTCGCCAAATCCGTAGCTGCTGGTGCAATCCTTTTTTTTAATAGGTCTTACCGTTTAGCCACAAGAGACCTCCAAAGAAAGATCCGCACTGACTTTAAAGTTTCTCTGCAGTTTTGAATTTTTTTCAGGGTTTGAAAACTAAATTTTTTAACTTTTTGGAATTTTCTCGTCGTTACAGGCTAGAAGCTATAAGTTGCCAAATTTCAAGTTTCTAGCTCATCTGGAAGTGGGTAAACAATGTCAGTGAGTGACTGAGTCAGCCATGTGGCTTTATAGTAGTATAATATGCAGAATTTAAAAAGAGGGCGTTTATTATCTTTACACTGAATAGAGGGGCACATATGAAAACTGTAATCCCCTCTGACCCCGCTAGCCCCCCCCCCCAACCACCACCACCGCCACACCACACAGCATGCTATTTATCACTCTAATTCCACCTCCACCACCCATCATCTCTGTAGAGAAGGGGAACTATGAAAAAACTACCTTATCTCTAACCATATACTTTTCACCCCTACCCTGTTTTTTTAAACATATACTAATTAAAAGTTAGTAAATGCTTCGTAATTTTCTTGAAAGTTTGATGACAACCCATCTCAGTGCTTGCGTATGGAATTATAAATCGATCTTCTAGATTCAGACACGCTAATACTGAGATAACTCTGCCAGTCTGTTCTTTTTACAACATTTATTAATTATTTAAAATTATTCTTAAAAAGCCGATACATTTTATAAAGCAAACTTCTGTTAAAATCATTTTGTTTTCTACATATTAATTTAATATAACCGTTTATAAAATAATAATACTATAGTATAATATTCCAGGTTTATATTTAATTCAATGAATACCTAATTTTACGATCACTTTTAAGATAAGGATCTAGGTAAATTTTACATGTACGTGGTATGTTTCTCTCATCAAATCGCAAACAAGACATGCGGTAGAGAGATTCAAGATACAAATATGTACAGCCGGAAATTATCAAGGTGTAGAGACTTTACCAGGTTGAATCATTCGGCGGAAATGCTCAAAATGATAATAGCAAGTATATGATAACTAATTATTTACCGAATGCAGTGGGAAGATTTAATTATCAAATTAATATTGTTTACAAGTATTTTATTTTTTATATGTTATAGTTTTTATGAGAATAATCGTAAGCTTAACGGTTTAAATGATAGTTATGGACTAGAATCATCAAATACGAAAAGGGTTAATTTTTGATAGACTACATCAGCACTCGCTTGAAGAAAAGATACAACCTTCCGGTCAGAACCGTAAGATTTTTAGCACCACGCCTTTCCCGTATGGGTTATACCTTTATGTTCTAACTTCACTAATATTTTAGAGATAAAGAAGGTTGAGTTTTGTAAGAGGAAATGTACCTACATTTGTGTGGAGGGAGATTATTTAGTAAAAACCCCCTCAGTACACCTGACTGGGATTTCAACCCTTATATCCCAGTTCAGTCTATTGCCTTAGACCATTCGGCCTCTGACGTGGGAGTCGAAAGTGTTAAATACACTTCTATCAATATATTAACTATAGACAATATTAATTAAATGTATTAATGCACCCTTAAAGAGAGATAGTAACTCTTGTAAGAAGGCTTTGTTTTTGTCGGCTTCTGAAAAAGGTAAATGGGCGCTTGTCGGCTTCGATATAAGTTAAGACGAATGCCACGTCATGGTTTGCCAACTATTAGGCGACTGAAGCGCCTCCACTGACGGCTCCTGGAACTTGCACCCAGATGAAAGGTGCCGCGAAGGTGCGATATCTCTCATATTTTCAGTGTCATAGGCGAACTCGGAAATAAGATTACGATACCAGAGGATGGTTCATTTGGAATGGGATGATTCTCATCTAATAACTTCTGTGGTGGTGGCTTCCCAGTCGCACAAAGGAAAGGGAAGGTCGGGGTTTAAATATCAGCGGGTGGATTTTTTTTTAAATAGCACGTATTAATATCCGTTCCATTATATTATGTACTAATTACGCTAATGGCTTGAAGGATTTTGAAGGTTATATTTAAAGGTTGTGTAAGTGTAACCACATTTGCGTGGAGGGAGAGTGTAAAACCATGACTTTAAAATGTAACTTCGTAAACAGTTCTTGACAAATATAATATAAACAATTATATTTTACAAACCTTTTCCCCAATGACAGTAAGATGAACCTTCAAATGTTTAAAGAAAAAACTCAAGGAGGATTTTTTTTACTGCTTCCACTGAAAACGTAGCTTATTTTGTGAAAGATGTCAACCTTCCCTCTGACAACAATATAAAAGCTGTTACGGAATCCCTCCTAGATCTTCTCTGTATGATCTTCAAACATGTGAATGAAGCTTTTGAGTCCTTTTCTCCGCATTGGATCTGATAAAGTTTAAAACACCGGCCTGCCAGAATGCGCACACTTTTCTTCCGTCTATTCAAACAGGTTGGTTCCAACTGTGTAAGATGTACGACTCATGACCGCTTTAGTCGTGAACATACCTAGTGGGAACTAATGGTCAAGAATACCTCGATCATTCACGACTTCTACCGGTGGTGGTCGCATACTATTCGCCTGGGTAGAAAACACCTCATTTAGTCGTGGACATTCATCTGAGCGTAGATCAGAGATCAGTTTCATAGTCAAATTAAGTACACCTCACGTGTGGCGCTACACTAAATACATGGCATTTAGTGTGGCACCACACTTGAGGTGTACTCAATCTTACTATGAAACTTGGCCCTACGATGCCTCAGCATAATTCAAGAGGAGTGTGCTCGATTCTCATCAAGTCCCCTTTCACAAATATGCGTCAATTAAATATGTTAATCCGTGAATCTATATTGACAGGAAGATTAGGTCGTTAAATTGTGGGTCAAGTCATAGTTTTGGGTTAAGTCGTAGTTTTTTTTATAACCAGAATCAATCAACTTCACTTAGGGGGCCGTATTTAAAAAAAATCGTTTTTCGATTGAGACACGCAACATAAATTTACTCCGATGAGTGTAATATTCGGTCAATTTCGAACTGTATTGCAAAATATTGGTTGGACAGAGGGAAGCCATCTTTTTGTATCTAGTTTCAAAATTAAGTGCAATAATTTTCTTTTTGTCACCACGTCTTTTTAACTATTCGGACATAACGCATTTAATAAGACTAAAAGGGCAGGACTAAGTAAAAATATACCTAGTTTTGCGTGGAGGATTGGGAAACTATTTAAGAAAATCACCCTCAACGCACCCAGCCGCGATTTGAGGTCTAAATCTTCTTTTATCGGCTGACAAAAAATAAATGAACTTGACATCAAATAAATATGCGTGCCCACCGTTGCGAACTTTAAGGCCGATTCTACACTAGCGGTTAAAACTCGGCGGTTTTGTCGCTAGATTACGCCCCCAAGCTCTTGAATCTACACCCGACTGTCAAAACGCGACTGTTAAACAGCTACCATAACGCTATTGATTCTACACTAGCGGTTTAGATGCCGCGGTTGTTGCTTCCACTGGTGCAGAATGGTTTAAAAATGGACAATGTACAGGCCGGCTGTATTGCGGGACTTATTTTGTTGGAGGAAACTCGCAACAACCAAAAAAACTCGTGGAAAGATACGTTGGTGGACTCACCCCACATTATCGAACCGTCTCTCAACAGGACAGTTTCAAATTATGTTTATGAATCACATAATGTACACAGAGAAGTTATTTTTGTACTATTGAATGTATGTGATTAAATTTGATGAACAACTTGGTTTAGTGAATGAAAATATTGCAAAATATGATACCATCTTGAGGAAGAGTATTATTCCTGCTGAGCGACTTCTTGTGACATTGAGGCACAACTGTCTGTTTTATATTTAGCACCGCGTCTTACTACCCGTTCGGGTTATACGCTTAAGTACTAATTACTCTAATGGATTAGGAATGGTGAGGGTTGAAATTAGAGGAAGTGAACCCGCATTTGCGTGGAGGGAGAGTGGAAAACCATTAGAAAACCACCCCCAGTTCACCCGACCGAGATTCGAACTCGATCTCCCCGTCCTCGGCGGTCGAGCTCAACACGACTAGCGCGTTAGCCAACTACGCCACCGAGGCGGGTAACTGTCTGTTAACGCCTGATGTAGTTTGATTCACCTTTCTATCGCTAGGAGGTTTTAACGCCTCCAGAGGTAGCGGTCAAAACGCTGGTCTAGACAAAAACTTATTTTTTTAACTTAATAACAAGGGTTTCATTCAAAGGCGCGGTTTCTAGCGTTTTAACCGCTAGTGTAGAATAGGCCTAAAATTAAAAAAATCATCCCAAATCGAGCAGTGGTGCGAAAATCATCTGCAAAGAGTTATCAACCAACTTTTCACTAGTCCGTCGAGAAGCTATTTTGTACACGAACTGAATACATCCCGTCATAAAATACTGAAATATAAAGTAGTTCAAGGCGATATTACCGACACTTTATGGCTTCATCAGACCGTTTACAGGTGGTATGGAAATGAAGTTCGCCACGCTCCATGTATCGATTGCTCGGTCGAGTGAAGATTAGAATCTTCAAGCTTAACAAGCTACGTGGCAATAGTCCCCTCTTGGATCAGTTGCAGAGTAAGATTCTGGTACGAAGAACAGTATTTTATAGTTACACATTTATTAAAACACTTTTAAGAGCGTTCTGCATAGCAGGCCTAAATCACCTCCCTGCTCGCATCTGGTTTTGTGTTTGCGCACGCTCGAGATATGGGAGTAAAAGGGAAAAGAAAACACCTACGATTTGCCAGAAATGTGTGCATTGCATTCGTATTTGAATGATAACTCAAACATTTTCTGTGGTAAGATGAGGACAAGGGGACAAAGTTCTTGTTAATAACTCAGTGTGCTCCTATTGACAGAATAAAGATTTGTGCACAATGCTTATCTGTGAAGCAATTTAAAACGGTCAAAAATGCCCTTTCAATGCAGTTTTTTATCCAAATCATTTAATATTTCAATAATGTTCAGTATTAGTAACTTCTATTAACTCTTTATCTCAATGTTTAAAATTATCCACGTGCAATAATGTTCGTATAACTTTATATTTCTAGCTGACTTTTCACAGAGTTTATTGGCATGTGATGCGCGCTCTTAATATATTCATACGTCGAAGTCATATGATCTGCAGCTGTCACTTTCGATAGATATTATCAATAACCAATGGCGTCAGCCCACAAGCGAGCTATACCGACCGAGCGTCCGCCGTCTTTAGCGATGATAGTGCTAACATTGGCGGGTAGAGGGTATCATGTGGTCATCACAACAAATCCTCCGGCCATTATTCTTAGATCTATGGACGGAAGTTTCTACTTACTATTCAAGTTGCTTCTCATTTGTAACACGAAGCCGAGATAACCCTATTCCAGTCCCACTGCTTCACATAAAATTATGAAAGCACCAGAAATCGAACCCAGGAACTCTTGATCTATAGCCAGGAACTATAAACATTATAGCTATAAAATAATATTCATAATATAGTAAAACGTTTTCAATGTTGAGCACAAAAAACATTTGTGTATTTTCTTAACTGCTATTTCTATGAAAATTGGACTATTAACTATTCGTCTGATTAACTGAGATGAGTTGTGATTTAACTTGAGAGTAAAAAGCGAATTTATAATACCTAGTTTTGAGAGGTCGTAGTATAATAAATATTAATATAATAATAATATAAATAATAATAATAAATAATAATAATACGAGAGTTTGTGGCATCATTCTTTTATCTAACTTGAATAATTACACTTGATATAGGTAGTGCAAAAACAAAAATAATAAGAATTTACTAACAAAATTAAGTAAGGATGATGTGAGCTAGGGCAGAATTTTTTTTTACACAACAAATAAAACATTACTTCATTTATTGCTTTTAATTTGATTTCTTATACATAGAAGTCACTCACTCGGATACTCAAAAGTTGTTGAATATTTGTCATGGAAATTATGGATTATAATAAGAACTTTTTCTCTTCATTTAAAGAGGTTATGTACACCAAGTTCCAAAAATGTCCATTACAAATATTCAAAAAGTGTTTGATATTAACTTTTACGTTTTGTTTAGTTTTCTACACAAAGTATCTACTGAACTGAAGCAATATTTAAAAATATTTTGTTCAAAAAATCAATTACTATTAAAACAGCAAATATTCTTGCCTCGCGATACCTTCCATCCCATCTTAAGGCTTGCGTATTCTCTTAAACATGGTTCAAAATTAACATAAAATACAGATTATTACTGCACCAAAACGTAAGAAACGTAGAAACTATAATAATAACTACATTACAAAGAAATACAAGACAACTTTAAATGGGTCTGCCTAGGTACTTGGAGGAAATTTTAGTTTGTATTTTTAATTATGTTGCGACCATGACGTCTTAAATCACGTGACCAGTAGTGCGGGTAGCTACCAAAACCAACAAGCCTAGAAATATGAAAACGTATATATATATACAAAAGTAGAGTATGGTAATGATTCAATTAATTTTTATCGCCAAGGTGAAATTTAACCCATATCCATGAAAATTTTATCAGGTAGACCTTGGTGATTTTGGGCTAAAGTGCTCGCTTCAGGACCCATGTACATGGGATCAAATCGAGCCAGGGTCAACAGATTTTTCTTGAGTGATAAAAATCGGTAGCACAACTTCCTTTAGAGGGGAATGAAGCCGTCTGTCCCATGTCGGCTGTGGCAAGTAAGAGAATCCTGTAAAGTATGTGAAAATACCGTTCCCGCCAAAATTGGTAAGCGCATTTCCTTTCGCTCATAGAAATTATCGAGTACTGATATAATCAGTCGGTTCAGAAATTGCACGTTAGTAAACTCAAATATATGAAAATGAAAAAAATAAAATTTCATAAGATCACTTGTTCTCCCCCGGTCAGTTGCACTTGTGATAAATAAAATACAGTATATTTTCAAAGCGTATATATTCCATGTCACGCACAAGCTATATTTGGAATTATACTTTGAGCATCCTTCAATGTTTCAGTCTAGTAAGATAGTTCATGACTAAGACGATGATAGCGATAGTAATCATGATAATGATAATGATGATAATATAATAATTATTCAGAAGTGGGACAACAGCTGGCAATTTTCAATATTGACACCAAAAAACATCTCCCGCGGCGCGTCAATAAATCATTTAACAAAGGAGGAAGTATTAACCTGACAACACGGAACACAAAACCAATTAACAACCTCTGCTTATCAACGAACAACATTTTCCGCGTCAACATGACACGTGATTGGTTCGAACACCCGTCTCTTCTTAATCATATTGGTTTCTTTCTTTTTTTTAAGGGGGGAGTGGGCATTAGAAAAACATTGGGCACTGTTTTTTCGTATTTTATATCATTTTACATTATTATTTCGTAGAATTTTTCTTCCCCAAATGGAAAATAATAAGACAAAATTTACAATGACACATACCATACTTTTTACCTGGTATTGTAGTAAAAATGTATTTTACACAATAATCAAGTTTATTCCAAAAGGGCACAGATCTTTGGGCTAATGCTATTAATCCCATTCGAATGACTATAGTTATTCCTCTGCTTTGAATCACTATGCATAGGAGAACTCTCGTCATTGGAATGAGATATATATTTTCGGTTAGTAGCGAGATAATTATTTTTTTCAGAGAGTTGGATTACTGAAGGAAAAACATGGGCAAAGTATATTAAGAGTTGACCAAATATTTGCTTAGCTATAATAGGATTCTGATAAGTAGATACGTTTAGATAATAAAATTATTTATTTAAATGGCAAACATTGATTAGATTTTACTATCTATTAGTGTTATTTTATATATATTAAATATATATCTCTAGATCATATGTATACATTTATGAAAGTAGTTTTAGATAGGTACTTTTTTAACTGTTAGATACTTCTCTTCTGGTCAGAATCCCACCACAGGATAATGCCTCTCTAACAAGAGAGATAACGAAACAGAAAAATAAGCTTACAGCTAACTTATAATTACGAAAATAGGGTAACCCCTCTTCTCTCCCAAATTAGAGCTTTGAAATTTCTGATTTAAAAAATGTTACCAGAAAGATCAGAGTAGGTGAATGCTTTTAAATAATGTTTTGCCCCTTAATAAATACTTTTATGTCACTATTGATGTATCATAACCTTGTGAATAAATAAAAATAACTACACTTAATAATATTACCTATCGTAAAATGAATAAAACATTGCTTCAGTGTTTTTCTATGTCTAGTAATCTAAACATTTCTTGAATCCATGTCATAATCAGAATGGCATTTGAACATGAATCTTTTAAATGAATAGTTTAAAAGTCTTTATCAAATTCCGCAATGATCATGACAAATATTCAAAAACTTTTCAAATGACGAGTAAAAAATTAAAATAATCGTATTTATTGAAGAAGTATTGTTTATGTTGACCTGAAATATATATATATATATAAGCAATCTAGAAACCTGGATCCTATATTCAATACCACCTTAAAGCTAGCAAGGAAGCAGCAAGCATGCAAATTAAAATGTTGACAGGATGGGCGTTCGCGCGTGCAAGCGCCCCAGGTCATCCCTTTGTCTTCGATGGCGAAAACATGCCGCAGTAAACCCTTTTCTCCGCAGTAAGACCTACTTTGCCGGTTCAGACCACCGCCAAATTCGATTGTCTTTAGTACGCTCTTAGGTTGGATTTTTATTGCCGTGTCTTTAAAGTTATTGATGAGGTGGCGTGGAAATGTCATGTATGAGGTCAACCTTTTGTGCTTTTTTTTGGTTTAGTAGGAACGCCTTGTCCTGTCTACAGTCAGAAACCGCTACTCGCGAGAAGGTAGGGCGGGAAGGGGGTGAAGAAGACAGAAATGCTAATTCTCCTTTAGACCTGTGGGATGATCAAACATTTCATTGGGCTAATTGTTTCGTGATAAATTTATATGCAAGTTTATTTGTGGTCACCTAAATTGTGACCATTAAGAGGAACAATTTTTACTTTATCATAAAAAAAATATATGAGACTATTCTATTCGTGAACATTTTCATTCTCGAATATGTTCCTCCTAAATCAACCGGGATTTTAGATACAAGATAACGCTCGAACCAAAAAAATTCATCGAAGTGTTGTTTTCTGGATTCTTTGCCGGAAAAAAAAACGTAATTGGGTTCAATTTAGTACGCTGGATATCATCTCTGAGGGAACTACCTAGCTCTATTGGAAAACGGCGTTTCTATTATCTTGTTTTCGTTTGGTCAATCTTATCAAGGCCCTTGGCCCTGTCGAATGCAAGTCGAAAACCTATTTTGTGGGATGGCCGGCGGGAGGGTGAAAGGCGTGGCGTGGCTTCACAACCGACCAAAGGATCCTTCCACGCCAACAAGAACAGATGGATCATGGAAACAGTAGATAGCGCTAGCTACCGGACAGGTCTTGCAGAAATATCATACGTTTGGAAATATTAGTTTTCTCGAGAACAAGTGAAATGAATATGTTAATATTTTCAAAAACCCTTCTAAGATAGTGTATCGATGTATATTAATTAATACATTTTTTGTAATGAAGCTGGCAGTTTTATATTGATATTTGATCACTGTTAAAATTATAGATGAGGTGTGTATATAAAAAGTATAACTTAATCTACATGCCTCTATTCTTTACCAAACAGTTTCCGAAAAGAAAACTGCAAAAAAATAAGAATTCTTGAAGATAGCCGTTTGTTCCCATGTTTCTGAATTTCCATGCCCAATGAAAAGGGCCAATCGCCTTAAGTATAAAACAAATTTCGCAACGCTAGTTAGTCAAGGTTGCCAGTAACTCCTTCTTACCCCAGAACACCACCTTCAGACATAGCTGGGAGCGAGGAGATTTGGCAACAGTTAACTGAGAGAGAATGAGGATAAATCTTTTCTCCATAAGACCTGCAGTTATATTGTAGTTTAGTCATTTTAAAACATTTTTTTTTTTTTTTTCAATTTTGTTATAGTATTTCAAACTCAGTAAAAAGATTTCACTGGTCTCGCGTCTATGTTTTCTAAAGTAGAACACATAAAATTAAATGAAACGTCTAATTTGAGCTTTATTACCTAAGTTAACGCTCTCTTTTAACTTGGAACATGTAACCTATGGAAACAGGCCCGGAGTTTTCAACTTCTTTAAGAATTTTGGACGTAGATTAACACTTTATTACCAAATCATCGAACGTAAACACAAGATGGTTGATGAATGAGTAATCTATACTGAATTCATCGGCCAATTTTATAAACGAATTAAAAATAGATTTGGTCAAAGCAAAGCTGGAAAACTAGTACTTCCCTTGACTATATTTTTTTTTTATCACAGCGACTTACTACCCATTTGGATTATTGCGTATATGTTTTAACTACCCTAATTTGTTTTAGATGATTAAAGTTGAATTTAGAATACGTGTACCCGCATTTGCGTGGAAGGAAGGTACTTTTTTTTTAAGAATTACTACCCTAGTTACACCTATCTGGTATTCAAACCCCTATTTCGGCAACCCAGTCTGATACGAGCGTGACATGCTAGACCACGCTATCACCAATGTTGGCCCGTCACCATGTTTTTAAATCAATTTGGTGTAATCTCTTGCCTTTACCCGGGTATCCTAGGGTGCAGTGAAACAAGTAAATGGCGCACAGCACGAATATTAATTAGAAATCAATAATTAATAGCCATGAACCTGATCCAAACAATGCTCTGTTATTGTTTAACATAAACTGTTACGGCTCACGTATGTTGTGATGACTATTTCTCAGCATGAACACTTATTCGTGTTGCTATGCGTGGGTTCTCTTCTTTGCGAGTCTTAACGAGTTCTGTCATTTGATCAGTTTTATGAGGCCAGGGATTAATTGCTTTCTAAACTATATTTTCAAATTATTACGACCCCGCTGTGATTGTGAACGTTAGACCGTGTTTTTTTAAAAAAAATATTTATGACGGTATTGTGTTCAAATCTCTCCTAGTAACTTCGAACGTGGTTTTGCACGTTTTAGTGCTGTTATATTGGATATTATAGGCTTAACTTCAGAATAAGTGCTTAGCCTCTCACTGAGCTAGTAATTGAATTCTCGGTGGACACAATAACACCCAGGTTTTTTTTTTTTTTAGCACCGCGTCTTAAGACCCGTCCAGGTTACACGCCTGTGTACTAGTTGCTCTAGTGTGTTAGGGATGAGGAAGGTTTTGTTTAAAGGACGTTTGCCCGCATTCTCGGGGAGGGAAAGTAGAAAACAATTTCGGAAATACCACCCATAGTACACCCTAATGAACCCCGATTTCCTCGCCATTGGCAGACTATATACTGAGAGAGTGCCGCCTTGGACCATGTGGTCACCAAAGCGGCTCTCTCAGGCTGTTTTATTTGTCAATAAGGTATAGGGGGAAAACAACACAACAGTGAGAATTTTTCATCCCTTCTTGATAATTGAAGGTGCAATGCTTTGTACGGGCTTGAATTATCTAAAACGTACAAAAGTAAAGTGAAATACTAAGGGCCAGTTTTATAGTCAGATTAGTACGCCTAAAGTGCGATACAGGACGACACCTACCTAGACCAAATGGAATGGGCCAGTTTCGCATATGAAACTGGCTCATTCCATTCAATTTCAAGTAGGTGACGTCTTGTATTTAGTAAAGCGCCACACTTGAGACGTACTAGATCTGACATGAAACTGGCCCTAAATCTAGGGAAATAACTTCCCAACTGACGTCTTATTAGAACATAGTATTTAGCAATATAAAGAGAATATAAAGATAGCGTCACTAATAGTACTAGATTTACAGGAGGGCTCAGGAGGCTGTAATAACCAATGAAGCAAAATCAAGGGGTGGCAAATTTGGTAGAAAAAAAATCTAATTATATTGAAAACGTTACATATCCAACTATTTTTTTACCCTACAAAACCAAATTTTTATATAAACACGTACTCCACCTCTCGATAAGTATTATTATTATTATTATTATTATTATTATTATTATTAGCACCGCGTTTTAATACCTGTTCGTATTATACGCACTTACGCTAATGTGTAATGGTAGGGTGATTGTGAGATGAAATGGAGGACCTACAGTTTAACGTGGATCCGAACCACGGTGGAGGCCTGACATTCCTCACATTCACAAGTTGTGATTAATACACGTCTTGTCAAGAGGCAATCAGATATATTTGTGCCGGGACCGAGGGTTGAGCCTCGGACCCCCAAGCACAGAAGTCCGACACCTTACCCCTAGACCGCCAGGTCACCAAGTATTTGTAAAACCCGTAGTAGGGACCTATAAGCTATTGGGTGTCCGTGTCCCGTCACCCTGCTGCCATACAAGATAATTCTCCCCACCCCTTTGTTTTGATTGTGGGTATGGGTGTCTGAAGGGTTTTCTGATTTGGAGGTATTAGAGGGTCAAGGTCTGTCTAACCCTATAGGTGGCAAAAATATAAATCTGCCACAGCCACTAACAACTTTGGGCACCACAAAGTGAACATAAATTATATCTGGGTGTACGCAACAAAAAAAAAAAAAAAGGTTGAATACCTTGGCTGTAGGAGATGTGGATTTGATCCCTTAATGGGGACTTAAGGTGGGCTCCAAGGGAATGGAGAAAATCCAGTGTTTTTGGTAGTTTTTATGGCAAATTATTTTTTGGCCAAAATAAATAAAATATTGCTCCAATACAAATATAGAATATAGTTTTCTTCACATGACCACCTCTAAATTTCTTGAATATCTGTCAAGGGTGTTCTGGAATTTAATGAAAACTTTTTCTCTCCCTTTAAAAATTTTGTTAGATGCTCATGCACCATTCTCATGAGAGATATTCAGGAACTGTTGGTACTAACATGTGAATAATATTAAACTAGGTTTCTACTGTAGTAATATTGTACTTATTTTGACCAAAAAAAGTATTTCCATAAATACTGCAAAAACACCTTTTCTCGCGCCCCCTTCCATCCCACCTCAAGGTGGCGCATTAGAAGCAGGATTCGAGTAGTTTTTTTGAACAAAAAGGATCCCAGATGCAAACAACACCCAGTCACGTCAAGTGGTCGAATACATGTATACAAACAAATTTGTGTGTCCCAAAATCTCGAATTGTATCCCAAATGTAGTCCGCTGGTCACAATTTGTTCCGTCCGCCTTGTTGGAATAAATGGGCTTGTCGGTTGACCTCCGACCAGGCCCCGCGGGTATCTGTTTGCTGATCAGGACCTTGACACAGTCCCCCACCCTCCTCCCACCTCACCATACATCTGTCAGGATCTCCCGCGCATGCGTCTCAAATTTCTTGGCCTCAATCATTGTAATTACATGGTAACTACTTCATGTATCCATGTGCGGTAGTGTCGGCTGATTGCGAGGGGGAAAATATTGGGGGGGTGGGGGGGGATTGAGATGGAGGTACGGGATAGTAAACGTCACGAAACTATTTTGTTTATTTCAATTTTATAATTGATCTACCAAAGTAGGACAATGTTTTACAGAGAAGAACTTTCATTAAAAAAAAATATGAAAATATTGCCACGTAATCTTTATTTGTATAAGTAAATAATATAGATTACGTTTATTCACGTCAAATTTTAAAAAATCTTTCATTTATATACTGTCGTCACATGACAATATAGTAATAGTATTAATACCTTCATCAGATATTATCAAGTAAGTTTAAGGTACTATATTCTGAAAATTTAAAAATGACACCTGGACACGGGAATCGAAACCGGGACCTTTGACTTAGTACGTCAATGCTCTACCACTGAACTATCCAGGAGTCGTACCATGCCCAGGGTCATTCTTCAATTTTCAGAATATGATATCTAGATGGTGAATTTCTCTCTAAAATTAATAACAGCTTCGGCTATTTGATTCTTACTATGCTTTAGATCAATGCTTCCCAAACTATGATACGCTTACCGCTAGGCGCAAGTAACTACTACGAGTAGTAATGTAATAATGTTACAATTTTTTAGGATAATTATTTTAGCACCGCGTCTTACTACCCGTTTGGATTGTACGTTTGTGTACTAATTACGCTAATGGTTTACGTATTAGGAAGGTTATATCTATAGGATTCACCCGCATTTGCATGGAGGAAGAGTGAAAATCCAATTTTGAAAAACCACCCTAAGTACACGTGACCATGATACGAACCTCGATTTTCCCATCATCAGCAGTCTAATCTAGTGCTAATTTAGTGCGTTAGACCATGCGGCCACCAAAGCGGGTTTGACGACAGTTAATGCAGATTTTGATGTGATGCCATGGACTTTATATTTCTTTCTTTCCCTCTATCGTGGCTTTGTTTAGTTTACTACTAAAGCATCATCGCCAATTTTAGAACGGCCACTTACATTTTAGAGCTGAAATTGATACGTCGGTATGTTCTTGGCCTCTTATGGTAGTAACCAGCTGATGAAAGTTTTGGAAACGCAGCTTCATATGATTATCAACCAATTCTGACAGAATCTGGTATGAAACCCAGTGAATTTTAAATTTAGTCATTACGTGTTTCAAAAAGCAATCAATGTGTGAGCGTTTTAAGTGTCATATGTGTGGCGCTAAATGATGATAGCCTCACATGTGTGTTAAGACCCTGCAAGAACTACAAATAAAATACCAATTGAAATATGTTTTGCTGTAGCTTCGTGCATTCAGGCTTTAGTCTGGAGTGCTATGGCTTGCACCAACTAAAGTATTCAAGGGCTCAAGAGAGAACATTCTAAGTGTTTCTTAAATTCAATGTTACTATAGGTTCCGCGCACTGGTGGTCCAGTTGGGCTAAGTCGAATGAATAAAAAAAAAATTAGTATAAATAATGAGTACATTTTCGTTTATTGAAGAAGAAACACACAAATAATTCTAATATTTTTATCTCACATTTTAGTAATAATGTAATTTAATAGTCCCTAAACCACAAGTAGTAATAAATACATACATATATATTGAAAATAAATAGCTCAACTACTAATTTAAATAAAGAATATGTTAACTACATCAGAAACTTAGCAACTTTATTTTTTTTATATAAAAGTGATCTTGTAAATATATTATTAACTAATATAACTAGTGTCCAAAGTATCTGTCAGAGTAGCTTTTGAATAAACAATAATTGAAAACGTTTGATATTTTCTTATATAGTTTAGTTCTAAATGCTATCTAATGAAAACTGCCAACTAAGATACCTGATTAAACAATAGCTTTCTTTAAAATTTTAGTTACCATTTAAATACCACATGTTCATGCCTAAATAGTTTTGTTTTGAACCTACCAACTATTTCATTCTTACTGACGAAATATTTCCGGAAGACCCAATTTGGTTTTTTTTATCTATTTTAAAATTAATCCAGTTGTATATCATTATATATAACCTCGCCTTAAATTTGTTAGTGAATATTATACATTATCACACACTCATTACGGCAGTTTCTTTGTACAGCCTAATTTCTATAGAATGTGTCTTATCTGAGAGCTAGAAACAGGAATTTTATCCATGCCAACTTATTCATACGTCAAGCCGTATACTCTGCAGCTGTAATAGTTGATAGGTATTATATATACCCATAAAATAACACTAATAATATAATGATATTCCCCCAACTCGCTTCGGTGGCCACATAATCTAAGACGCTACTCTTGCAGTAGATTAGACTGCCGATAACGTGAAGATCAATATTAAAATCTTTGGTGAGTATACTGAGGGTGGTTTTCACAACATTTGTTTCCACTCTCCCTCTACGCAAATGCGGATACACTTCCTATACATATAATCTTCCACATCCCTAAAAACAAGAGCGTAATGATACTACTATAAATCCACATAGCTGATTCACTTACTCACTCACTACTGACATTAATGTTTACCCACTTCCAGATGAGCTAGAAACTTGAAATTTGGTAAACTTATAGCTTCTAGCCTGTAACCGACAGGAAAATTCAAAAAAGTTTAAAAAAAATACCTTTTGAATCCCCGAAAAAAATTCAAAATGGTGGAGCAACTTTAAAGTCGGTGAGGTATATACAATACAATACCGGTAACTTTAAGTTGTTCCGTTCAAAACAACGCTGGAATTACATTAGTTTACATCCACTTGCAAAGAAAACTCACCGAGCAAAGCGAGTTATTATATAAGTGTATAATTCGAGCGGGTAGTAAGACATGGTGCTAAGGAAAAGAAAAAAAAAGAGAAAAATTTATCCAATTATTTTTATTTTATAAAAGGTGTTTCTTATGAAAATGAGACTGTACCACCCTCAAGACTAATAAAAACAACCTCTAGTATGTTTCAAACAGCCTTTGTAACAATATTTTTCTGTCTAACTACAATAGATAGAAAACGAACAAAACCTCTCCTAGTCCTAAGTGCTGTGTAGGCACGCTTACGGCAATAAAACTAAGCGGTTCGTGTTCTATGAGAGCGTTAGAGTCCCCCGCTTCGTTCCTTGGCCGTGTGGTTTGGTTTACAACGTTGGGTTACAGGAAGAGGGAAGGAAGGTATTCTTCAGGACAATGCACTTTCAGATGCTAACATCAATCTCTTCCCACACATTCTTACGTGGTCATACACAGGACAGTATACACTCAAGAAGAAGAAGAAAAAAAAAGCTAAGATAACAAGTGTTTGAATTAAAACATTTGTATTGCGATTCATTCGCTCATCATGAAGTCAAGAAAATGTAATTTCAAAGGTTTTATTACTTTCAACATGTTTATAAATGAGGGTATAAAATGGTTCTTATGCGTAAAATAAATGCTGCAGTTTTAACGCTCGTTTTAACCTTTCATGTCAATGGGTGTACCTTTACAAGAATACATCGTATTGAAGCTTTTAATTGGACGATATAAAGACTCATTTTCATAAAGAAAATATTTTTTCTGACTGCGGTAAAGACTACTAGATTTAATTTCAAGTATTCATACATCAAGTCATGTTATTTACAGCTATGAGTTTTGATAGGTCTTTAAAATATCAATACAATAATATAGTAAAATGTTATCACTAGGGCCCGGATTTTGATGACATGACATGTTTTTATTTGTAGGCCTACATCCCACCCAAAGCTCATTTGTACATAAACTTTGTTCATGATCCCCTGATTTTATTAAAAGCTTTTGTATAGTTCAATTGATAGTTTTTTGACACTTTATAGATCATAGAAACTGGGCCCCGGCTATCATCGTTGAACGGAAATATATTTTTTGTCGACTGTTAACTATTTATTTATTCGAGGAAATAAACGTTCTCTTTTTGAACTGATATCAGCACAAGAGAATTTCTATGAGCGAGGGCAAAAAGGTCTACCAATTTTGTCAGGAAAGGTATTTTTACATATCCTCCAGGTTCTTCTCATCGACATATCGCACCCTGAATACAAGACTGTCGTAACTCAAAAAATGTTATTTTAAGGAAACGAGTGTTAAAGATTTTGAACTTTTTCAAAGCCTTACTTTAGGTACTAAATTTTAATTAATCAGATTGTTCTCATTCATAATAACATATTTCAATGTGGTTTTTTAATTAGTTTATTTAAAAATTTACATTTTTAATATTTAGCTATTTATTTTGAGTTACATGATTAAATACCATTTTTTTGTGTCGAAAAATTAGTATTGTGAGTAGTAAATGCAATGAAATATAAATGATGACACAACGTATTTTTATGAACATTTTATTTTAATAAGGTGAAAAGTATCATAAAATCATTAAAAAAATACTTTATGGAAAATTGAATTCAATTCTGAATTAAATTCACTTTTAAAAAATAATTATTGTATTTTGTGTCTATGTCCTAAGGATTTAAATTTCTGCTTAAAAATAACGTATTGCAAGCATTTTCATTCACTATCTTCACTATTGCATTCCCTAGTCAATGTTTTAGTATTCGCAGTTGCTGGCAGTTCCGAATAGAACATATGGAACTCCGCAGGGATCGCTAGATCTTTACACAAAGAGAGAATGTCAGCCTTTTTCTTTGCTGATATTGGAGGTGGTGTGGAAAATGCTGGCTCTAAAATGATTTCATTTATTACCTTCATTTTCCCGCGGCTCTTCTCTCTTACCAGTATCTCCTTGAAGTCTTTGTCATTATAATCTGACTTGTAAAAAATTGTTTCTGGGTACTTCTTTACGAACTTCAAAACCTTAATACTATTCCAATTGACTTTTTCTCTGTTGGTGTTCAATGTGAAGTTTTTACCTATATCAACACTAAGCTTTTTTAAGTCAGAAACATCATTAGTTTGCACTTGTTGACTACATACGGATTGCCATTCTTTTTTGATAATCCAATAATAGGAACCCATTGTGAAGGAACCAAAAGTGGGCTGCTTTTAAGCATTCTTAACTTTTCTTTTTCAATTGTAGAGTGCATGCTGTCGCCTTCATTTTGGGTATGTCCAGTAATAAGGTATTTATGAGTAATTGTATTGAGGTTCAAGACGTTAATTGCATACAAGTACATTGCACATACATGTTTGTTCTTATTCTGACCACAGCAATTGTCTGAATAAAAAAGAACATTTTCTTTATCTGAACATACTTTTTTAAATAATGAAAAACGAAGCTTCCGATTTCATTCGACCCTCTTTGAGCAATAGCTTCATGCCAAACATAGCAAGTTCCAGTTTTGTCCGCAATATTATAAATAGTGAAATTGTAGCTCCCAAGTTTGCTTTTATAATAAAAGGAAGATACGTTACCAATTGGTGTTGGAAGTACTGCTTGCAAGTCGTACACTTTTAAATCATCTCATAGAGAGCAGTACAAACAAAATCTAGTTTAAAAGTATCGGACGAAATCTAAACCACAGAGTAATAGCCAAGTTCAGAAATGCAAGACTGTCACATTTTGAGTTGCAATAGTCTTGCATGTAAACCACTAAATTTAGTACATTAAAATCAGTGTAAGACTATCACAACTTAAATCCGACAGTCATGCATTAATTCATTGTAATAGTTTTCAAAAATGTAAGACTAAATTATCTGCTTTTTAACCCATCAAAAGTAAACCAAGAGATGTGATAGTTTTGCACAACAAAAAGATGGGAATTTCTCGACTTAAGATATATAAAACAACAAAAAATTGATTTTTTGAGTTACGACAGTCTTTTATTCAAGGTGCGATATGACCGACGGATTCACTTCCCTCCAAAAATAGTTATTCTACGAGATTTGTTAATCACTCAAGAAAAATCCGTTGACCCCGGCTGGGTTTGAACCAATGAACATCGGGTCTTGGGGTAAGTAAAGTGCTCACCTCAAGACCAACGAGGTCGACTTATCGACTGTCTGATTGACTGACGGTCAACGAGAAAATATCAATCGCTGTCAGACCACACAGCTTAAAATACAATGGTCTGTGTCATTTTATGGAACCATTTCCTTAATCTGTCTAATCTTATACTCCATTTCACCCTTTACCTACAAGCATCATTTGTTATGTAAGTAAGAATAGGGCTTAATAAAACTAAAAAAATTCTTATCTCAAGGTAGTATTTAAACATTTTCTGTTGTGATCCAACCAAGAAATTATTCTATTTGTTAGAGGAAGGCTAAATCTAGAGCCGCTTTCCATCAAACCTAGTATCACACTTCAGCAAATATGATTAAGAAGTCGATGAGAATGAGCTAATGCTACATTCTCACAAATTTTTTAAACTAATAATTTTTTTGGGGGGGAGGGAGGGGTTTAAGGAAAAAAATCCCCGCTGGGATCATGCGACTTTATTTTGGCTTGAGCCATATTTTGAAATAACTCAACGCTGAATGAAATATTGAGTTTGAGCTGAACGTCTGCGTGGCAATTTCTCGCTTACCGAAGCCACCCCCTTAACGTTAGTTTAGATATCAAGAAGGCGTTATTGAGTTTGTTGGCACTTGACATATTTTATTTTAAACACTACATGACAAATTCATTTCTGTATCTATATACAATATATTTGTAGAGCCGCTTCGGTGGCCGCATGTTTTAACGCGCTACTTTGGCAGTGGACTAGACTGCCGTTGACGGGGAGATCCAAGGTTCGAATCTCGGTTGGATGTACTGAGGGTGGTTTTTCCACATGTTTTTTCCACTCTCCCTCCACGCAAATTTAGGTACACATCCTAAAAATATAACCTTCCTAGTCCCTAAAACCATTATCGAAATTACTACATAAGTGTATAACCAGATCGGTTAGTAAGATACAGTGAAAAGAAAGATATATATTTGCACTACTTACACGTGAGCATACAATATTTGTAATTAAACACGTCACCATCACGTGAGTGTGGTGGTCTCAACTCCCCCCCGTTTGGCATTTGACAAGTTAACAGTGTTTGAGAGAAACTTTCCTCACCACCAACGCCCGCCATCGCCCTCTTTTGTCTACCAGCTGACAAATTAATCGTCATCTCCCCTCACCCCAGGTCATTTTTATGCAAGTCCCAGAGAGATTTGATGGAGTCGCTTCCTACTTTCCAACTGTCAGCACTGTCGTAAAGAATGAATGGTGCTGATGGTTGTGGTTGAATGGGGGGGAAGATGGGTCAGGACCTTGTTCGTTGAAAGTATATTAGAGGATCCTCATTGAGACAGATAACCTCTTTAGAGCATGGCTGGGAAGCTTGATTTCTGGTGAAAGTTTGTAATAAAGTTGCCAGGGAAAAAGTTCATTGTCAAGCATTCAGATGACATCTGACAGAGAGATAATCAATTAATGTTCACCTGGTTTATCCTTGAAGGCGACAATCTTACCTTTACGGATCATCCTAAGACAATATATGATAAGCTATCCCATAGAGTAATCCATAAAGGCAGTTTTTCTCATTTTCAGGGTAAACAGAGTAAACACATTCGTGAATATGCTAAGAGGTACCATTAAAATTAACGCCTAAGAGGCATACGATTTTAATGTAATATGCGGCAAGGATCCTCAACCTAACTTAACCTATCAAAGATCTTAAGAACAATCAGAGACTTGCCCCTTGATCTAGTGTTCAGTGATCTAGAAATCCCGTGCTCGATTTCACGCAGTACTATAGGCCTATGTATTTTTCCCAAAAGGAGAATTGTTCTTCTGGTCACCATGATCTTGTTAATTAGGCTTAAATTAGGTTTAAGATTCCCACTGGTTCCACACCTTCATAATCACTATCATTACCTCGCCTAGTTGCGGGTATGACGTATAGTATACAAGCTCTAAGGTATACCATGGGCAACGTTTTTTTCCCCCACAGAGAGGCTAAAAGTCTACATATACGGCGACCGAATTAGATACTACAGCTCTCACGGTCAAATATGCCATAAAATTGGAAAACAGATCAGGAACATTTTATTTATGAAAATTCTGTTGAAAATTTTAAGTAATCCTTTTTTTTTATTGCTCCATAAAATACCCGCACACTCGGAAGTGATATATTTCACCTTAGCCTTCGTCATCTCCGGTGAGCTCATTTTTTTCTAACCATCCCCTCCACCGAGATAACCAGATTTATCAATATTATTCATAGCGAAATCATGAAATTCAATACGAGCCGATTAAATTAGCTGGAAATATAAAAACAGCATAACCTTTTGTTTCGCATGCTCTTTTCAATGCACCTCTACATTTAGTTGTTCGTTGACTTGGAAAAATCGTACTAACTAAATAAATATTCACACAACCTCTTAAAGAAGACATTTAAAGGGGTGATGAACTAGAATGCGTGTTAAGGTTCTTGTGCTAACAGTTTGTACGACAAAAAAATATTGTTTGAATAAAAATTGCTTTAGTAGATACATTTAGTTTAATTATCTTAACATATTAATCTCAACAGTTTTACCAGAAACTTTTTAAACAAAGAGAAAAATTCCTGTTCAGATCATGCAATGCCCATCAGAGATATTTAAAAAATTGTTGAGATTAATGTGTTTAAAATCAAACTAAATATTGTATCTACTAAAACAACATTTAATTTATTTTTGACAAGTAAAATAATATATTTTTTGAAAAAAATATGTTAACTCACTTTCCCTTCCATCTCACCTTAATAGCGAATCAACGAGTCTAAGGGTAGTTTTTTTTAGCACCGTGTCTTACTAACCGTTCGGGTTATACTCCTATGTACTAGTTACACTAATGTGTTAGGGGCTAGGAGGGTTTAATTGAGAGGAAGTGCGCCTACATTTGCGTGGAAGACAAGTGTAAAACATTAAGGGAAACCCACCCTCAGTACACCCGACTGGAATCGAACCCCGATCTCCCCACCTCCGGCAGTTTAGTCCAACACGAGAGTAGCGCGTTAGACCACGCAGCCACCGAAGCGGGTTCTAAAGTAACCCACTTTTGATGGTAAACAAGTGAAACCACTTCAGTGAACGAATGGTCTAAGGCGTCATTCTAGTTTTAGACTGGCCTGCTAATGATGGGTATACAAATTCGTGTAGATTGCCACTAAAATGCTTCCTTCCTAATCCCTTCCTAGCCCATTTGAGTAATTATAAAATATGCTTATAGCTTGAACATGTAGTCAAACGTGGAGATAAAAAAAAGTGGAGTCAAAGAGTCGTAAATCTCAAGGTGAATTATAAAAAAAAACTTTTTTTTTTGAAGAACAGTTTAGAAACTTCAAACATATTTATTTGCATCCAACATTGATAACATTTTACTATATTATTTGTTTTATTTTATAGGTATTATTAATATCTATCAAAAGTGATAGCTGACGATAACATGACTTGATGTATGGATATATAAAAATTGTTTTAGTAACTTTAGTAACTACCAAATACTGTTCGTCTTACCAAAATCATGATATAGTAGTGAACACACACACATTTAAAAGAAACACAATTTAACTTAGTATTTTGGTAATATTACGGAAATAAGAAAGAGATATTTGGGCTTATGTGGTTCAAAGATTTTTTTTTTTAAATCATAAATTTCCTTCTAATTTTACCGAACTAAGAAAGTTGATAGTAATGCGATTTTTGTGACCTGGTGGTCTAGGGATAAGGTGTCAGACTTCTGTGCTGAGGGTCCGGGGTTCAATCCTCGGTCCCGGCACAGATTTATCTGATTGCCAAACCTTCCTTCACCTCTGACAAGACGTGTATTAATCACAACTTGTGAATGTGAGGAATGCCAGGCCTCCACCGTGGTTCGGATCCCACGTTAAACTGTAGGTCCTCCATTTCATTTCACAATCACCCTACCATTACACATTAGCGTAAGTGCATATAACCCGAACGGTAGTAAGACGCGGTGCTAATAATAATAATAATAATAATAATAATAATAGTAATGCAATTTTCTGGCTTTTGATAAGATTTTTTAGTACCCATTTCGGTGGCCACATGGTCTAAGGCATCACTCTCACAGTGAAGTAGACCGCAGATGACGGAGATCGAAGTTCCTAACTCAGTCGGGTAAGCTGAGGGTTTTTTTTTTCGCAAAATTGTTTTCACTTTCCCTCCACGCAATCGCGGGTATACTTTCTTTATATATAATCTTTCTAATCCCTAAAACCACTAGCGTAACTTTTACATAAGCCTATAACCAAAACGGTTAATAAGACACGGTGCTAAAAAAATAAATATTTATTCATCTTTTGTTCAGCCAACCACTTTTAGGAGACCGGTTAGACTGCGGGTTGGAACGTATTTTGATATTCGTGTGTAAAGAATGATTCGGAATTTGCTTCATGTGTTAAAACAACTCTAAATTGACTAAAAACAACATAACTAATAATTATTAACAGTTTGTGTTAAATTTATAATAGTTTTATAAGTGTCTTTATTATAAATAAACTGGACAGACTGTACTTCTTGGGTCGTTCATAGTTCAAACCACTTCTCAATACAATATGTGTTTTTAGAATGTATAAAGGTGTTAAAGTAACTAGTGTATTATACAATCTTCTTTTGTTTATTTACTTCAGAATAATGAGTCGGTATGCCATTTTAACTATGTTACTCTTACTTAATTAGCACTTGGGAAAGTTACCTTTCGCTTCGTCCCCAAACCTTCTTCGTATTGTGAAGAGAAGACGACCATAAACGTTGCTAATTAGAAATAATAAAAAAAGAAAATACATCGTTAAACGCCACGGGATATAGAACACGGAACCATTTCAAATGTTTACAATCTGTTCACTTATGCTATTTTTTTTTTCTTCTCTTTTTTAAAAAAAAGTTAAAAACAAATTTACTTTATGACCTACGTTTTAATGCTTGTCCGCCTTTATTTAAGGTGAGGTTTTCCATTTTACATGCCAAACTATTTTAGTGTTATACTTTTAATCTTAACAATAATACTAAAGTAGGTGACCTGGTGGTCTAGGGGTAAGGTGTCGGACTTCTGAGCTGGCGACCGGGGTTCAATCCTCGGTCCCGGCACAGATTTATCTGATTACCAAACCCTTCCTTCACCCTTGACAAGACGTGTATTAATCACAACTTGTGAATGTGAGGAATGCCAGGCCTCCACCGTGGTTCGGATCCCACGTTAAACTGTAGGTCCTCCATTTCATCTCACAATCACCTTACCATTACACATTAGCGTAAGTGCGTACAACCCGAACGGGTAGTAAGACGCGGTGCTAATAATAATAATAATAATAATAATACTAAAACATGCGTCGGTTGCCGCATGGTTTAAGGCGTCACTCTCTCAATAGAGCCGATGACAGGAAGATCGACGTTCGAATCCCGATAGGGTGTATTAAAGGGGGGTTTACCAAAATTGTGTTCAACTTTCCCGCCACGCAAATGTGGGTTCATTTCTCTAAATTCAACCTTCCTCATCCCTAACTCACTAACGTAATTAGAACATATGCGTATAAAATGAACAGGTAGTAAGAACCTGAGCTAAATGAAACTTTTTTTTCTTTTTGTTCAAGAAAATTGAAATATTGACTCTAAGTAGACAATCATTATTAAAACTATCATATGTCATTTATTTCTACAGGTTCATTGTCCTGGCCAAGTTTACTCCTCAAGTATGTCCTGAAACTTGATCTTCTTTCTTTGTTTGAGGTCATAAATCAGTTGCATTCTTGGTCTTCCTGTTCCCCTTTTAATTTGTCTTCTACATCACTCAATAAGCCATTTATTCTCATGATATGTGACCCATCAAGTTGGCCTTTCTTAGTAGAATCACCTTCAGAAAGGCTCTCTTTAATTTACTACTCTTATAACTTTTCATTAGTCACCCGATCTGTCCACTTTATCCTCCATATTCTCCTCTAACACCACATCTTAAAGCTTTCCAAACACCGCATATATCCCGTATATACTCACTATGTCGACACCATTACTAATTTTCAGCCTATATTAATTAATCCAAAGAAGGCGGCATTACTATAATAAATATAGCTAAACCGATCGTCCTCTTACATAGAGAAATGTTACACAAAATTTAACATTCTATTACTATTTACTATAGAAATATTTTGTGCAACTTACGTAATTTTAAATGTATGTATTATAAGCAATACTTTTGAAAAATGACGAAAGCATCAAATGAGAAGTTTGCCCTTAAATGCTTGCTAACGTTTCTCTTCTTTTCAACAAACAACCAAATTAATAAGGCAGACATTCCGAAAACTATTTTCCTCTCATAAATCTCAACTTTAAATGGGATGGCTAACATAATTACTGTAGTTAAAACACAAATCCATATTTTTGCTCTGTGTTGATGATAAGATACCAATTTCGCCAAACTTGCTGGGAAATAAAAAAAGAATTCGTGAGATATACCTATAGTTAACTAAGACTAAGAATATATTTTATGTTTAAAATTATTTATTTTATTAGGGTTGAAAGTAATTACGCTTTTATGTGTATACTAGCTTTTACCCGTCGCGGCTTCGCCCGCAATAATTGATAAAATATTTTAATTTTTAACTAAACTGTTTTGGTCATAAATCAAACTTTATTTTTTTCAAATATCTATGCGTGTTTTTCTCAGCTTTAGCTGTAAATAATATTTCCGTATTATGCAGTCTTTATTTTAACATTTTAATTATAATCATAAAATTAAAATCACGATATATCTCTTATATACGAAAAGTTTAAACATTAGTATTGTAAAATTAATGTAAAATCAAAGGTCGGAAATAGTCCTATATGTTATTCCAGGACATACTCTACCTACGTACCAAGTTTTATTCAAATCCGTTCAGTGGTTTTGGCGTGATTGAGTAACAAATACCCAAACACACAAACTTTCGCATTTATAATATTAGTAAGTAATATAAGATATTATTTTTAGAGTTTATTTTTTTAACATCAAGGAAATATGTTTAGATTTTATCAGTTGTATAATAATTCAAATACATATATTATGATAATTTTGTTCCAGGGCCAGTACAGGCTATCCATTACTTAAACTATCTAGCATAAGGTAACAGGATGAATAAGGCTCAATTTTTTGAAAATATACCAACACTAGTCATATACGTAACTATCCAGGGGGGACAGGACGAAACACTTTGAATTAGAAAGTAAAGATATTTAGCAACAAATTAATAATACGGAATTAATTATACAAGCCATATAAAAATTCGTTAAATTATTTTTATTTGAGATGGGTTTAATCCCGTAATAATTCTACAATCAAAATCTTAGATTTTCTTTCAAATCTCGAATCCAAATTCAAATCCTCGAATCTTTTAAAAAATATATATAATTTTAGTAAAAGTTAAACATTAAAAAAAAATTAATTAGTAAATATTTTAAGACTTGGTGCCACTGACAAATTATATTTGGTTTGTCATGTCTATTACGTCATAGACAATAAATACAATATTTTTTTATCAAGTCTATTATATTAATACAATTTTGTTTTTGTGAATTTGTTACCTACCATTTCCTTTTGCTAATTGCTTAAAATTGTTATTTGAAGTCAAGTTCTTTATAATTTTTTGAGTTAATTTTGAGGTAATTTATCATGAACTTAATGGCATTTGTTTTAATAAAAAAAAAAGTCCTAGTAAATTATTCAAGATTTGTGTAGCAAGTTATGATTAATGTTGGAGCAATTTTTTATTTTTTTTTTTGCTTAAAACGTATTTTTCTTATAAAAACTACAAACATACTTACCTTAACTCCTCCTACCCTCCATCCAACCTTAAGAGAATATTTAAAGTAGCTTCTTGATACTTTTTTTTTTAAGTCGGAGACTAACCTTCGTGGATAAATCACATTATTTATTTATTTATCATTTCACTATTATTCGTGAAATATAGATGGATTGGTAAGTATAAAAAAAAGAGTAGCCATTTTTTTATAATATTGATCAATGCTTGGAAATGAAATTTAATCAAAATCGTTAGAGCCGATTTTGAGAAGTTTTTTTTTTTTTGCCCATCAGTAAACTACCCTAAATTTTAGGGCTAGATATCCAATTCCAAAAATCCCTTGGGACAACCCTATGAAAAGCCTAGATTCCAAGTTTTAGCCAGATCGGTAAAATAGTTTAGGCTCTAGTTTGAGGTACAGATAGAGCGACAGACGTAAATTCAAAGATAACTTTTTTGGATCCGGGGATGTCATGAAACGTCGAAATTCATCAAAATCTCGAATTCGATTTTTTTGACGATCACAATACTTTCTCTACCTGTACGATAGCAAGAAAGTAATAAACGAAATTTAATAATGCTGCCGAAATTTGAAGAAAAATAAAATAAAGCACCCAAATGTACTGTTTTTGCAGTCGTAACTAGTTATCCCGACACTCATCTTATTAGGCAAGAACATCGTGTTTCTTTAACGTAAAATGTTCTATTCCCCGCCCCTTAGTACGAAAGGCTCATTAATGAGCCTCCAAATCTACTATTTTAATCGGCCCACCGACCGTTTAATGGAGTCGTGATACCTTAGGTAGAGAAAACAAACGCCTTCCCACCCACCTTGGTCCGTAAACGAGGCAGTTTTTGGAGAGTGATTATCTTCTGGTCGCTGAACTAAGGTGGCTTTTGGTGAATATATGAATTGATAGGTATTTTTTCGTTTCAATCCATCAAGTTGGTTTACTGTACAATTACTTAATTAATTAATTAAAACAATGTGACCAACGGCCTCAATTGGAAGGCATGTTTGGGTAAACATTTTATGTTGTGAGCGGCGAATGACATAACGAATGTTAAAAGGATCGTTATGATGAATCAATAAACAAATAAACTAGAAGCGCTGATTCAAAAAGGAGGTGTCAGCATTCCGTAGCGAGAAACCAGGCCCGGTGGCCCGGTTAAAATAAGAGGAATGGGAGCCCCTCGTGTCTGACTGCAGAAGATCTAAAGCTGGGAGGTCACGCTACCTGTTACGGGGCCACGCGGGTTAAGTCGTTGGGTTCATCAAGTACCAGTCGGGGCTTTCGCTAGAGTACAGGGAACCAGGTTCGATGACCATGCAAGGACCACCTAGCAGCTAGACAGGCCATCATTAAACCTCATAACACCTCATTCAGTCACTCGCTTTTCTATATTCACTAAGTTCATAATTTTAACTTAACTTTTAACATCACATTTGTAATAGTATAGTAATATTAATAAACCTTTTAAAAACCAAGTCTAACGTCAATCATGAACCCACACGAGTAATCACATCATCCCCCCCTTATTCTCCTCCTCGGCCAAATTCATCCTGACAGATCTTAAGGCCCACATAGATTTAGCATAGTGAAACTGAGGGAGGGGGCGGAGAGGGGGGCTAGGGGTGACAACATAAATTTAATATCAGACATCATACTACTGTTTAATTATTTTTATTTACAAACCAGCTTTTAAACACTCATAAAAGCTTGGAAATCGTTTAATTATATTTATACTCTTACTTCAAAAAAGCGCAGAATAATTTAAATGAAAATTTAAATGTAAAAATTAATAAAATATTAATTTACTATTTTTTCTCATATATTTCTGCAAGTAGATTGACTTGTTACATCTATACTTATTATTTGCAATTGCATATATTGTGGCATATTTACTAGCCACTAACAGGGCTAGGCAACCGGGTGGGTGGATGGGTGGGTGGGTGGGTGGGTGGGTGGTACGTCTGACTAACTCCTGAAGTCTGTACTCACACTCGTTTCATATAACAGAATATGGATTACTTTCATTAGGACTTTACTTACTCTCTTTCTGACGTTTGTTTGTTTATTTAAAATGTATACTCTTCATCCTGGGTTGGATAGTTTTCTTCAAAGACTGACTTTAACCTTTTATTACAGTTACACTGTAGGTATAACGACCTTGATTGCATATTCGTGCAAATTCCCGTCTAGTTTTACAAACAACAGTTGTTGTGTTTGTCTTAGCTGACGTTGTACTACTCTTGTTTTGTATTTTACTGATAAATCATGCAGTGGTGGTCGAGTGGTACTGGGTGCTAGCATAGCATCTCACTTAGGTCATCACTCATCAGCCTTATATTATATAATAGTAGAGATGTCACACTGAACGAGGGTGTACAGTACACCTGGCAGGGTGCAGACCAATGGTCGATGTTAGATTTTATTTACTAGAGTTATTTTAGGTACACTTACTGAACCACTGATTAATTAAGCACACGAGAATTTCTATGAGTAAGCACAAAGATACCTACCAATTTTTGGCGGGAAAGGTATTCTCACATACCTTCCGGGGCCACAATATACATGGGACTGACGGCTTTGCTTCCCCTCCGAAGGAAGTTGTGCTACGTATTTTTATCGCTAAAGAAAGATCCGTTGACCCCAGATAGGTTTTAACACACAAACACCGGATCCTGACGTGAGTACTCTTATCTCAAGACCACCGATGGTGACTCGATGGTTAAACAATCACTAAAAGCAAAGGGACGAAATGGTACATTACGTTATTAAAGTGATGGATGGTGATTATTATGACGAAAACACGTATCAGTTCGTTGACAAAGGCGTTATTCACGTCCAATCTAGTTTCCCTTTAAGAGGTGTGGGGTTCAAATACCAGCTAGATTTTTTTTGTGCTAGATTTTCTTTTACTTTTCCTACGCGAAAATTCTGGTGAATTTCCTTTGAATTCTATCTTTAGAGTATTTAAAACACATTACAGTAGATACGCAGATAGTGAGTAGGGGTAGAAAGCGCGGAGTAATTTTTTGTTTGTTTCTCTCACGTTTCACAAACCGTCCCAACCATACCATGCTAATGGGGTAAATAAGAGGAAGGTAGAATGTAGAGGAAATACACTCGCATTTTCACGGAGGAAAAATGGTAAACCATTTAAGAAAGCCCAACCTTATTACATCCAACCAGAATTTTAACCCCAACATCCCCGTCAGATGCAAATCAGACTATATCAGCCTGATATCTAACTTGCTTGTTCACCGATCCATGTAGAAGAATAAAAAATAAATAAAGGCAAGAGGAATCATGTTTGTAAGTCTAGTTATCATGTTCTCTCGTAGCTCACGCATCCTGCTAGTCTGGTGGGCGCCCCGGAGGAATTGCCCCCTAGATGTAGACAAGCCGCAGATCGCAACTGGACCGACATAACATCTTCCGAGATCGGTTGTCTGGTTCATGGTGGTTGTCGTAACAAGGTCAAGGTCAGTCGACTGAGGTCAGAAGTTACAGGGCGCGACAAATAGAAAACAATTATTCATGTATATTTAGTTAATCTCGTTCCTCAACATTGTGTTTAACCCCGCTTCGGTGGCCGCATGGTCTAACGTGCTACTCACGCAGTAGACCAGACTGCCGATGACGGAGAGTTCGAGGTTCAAATCTCGGTCGGGTGTACTAAGGGTGGATTTTCAAAATGATTTTCCACTTTCATTCCACGCAAACGCGTAATGTAATCTTCCTGATCCCTAACACCACTAGCTTAATTAGTGTATAAGCGTATAACCCGACGGGTAGTAAGACGTGGTGCTAAAAAAAATATATGTTTTGGGACCCCAGCCTTTTCAAATAGCGTTTTGTTGTATTTTAGAATAATAATAATAATAATAATAATATTAAAACCGCGTCTTACTACCCGTTCGGGTTATACGCTTAAGTACTAATTACGCTAATGGATTAGGAATTGGGAGGGTTGAATTTAGAGGAAGTGAACCCGCATTTGCGTTGAGGGAGAGGGGAAAACCATTTAGGAAAAACCACCCCCAGTTCACCGGACCGAGATTCGAGCCTTGATCTCCCCGTCCTCAGCGGTCGAGCTCAACACGACTAGCGCGTTAGTTAACTACGCCACCGAGGCAGGTTTTTAGGACATTCATCTCATGAATATGTTTATATTTGTAGGCATTCAAAGTTCAAACAAAGACGTACTTATTTACGAGATGTAAAAAATGGTTGGGTCATCAGACATTCGGAATCACTTTTAAGGTGCGACGATGTAGAAATTTAGTTAAGGTCCATTTTTGTCAGTATTTTGTTCAAATAATGCCTAATTTAACAAGGACCTTCTGTCAATTTAAGCAGTGTCTGGTAAAAATCTATAATGCTTATGACAAATAATCAAGAATTTGTTGATAATATAATATGTAAAGAATTAAACAAAATGTATCTAGATACTGAATAAATATCTTATGTATGCTTAGAAGCCCGTCTCCGGTAATAGAGCCAACCTGACCAGTGGGATAATCCCACGGGCGGGAGGAGAGTGAGGGGTAGCAACAATATTATTAGTACTATTTTATAGATATTACTAATAGCTATCAAAAATTACAGGTTCAACTCACGTGACTTGACATATAAATGATAGTAAAACTAGTAACATTTATAGCTGTCAGATACATTCCCGCCCATGAAAATTTGACTATTTAATATTACATTAACCACGTATTACATTTGCTGGCACTATAATCCATTGTATAACAACAGTTGCTTTATTTTTAGGTTTGCAAGTCTTGCGCTTATATAATCGTGTGTGTATGTACGCAACCTTTTATCATCCATTATTATGGCAATACACGCATGTGACGCAGGCTCGCAGAACATTCTTATAATACAATGTATTAGAAAGCTTGAAAGTAACGTTAACAATATATAGTTGGATCGATTTGGAAATAACCCGTTAGGGTAATTATATTAAAATAAATTGAAAGTAGCTAACAGTTAAACAAGATCGTTATATTTAGCAAAGTTACCAGAATAAACCCTATCTGCTAAAAGCGATATATGAAGAATACATGGTTTGTGATACTTATAAAAATGTATAGGTAGATCCAGTGAGGCATTGAACGCTTAGATAATTTTATTCTCATTGCAATCCGACTATGTAAGGCTCACGCTAGTCCCGACAACGATCCTAGGTGAAGTAATACATTCCCACCGCTGTCATGGGGAACAAGTGCAGCTCTCGGGATCACTTCGTGAGCTCAACGCCGACCGATCATTGGCGATGCTATCTGGCCTCTGTGGTTTGTGGATGGACGAGGGCAGGACTCGTAACTTACAACTCCATCGCTCGAAGAAGACTCCTCACGACACCTCACTCCTGTCCGTTCTGATAGTACTATGTGACAACGACCTACAAACACGTGCCTGTCAAAGTTCGAGGCTGCCCGCACCCATTTGACATAAAGTACGTTTCTGTTCGGGAACAAGGCGCATCAGGTCGAGACACCTTCGTTTGTCCACCCGAGTGTAGTCAAGAATCAAGCTATTTATGGCTTAGGATTAAGCCAAACGTCCCACTAATGAACAATTCCCTAACTACTTCAATAATTAGTAATCAGACCCTCTTCGGTGGTCGCATGGTCTAAGGGGTTACTCTCGCAATAGACTGTATTATTATTTTCAATGAAAACGGGGTTCAAATCCTGACAGGATGTAATGAGGATGCTTTTCCCTGAATGGATTCTTAAACTCTTTCCATGCAAATGGGGGAATATTTCTTTAAATGTTGTCCGAAGTCATCGTCAGATGTACCGAAAATGTTCTTTCTTATTGGTTTCGCACTCTTCCTACACACAAATCCGGGTGTATTTCTTCTAAAATCAGTCTTATCATCCCAACAGTGAAAATATTTGGATATCCCAAACGGGTATTAATGTTATCCACACAAAAAATAGCGACCAGACCACATCATTTTCATATTTGTTTATTTTAGAATGTTTTATTAATTGTTTTGAAAAGCTAACAAGCAAGGAAGTCTAATAGCACATGGATTCCCACTTAGATACAAAAAAATTCAGAGTTTAACCTAACTAGTTTTCCCATGAAATGGGGACAAATTTTAATCCTACTGAGATTCGAGTCAAAGTATTTTTAGAGGTTTTTGGAAGACATCTGAAGCACAACCATAAATCCCCAACTTAATCGAAGCCCCTAAAAAACCTTATATATATATATATATTGTCACAGTTTGAATGAAAAATAAAATAAGTGATAGTAAAGGGTATTAACATGATTAGAGATTTGGAGATTGGACCAGAAACTGCGCAGGAGAAGAAGTGATAGCTCGTCTCCTATCATTAGTCTGCGACTGCATACACGGCTATTTCGACAATGCGCGATCGCTCATGAGCCTTGCATTGAAATTGCACAAATATTTATGTTAAAATGCACGCCCTTCTGCTACCACGTTAGCTCGTAACTGTTCTCTCAATTACGATAGTGTTGGGTTCGAGACCCAGTGAAAGACGTACAGCTAGATCAGTGTAAGGATAATGATAATGAGAGCAGAATTACGAGTATATATGGATAGGATTATATTTAATAGTTTTGAGTCAGATTCAGTCAGTATTTGGTTATTAACGACCCCTTTATATAATGCAAAAACATATTATTTTGCTGTTAGCACTTTTAATATTTTAAACTGTCAGCTAAGGTTATTTCTATGAACATAGGATTGAGATACTACTTACGCGTCAGGCCTATGCACGTTAACACCGTGGAATTAAGGAAAGAAGATACGACTCTAAGTAAAGCGGGGTGGGGGAAGTTCTGACCGACCAAAGAGAAACCAGAAACACCACTATTATCACTTATAAAGGAATGAGATCACAAATAAACTTCTTCGATACTGACAACTGTGCAAACCTGCTATAATATCGTTCAGAGCGCATTCTTACAGTTAATGAAAATATGGGTTGGCGCATATTTCTAATAGCAACAGGACATTACGGGAAACATCAAGGATCTAATATAGTACTACCAGCTCTCATATTCACTAACAGACACAGGATATTTTGGCCGTGTGGGGAGGAGAGCAGGTATACAATTTGAACCCTTTGATGCTTTTCGGGAGATAGGTAGTCGACTTCATATTCATTGCTATTGAAATTATTGAAATTAGGGATGTTTGTTTGTTAATAAGTTCTTCATATTCCAATAAAGAGATACTGATAACATATAAAAATATGTATAAATCTATATTAATAAAAGTTTAATGGTATCTGTGTGTATGTTTATATATCTGTCCAGATAATGTTTATTACTTATCAATGAGATATTACAAATCTGAAACTTGATAAAAGTGTAGAGGAACCAATCAAGAGGTAAGAAAAACTTTCAAACTTGAAAACTGATGCAAAATAAAAATCATTCAAAATTAAAACGTGAGTTATTTAATCATTTTAATTCGTTGCACTTCTAAAGAAAGGAGAAACAAGAATAAAAATTCAAATATCAAGTACAAATAGAAATTGCGGATTATATTACAGTGACCCGTTTTCATAGTTTTGTTTGCTGTTTCGTATTTATATTAGTAAATAGAAATTACACAAATAAAGCTCAACATTCTTATTTAATTCAAGCTTACGCTTACATACACATCTATTAATTCAAATCAATTAATACTCTAATTTAAAGGCATCTTGAAAATGAAAGAGTGTAGGAAGATGCATTTACAGAAATAAGCTGTTTTGTGAAAATGTAATATCTTCTCAGGCATATATTTGCCTTCATTTTTGTATAAGATTTATCGGCTGAGCTAAGGAGACTGTGAAAAACTTTCTTTAATATATTTTCAGAGTAACTTTCCATGAAACGCGATAATCATACTCCTTAATGTTTTGATTGTGAAAATTTGGCTCTCCGACATGTGCATAACATATCGATCCTACAAAACAGAAAGTTGGAAGACTTTAAATAGAGGAAACCTCCTCATAATCTTCCGGAAATCATCCAAAATATGTCTGACACGTGCAAGGAATAAAAATGGGGTGTGGCTGTGTCATGGACACGGCCGTGTGTTGTACGTGAATACGTTTATGTAACGGGTTATATTTTTTAAATAAAATATTTTTATTTATGTATTTAGGATAAAAGCAAGGAAACAAATAATTATTGTGTTACAATATAACTTTATATACAATCGATAGATTTTGACGACAGCTGACGATTAAAACCTAAACGAACATCGTAGCTTCTCCGAGTCGAAAGTAATACTAATTGCAAATCTCGATACGCAGCAAAATAACCTCAAAATGGCGGTGCTTCCCCCTCCACCGCGCGCGATGCGTCACTGTTCTCGCTTATTGTAATGAATTCTTTGATCCTTTAGCTATCCAGTGGTATAATTTAATTTTGGATGTAGAAGAAAGATTCGAAACTACAACACCAAACTGTATCCCCCGATTTTGTTATCATTAGGTTTTTTTGGATTGCCCCCGTATGGTAGCAAATTTAAAGACGTTTTCACGTCAAAAAGTTTTCAGTAGCGTGTATTTAACTTTGAACGCAGAACAAAAATTTGTATTAAGATGACATTAAGTGATGTAACCGTCTTCAGAGGCCAAACTACTAATATGGAATGCATATGTTACACCCCAATAGTTAAACTGCCTATTTCACGAAGTGGGCAAATTTTTGTCCATTTTCATGAACTGGCCTCTTATATTGATAATATCACAAACTGGACTAAAATTGCACTTTTCTATTGCCTATTTTATGCCTTTTTTAATATCTAAAAGCTTAAATGAAATTAGCTTTAAGATACTATATTAAACTAGCGCAACCTAATCTAACCTAATCTTCCATTCTAAAATGATTAAAAGCTAAATTGACATAAAGATCAAACCTGTTCTTCACTTGCCAATTTCATGGACTGGGCAAAAACTCGTCCCGTTCATTAAATGAGGCAGCGTTGGAGCTTCCCTATTTACGAGATAGCTAGTTTATGAACTGGGCAGCACAAGCGCTGCGCAATTCATGAACAAGATTTTTTTTGCCCAGTTTGTTAAATCGTCCGGAGGGAAGTCTAGTTCATGGAATGAGCAGAAATTTGCCCTATTTATTAAATGGCTAATTTCACTTTTGAAGTATAAAATATAGGCTAATTTAAACTTTTTAAAAGCCATAAAAATAAATCTGCAGAAACCCAATTTACCTCCGACGTGTCGCCGGAGGATAATTTGGTCGTATTCCCACCTAGAGACACGGAACATTACCAACAGAATGAGTGGTTCAGTGTTTACAATAAATGAGAGGTTCTAAGACTCTACTTAACCTCTATGCCCGAAATAAATAAATAGAATAAACCTGTAAGTGCTATATCTTTTTAGTCGTTTATCGTAGAATTGCGCGCCGGCGCAGTAGGACCGGTCACGGGGGATCAGCGACCAAAGAACCGGCCCAAGCGTTTCACTGAGCGTGGAGAAATGGTAAGGGGGGGGGGGGGCTGGAGGGGTGTATTAAAGGTAAGAGTTCATGTTTCTGTGCATCGCAAAATCAAATGATTTGTAATCATTGTGGCAAGATAAATTACGTAAATATGGACTATATAATATACCTAGTCTCAATTTTTTTTTTAATTATTATAAGCAACGTCTTTTTAAACATTCCTGTTACGACTTCTTCAGAAAGCTGCACGGTCATAAGAATTATTGGTCGCACTTGGTTTGCTATGCTAAGTAGCTTAGAGCTCATCACTAGCATTCCAATAACACACACGCTGTGATAATTCATAGGATTTTTTATTTTTTATTATTTAGCACCGCGTCTTACTACCCGTTCGGGTTATACGCTTAAGTACTAATTACGCTAATGGATTAGGAATGGGAAGGTTGAATAGGAAGTGAACTCGCATTTGCGTGGAGGGAGAGTGGAAAACCATTTAGGAAAAACCACCCCCAGTTCACCCGACCGAGATTCGAACCTCAATCCTCAGCAGTCGGGCTCAACACGACTAGCGCGTTAGCCAACTACACCATCGAGGCGGGTCATAGGAATTAACATCGTATAGTTTAAACAGCTGGGGTCGACGGATTTTTCTTGAACGCTAAAAATATACAACACAACTTCCTTCGGATGGGAAGTAAAGCAGTCGGACCTATGTAGGTTGTGGCTTGTAAAATAACCCTGGAGGGAATGTGAAAATACCATTACTGGCAACATTGGTAGGACCTTTTGCTTTCACTCATAGAAATTTTCATGTATAAATTCAGAGAGTGCACGTAAAATACCTCAAATAGAAGGGGGGAAATCATTTAGTTTAAGAGGTAAATGCGTACGGATCGTGATTAAATTAAAGTATGTATTTTAGAGATGGTATGCAACGAATCCTCGATTTCTAAAATCCCTTGAATCTTATGGTATTCGAGAAGTTCAGGATGCGTAAATATCTCAAAAAGGTATCGCGAATACAAATACGAAAGTCCTGACTTGAAATAACAATTTTATGCCATTAGTGAAAGTACTTATACAGGGTGTTTCGCTCGCTCTAGGCTCCTGGGTGCTTCTCATTCCCTAATTATGTCCAATAGTTCGAAAGTTATCAGGTAAACTCAGGGCCGAGAGCGAGCCCGGTTTTCAGTAAAATACCCATAAATAAGTTTTCCTCAGGAAAAACATACGTTTCATCTTGTTAACCACAATAAGCACTCTTGATTTATAAATTGTAAACAATATTTTCAAACCAATTTTTAAAAACAACACAATTTTATTAGTGATTCGTAAACCACACTCAAATTGTTTGTTTTTATTCTTACAAATATAAATGATCGTTTATCATGAAAAATAATTCCCAAATACCCATTATGAAATCATTTTTGGGCCATTTTCCAAGAATGTTTTAAAATGTTTATAAGTTAACTTCCTTTAAATTAATTTACTAAAATAATAATAAAAATACATTATTACTAATCACATAAAATAGTCCTCAGATAATAGTTTTGAACAACATCGTTGTACCTATTTTCAGAAAAATACAATTTTTTTAGATACCATTCATCAACTTAACAACATTAACTACAGTTTAGAGGACGGGAAGATCGATGTTCAAATCTCGGTCGGGTGAACTGGGGGTGGTTTTTCCTAAATGGTTTTCCACTCTCCTTCAACGCAAATGCGGGTTCACTTCCTCTTAATTCAACCTTCTCAATTCCTAATCCATTAGTGTAATTAGTACTTAAGCGTATAACCCGAACGGGTAGTAAGATGCGGTGCTAAAAAAACACTACAGTTTAATAAAAAAATTGTAATATTATTTATATTAAAAAAATTATTTGATTATTTTGAACATCTCTAGAGCCGTGTTTCGAATATTTCAAATCAAACCAAAAATCCGTCATCAATAAACTACCATTAAACAAATTTTTACCCGTAGATCCAATATAGATTTTAATTTGTCATGTCAAACAAACACTCACCAGATATACATTTATAAAAAATAAAAAATAAAGCTATTTTAGAAAAAGATCGAATTTAAAAAAATCACAAGACAGTAAACTACCCATAATTTAGGGACCAAGGTCAAATTATAAAAATATCCTGAGGTACATGTAACATATAAATGTAAAATTTAATGGGAAACACTAAAATTATAACAGTAAATACAGGTGTGAAAGAATACGAATAAAGTGTCAACCCTTCGGTAGCCACGTGGTCTAACACACTACTCTCGCAGTAGATTAGACTACCGATGACTGAAAGATCGAGGCTCGAATCTCTATCAGGTGTACTGAAGGTGGGTTTTCCTAAATGGTTTTCCACTCACCCTCCACGCAAATGCAGTACACTCCCTCTAAAAATACCTTCCTAACCCCAAAAACCATTAGCGTAATTGGTACATAAGCGTACAACCTGAACGGTAGTAAACGGGTGCTTGAAAAAGAAAAGTGCCCCTCTTCACCAGGCCACCGGTTGCGAACTCTTGTACCACATACCAGTCGCGATAAAGACGTTTGTGGCTGTGCGCGCATGAGCAGAACGGACAGGTTGTCCCGAGGGTAAGTCTTCTTTTGTCGGTTCCAATAAGACCCATTGTCTTCTAGGTATTGGCGATAAACCGTGATTGAGCGAATTGGACCAGTTTGATGACGCGCCGCGTTTACAGATACGGCTCGATATTTTGGTCGTGGTTGGGTTTAACTACACTTTCTTCTCAGTGGCGGATCCAGGAGGGGATGATGGGGCCAATCGCCCCCTAAACCCGCATGAAAAATAATCAAAAATATTAACACCAAACCAATACTTTAATGTTTTAAACTACGTTTGAGACTTTAACATCTCAGTCACCTATGTCCTATATGAAGTAATCAATCAATAACTCATACAACTTTGTAACTTTTCTGTATTCTAGAGCTAAGATTAGTATGATATGTATTAAAAAACGTATTTATTCTATTAATACTAAAACATTTTAGGCCCATGTACATCTTTATTACTTTAATTCTTAAAGAGACTCTTTGTTTTGTTTTATTGTTTTGTTGTGTTAAAACTACAAATTTGTTAGTTAGAAAGTGTACGTTAAATAATTCAAATAAATGAAAATGAAAGGTTTAGTCTCATTAAACGGTTGTTATACTTGTGATAATGTGCTTACTTCTTAAATGGGAGACCAGAGATCAATTTTAGACATTTTACACAAAAAGTTTTTAAAAAATATGTGTACCTCTACTCATCGTATTTTGAATTTATTAAAACGACAAAATAATTTAGGTGTAGGTGGATACATTCTGACTGAACGTGGGTGGATCCACCACACCTGTGAAACCAGAGGGAAAAATTCTAGTTTTTAATTATGCGTCGTTCCATCTTTTACTCTGCAGGCTTTTGATAGTTGGTAAACATTGATGTAACTCGGACATAACAAGTAAAGCACTGAAACATCTCTTGTAAGAATAGTAACCCTGGTCCAGCCGGCGCCTCGTGTGGTCAGAAAGATGTTCTCTGCTAGAGCGGGATAAGGGACATTCAAGAGGTAGAGGACACATCACCCTTGTGCACAGGCTATACCTGATCCTCAGCCTTACAAATGTGCAGTTGTTAAACTATTGACTTTTTAACATGTTCGTCATAAACGGACAATTATTGTAATCCTAATTGTCAGTCTACGTAAGCTCTTGTTTTAGACCAAATTAAGTGAAAAAAGGGTTGAACATAGTTTTAGAAGACATCGAGTGACTCTAGATGAATATTTGTGTCTTCTCTCTCTAGTGAAATCATGTTTAAAATTAATGTTTTTTAAATGCCACTTGATGGCATACCCGTATTGAAGGACTCAAGCTCTCCTATAGAGCGCAGCTATTTTAACCTGGAGGCTGTGGGTCTGTTGGATAACTTCTCTGTGCACTTGTGGGAACATAAAGTCTGTTCACCGTAGGAATTGTTTTCTGAAAGGCCTTTTTTCCTACCAGAAATCTATTATATAGTAGGATATTGGTAGGAAAAATACCTTTCAGAGAGTAATTCCTACCGTGAATGGAGTTTTAGCAGAAGGTACACACGGTCATGGTAAGCTATGGTCTTTATTTCCCAATAAACCGCTTCGGTGGGCGAACTTGCTGCAGAGGAAAATGTTACAGATTGAATCTTGACCGGATGTTTGGAAGCGGTTTTACCCCCCCCCCCCCCCCCCCGCCTCCCCAAATGGTTTCTCACTCTTCCTACAAGTAAAGAGTGAGATAGCCCGGCTGGTGGTAAGAAGTGGTACACAAAACTGTAATCTCACAATAAAACTGTATGAGCTTTTAAGGTAGGATTTAGAGGAGCACGATTGTCAGCCAATTTGGCCATTGAGCTCAGCGTGTAACAAAAACCTTCAGAAGTTTGGCTTATATATACCTTTGGGTCAAAGGTGACCAGTGATCTTACGTCGTGAATTAGGGAGGCTACGACTGATCATAGTTCGTTATAAATACGGTCCAAGTTCTAATAACTTCACATTTGTGCAAGTGCCTCGTGGAAATTAATTTCAATGTTGAAAAAAACACCTTGGTATATTACCGACATGACTAGATTATAGGCTAGTAGACTATTGTTAATTGGCACCCACACTTGTGGCTGAAATGTCTAAGTAGTTAGACTTGCAATGTATTTGATCACCACTGACCGGACGGTCAGAGATTGAACCCCGGCTAAATCAATTGAGTTATTTTTCTATGTGTGATTTTCCCATCCTATTTACACAATATTGGGAATGTATTGTTTCGCTAATATTACTTCCATATACTTAAAACTTATATAACATAGTTGATAAATCTTGTGAGAAATTACGAATTAATTTTATAGTCATTCATCAATCCTATCTTAAGTTGGGTGTATAGGAGACGCGAGAAAAAGATATTTTTTTTGCAGTTTTTTATATAAAAATATATTTTTGGTCCAAAGAAATCTTATATTGCCCCAGTAGAAACATAGAGTTTAATTTTCTACACATGGTGATATCAACAGTTCTTGAATATCTGTCAAGGGTGTGCTGGAATTTAATGAACACTTTTTCTACATATTTGAAAAGTTTGTCACCTAATACCACTATGCTCATGATGGGTATTCAACAACTGTTGATATCACCATGTGAAGGAAATTAAACTAATTGTTGGTATTGTAGATATATTGTATTTATTTCGGAAAAAAAAAAGTTTTGCTATAAAAACTGCAACAAAAAATCAGCCTTTTATTACGTCCCATACATCCCCACCTTAAACTCTTAGAAATTGAGGTTCATTTATTACTTGCTACATTGTCTATTCTATAGACTTTAAGTGTTCCGGTCTCAGCTCCGGTCCATGTTGTGCAACTATTAAATAAACCACTTTTATCACTCTGTTCTTATGGGCTTTATATTTTTTCATCTTTGAATAAAAATGTTATAATAAAATAATAAAACACAATAAAATTGGTGAAACATTCCCTCTACCCATACTCTCAAAAGGCATTAATTGTTTAACTCATTGAGATAAGAGAGTTAGTCAAAATAATAGAAATTAATTTCTTAGATCTAATATAAAACTCGTTCTACAAACATTTAATACATGGAGCTCATCAGCATCTAAAACAGTTTGAGACATATCCATGCTTACGTTACATTGGTGTAGAATGGAATGCGAGCTAATTTCGGTGGTTTTAGGGGTTCTATAACAACAACAAAATCCTCTTTTGGCAACAAAAAAATTACAATATTTCTTCAGTAAGCTGCGTTTAATTTAGTTTTCTCCATATTCTGTAGTATTATTGGCAGTACTTGAATACTTGTCATGAGAATCGCAGAATTGGACAAGGACTTATATTTTCATTTAAAAAGCAGGCTTGTCACGCTCGGGGATAGGGGGAGAATTCCCCCCCTACTCCCCTCTTGAAAGTTGGGAATTTTGTGAAGAGTCGAAATCTTGAGTTAGGAAATTCTAGAATTATTCCGTATCATAGTACTTTCGGTTATGGAGGTTCTTGACCGTAGATGTTTGCATATTTTTTTTTTAAATCTACCAACTGTCAACCCCCACTCTCTAAAAGTTCCCAACTTCATAATCCATGGAACATTGAGAGGAGATAGTTTCTGTAGTTGATTGTATAGAAAGTTTAGTCAATCAAGTTGGCTAGTAGCACTTGTCATTTCCTACTAGTTTTAAAGCTACTACTAGTAGCCTATTAGACACCAGTAGCCTTAAGAAGTTTAGGTACAAGTTGGTCACTTGATACAGCCTGGAGTTTTTATGACCCGAAACTTGCTAGTTTTCCTACACGCAATGATGGTGGATGTCAAAACAAATAACACTTGTTGATTGAGAAATCCATCATTAACAAATAACATTAAAATTACAGTTGCCTAAAACCTTGATTCAAGGCCCAATAATTGCATCAAATTTTATCATTTTCCCGGGGAGAACCCCATGGCCCCTCTATTTTCTATACCCCCAGACCGCTTGGGGTTCTTAACGTTGCCCTTTTTCCCTGGGAATATTTTAAATTTCATAAAGCCTAGAGTTGAGAAATTCACCACCGCCCCTCTCCTGTTATTGGGTGAAATTATTTTATCAAATAGATTGGTTTCACGAAGCTAATTTTCAATATTAATATTAGTATTAAATGTATCTGTTCAAACTCTAGGCCTACTATGCTCATGACAAATATTCACTATATGAGATTAAAACTGCAAAAATAATGACTGTAGCACACCTTTTCTACCCCCTCATCTTAAATCCAACTTAACATTCTATGAACTGGATATTAACCAATCAGTCTCTATTTTCGATGTGTGTAGGAAGGCATAGTTATAGTTTATATAACCAACTCGAAAACTGGCGTCGTGGTTCATTTTTTGTTTGGTATTTTTGACCGGAAATTATTTCTGATTGATCTAACATTGTCAGGCGTCAAGTAATATTTGACCAGGATATGATGACTTACTGCTCTTTCCATTAGTTGTAGATTTATCTCTTCTCCCTCATTAAAGAACTCTTTGAACATTCTTCTCTGTGAGAGCGATATTAACTACAGTCGTTGCCAGAATTGATGACCATTGGATGCAGAGCCTCTAGAAACAGGATACGATGGGCGGTAAGCTCATTTTAAACGACTTTTTAAGCGTATTTTTGGAGTTGCAAGATAAAGCTTGATGTAAAAAAAAGGGCTCTAGATCTCGCATTTCTCTAACAACCAAACAGTAATTTTTTTGAAAGCTCACAATAGAAAATGTTAAGATATTTGAGAACTAGCAGTGAGTTTTCCTCTTTACCTTGAAAGAATTAGTTTCGAATTTTCTCTACGTTCTTTCTTATTGACATGACAATGGGTAGTTGTTGGCTAGGAGCGAAAAGGAATATAAACATAGAGAAAATAGAGAAGTGGTTTCAGAAAACCACACAAAACATCGTACTTTAAGCTGTGTGACCTGATAGCGATTGATACTTTCTCGATGTCCGTGGAGAGTTTAATTTTCTTCACATATCAACAGTTGTTTAATATCTGTCATGAGCAAAGAGTAATTGGATGAGAAACTTTTTAAATGAAGAGAAAAGGTTTTTCATTAAATTCCAAGACACCTTTAACAGATATTCAACAACTGTTGAGGTCACCGTTTGGAAAAAATTAAATTCTTATATTTCTACCGGAGGATAATTTGATTTATTTTAATAAAAAAAAAGTGTTGATATAAAAACTACAAAAAATACTGCCCTTAACTGGTGTTACCTGAACTCCTACCTTAAATAAAATGAATTGATGCAAGTTACCAAATGTTGTCATAATCGTTGTGGGCCATCCTTCGTGTCGAATAGCATACACCTCGACTTAAGTGTAAATTCAACTCGCTGCGACCACCCTTGATTAAAATATATTTGACAAGGTACAGTTGAATTCGTCGAATTAATACAAGACAAGAGAAAGTAATCTCTCTTTAGAGAGCTATAAATCTCGTTGCTCAACATTAATGAGGTACAGAATATTTCATCAAAATAATAATGATATGGCAATCTAGCTATTGTCCTTTAAAATTATATTATGTTCTCAGCAGACTGCGCTGTTGTTTCAATTAGACGAAGACTAAGACAAATAGATTTTAATTTGATGCATTTCCACATTTAAAAAAATGCATGTACAATTAATTAGGTCACCAAGTGGGCATTGCGTCAATGGAACACTTAAGCGTTTTTGGAACACACATTAGAGAATTTTAGTCGTTACAAAAAATTAAATTAATTATTTGTGTTTAAAAAAGATAAATTCAGTATAATTTAAATATTTAAAATTGAGCTTTGAAAACAAGGCTATAGTAAAATATGACTTAATAATAAATTATTTATTAAATTATTTATCGTTAAGTCAGATATTATTATAGCATTTCTTTCAAAGATCAAATTTAAATATTTAATTTATACTGAATTTACAATCTTAAACAAAATAAAGTAAATAGTTTAACTCTTTGTACACCAACTCTAATTTGTTCCAAAATTATTTTTGTCTTTAACAGAACAGGTTTACACTTGGCTATAATGCCAAAATGTACCAGAATTAAATAAATGCTTTTTTTCAAATATGTGAGTAGATTGATTTAATGAATTCCGAATGTGTCGTTCGTTAACTTACAGGGTATAGTTCAGTAATTCCTGAATTACAGCTTCTAACTAAGTCACTATCGAACTTCAATTGTAGCTCAGATATTGGAACAATGATTCTTATTGCTTGGAGATGTGATCAAGGAAATGTCAAACAATAACCACCTTTTAACTCAACAAGCCTGACATACTAATGTCCATTAATGCTCTCGCTTGAAATTTTGTCAATTTGTTTCTGTAACAAATCTTTAGAATAATCGTGATTATCTACTATCGCGTCACCTTTAGTTCATTTCTGGAAGACAAACTATCCCGTCATTTGAAAGAATAATTCAATTAAACCATTCTTTGGCTAACTATAAATCTCTCAAATAATCTGATAAATGAATCAAATTCACAAATAGTCTGTGACAAAAACTAATCTTTTGTCAGTTAGGCCATTCTTGCGCTAGCTTGGTTCCATTGAGGTAAAGCAAGTCTTCATAGTGACCACACCTCTTCCTGCGGATTGTGTCTTCAGCCGAGACACAACTCCAAGCCGACAAACGGTTGTGCAATATTACCCCTGTGGGGGGTGGGGTGCGTAAAGTGGAGTCCTCGCTAGTTAATTAACTACTAACGCAAGCAGGATCGGACCTATTTGTGATTTCCGAGATATTCCCGCAGTGAGTCTTGTCCCCAATTCCCAGTCCCCAAACAAAAAGTTTGGTGCCACAAAAAAAGTAATCTTATTTACCAAACAGTCCTGGTTGAATAATTATGTATTTCTATTATTCTGTCTTACGATTTAAATCATAAATTGTATTTCTGTTAGTTTTGCATAAAAGTTGAGGTTTGTAAGAAGTAGTAAAACTCAAAGTTGTAGTTTTTTTTTTTCTCTTTTGAAATTTTAAAATTAATTTTATTTCTGATATTGCTTTATTTCATAGACCTAATTTATTAGGACTGTACAATAATATGTATTTAAAAATATGTATTATGTAGACTTATCATTTACATGGAGACTATACCCAATGTTTTTACAAGTACCTCCTGGAAGGCTTTTTAACTTATAGATTCCTTCTAGAAGGTTCTTTATAAGAAAATCGGGCTTTACCTTCTCCTCTATCATCAATAATTTTAGAGTGTCTGTCCCTGTAGATGCCAAGGGGAAAAAATGTATCTTTGTCTAAAGCCCGGTTCACACGCAAAGTTTTGTACAACGTTTTGCCATCTTAGCTCAAGACGTTGCGTGTGAACCGGAAAACCGTGCAATTTGTGAAGTGCGTGGAAATTGTATACGGAGACAAGAAAACAGAGCCCAACAGTATATTTATTGGTGAACTTCACAGACATATCGGTGCGTGTGGACACTCCTTTCGTCTTTTCAACACATGTTAGCTCAATTTTCTTTCGATGTTGGTACAGGAACAATAATCGTGGAGTTAAAAAAAGTTCTGTTTTTCTTGATCAATTTTTTTTTATTATTGTTTAACGACGACTGATCTTTGTCGATGTTACGTGAGTTTCTTAAGGACACCCCGGAATTTGTGTATTTTCAGTATCCATGAATGAACCATCTTGATCGTCGCATGTACATGTACTTAAATCGCTTGGTTTGCTTACGTTTTGCAAGACAAATTGCAACAATTTACCAGACTAGCCCTTTCTCGATGATAGATTCTGCGAAATTGAGTAGGAAAAAAACTGTGCTGAAAACTGTACTTAGTGGATACCCTTGAATTTCAACGTTTTTTCATACAGTTTTGACCCGCCTCGGTGGCGTAGTTAGCTGACGCGCTGGTTTCATGTTGAGCTAGACTGCCGAGGATGGGGAGATCTAGGTTCAAATCTTGGTCGGATGAGATTTCTTTTTCCTTAAATGGTTTTCCACTCTCCCTTCACACAAATGTGGGTTCACCTCCTCTAAATTCAACCTTCACAATCCCCAACCATTAGCGTAGTTATTAATTAAAGCGTATAACCCGAACGGGTAGTAAGACGCGGTGCTATAATTCTACACAGTTTTTTTTTCCCTTGCCCAGTCATAACCGAGTAATAAAACGTCGCGTGTGGACCGGGCTTCAGACCCCGAGTCAATTCCTCTAGCGCGCACTTAGCTCCGTCTTTCTTCACCGTCTGTCCTGAAGCAAGTGTGGACCGAGCTTCAGACCCCGAGTCAATCCCTCTAGCGTGCACTTAGCTCCGTCTTTCTTCACCGTCTGTCCTGAAGCAAGTGTGGACCGGGCTTCAGACCCCGAGTCAATCCCTCTAGCGCGCACTTAGCTCCGTCTTTCTTCACCGTCTGTCCTGAATCAAGTGTGGACCACTCTTGTCGCTCGGTGTCACAGGCGCCCACTTGTCACCCGAGGTGGTCAAGTGACCAGGAATACTGCTATGATGAAGTGGAGGAAGGGGGGGGGGGGGTACGATACCTCGTGAGGACGTGCTCCGTCTTCTGGCCTGGCCGAGATTAGGTTAAGGGAGGACAGCTGTCACCTTCACACTTGGCGAGTTTTAATTAAATAACTTGTCGTATAGTCCAATCTTTACAGTAAAGGTCTTATATGACAGCTAGAAAATAGATACGAGATCACCTTTCACATACTCCATGCGTCGACTCATGTGATCTGGAGCTGTCAATTTTATTATTATTATTATTATTATTTAACACCGCATCTTACTACCCGTTCGGGTTATACGCTTAAGTACTAATTACGCTAATGGATTAGGAATTAAGAAGGTTGAATTTAGAGGAAGTGAACCCGCATTTGCGTGGAGGGAGAGTTTAAAACCATTTGGGAAAAACCACCTCCAGTTCACCGACCGAGATTCGAACCTCGATCTCCCCGTCCTCGGTGGTTGAGCTCAACACGACTAGCGCGTTAGCCAACTACGCCACCGAGGCGGTTCTGTCAATTTTGATAGGTATTATTAACACAAGTAAAATATCACTAAAAATATCGTAAAATGTTATTAATTTTGGCCGCTAAAAAAGTATGTATTTCTTAAGAGAATCTTATACTATCCTCTGCGTCAAAGATCTCTAAATGTCTCTGGTTGGAATCCTAACTTGGGATGCTGGGCGGGGGAAGGAAGGATATTGATAGCTATTGATACTAAATACTAAAACCCTCATAAGGACTTGGTTGAAACTATTCGTTTAAAGTTTTTATTTTAGGGGCATCATGTTTGCTTTCAAGATTGATATAGCAAAAATGTATATCATAGTCAAAATATGAACTTGGATTACAACGTTTGGCCAAAGCTAAAATAATTTTCCTTAACAACAGCCTAGGTTCAAAGAACGTACCTGCAAATACGTAGTTTGGCCTAGGTTTTATTAATTTACCTGTCACTTTTGTTAAAACTGGTTAACGCATTTGGTAGTAATCGCGGAACAAATATACATTAGAAATGCCAAAATGCCTAGTTAAAACGATTCTTCGCTCCACTCGGTTAACTAGGCAAGAAAGAGGCACTGCGTCTTACTACCTGTTCAGGGTTATACGGATATATGATAATTACTTTAATGCAAAAGTGATGAGGAAGGAAACATTTTATAGGTAATCTACCAGCATTTTCGTGGAAGGAGCGTGGGAAACCATTTAGGGAAAAACCAATTGTGATCCAATTGGAATTTGAGCCCCGATCACCCCATCAACAGAAGACAAGTCCACGAGATTGTCGCCTTAGACCGTTTTGACACTGAAGTGGGTGGCAAGAGAGTTGGGTGTCTAATATTGGGATTACTGTCTTTGATTAAATTAATTTATAAATTGTGTGCAAGTATAGAAAGCGAACCTTAACGACCCCCCTTATAAATGATATTCCGCGACTGAGCTACATCAATTGTAGCCCAGTAGTGGAAATATTAGCCAGTACTGATGTACCGTTGCCCAGGGGAAGCCCGAATGTACTAATTGCACATCATTTTCATGGAGACTCTTTCCATGTCTCGAAGAGATGATAGTGATTATGAGGGTGTGGAATCAATAGAAACACTTAAACATAACTTAAGACGAATTAACCAAAACCTGGTGACCATGGTAACTCTCCTTTCAGGAAAATACCCAAGCTACCATCTGACAATCGAACCCGGGACTTCTAGGCTTGTAACCAGGTGCATTGACCATTACACCACGAGGACCGGTTACTACCCTAGTTTAAATGAACACGTACATCAATATACTCTCACACCACGTGACCACTAACATCCTCAGGAAATATAATCGTAGTCTTTCACTAGTGGTCGATCAACGCCTGGAGAGAATGACGGATAAACGCCCTAGATAACGCTAGAGGCGCCAGGGTTTAAGAGACTGACGCCTAAGACTTCTCGGTCAAGGCATAACCTGGTTGTGAAGTTGTTATGTCATGCAATTAGTTAAGAGCGTCCATCATAGCAGACCCAACTCGGCTCTCGGCACGCGCGGGATATGGAAAGATGGGTAGGGGAAAAAGAAAAGACCAAGAAATGCCAGAAATGTGTGCAGTGCATTCGTATTTGAATGATTACTCGAAATTTTCCGCGGTGACATTGGGGGACAAAGCGACAAAGTTTCTTGTTAATAACTACAGTATGTCCCTATTATCACATAATAAAGATTTGTGCACAATGCTTAGCTGTGAAGCTTTCTAAAATGGTCAAAAAGGCCTTTTCAACGCAGTTTTTATCAAAATATTATTTAATATTTCAACAATATTCTGTATTAAGAACTTATTTTAAGTATTTATCTGCATTAATGTTAAATCAGAAATGATCCACGTGCAATATTGTTCGTGTTAATTTACTATTTCAAGCCGACTGTATCACGGAGTTGATTGGCATGTGATGCACTCTCTTAAATCTGTCTGCTAAGTGATGAAGAAAATACTATTATAATGACATAATTATTAAAAAGAAACTCTTGTCTATAATATAATCAATGAAAGGGTTATTAATTCGATGATTGAAATCCGACGTTATGCCTCACGAGAAACATTTCAAAATGATGTTTAAATGTCATCCACTTTTTGAGATCTCACTTTGAACCATGCTTGGATACTTTATTGACAGGTTAAAGAAGCTTCAAATGGATTATTCCGTGTTCGACGACAAAAATGCCAGAGTTTTTTTTTTAATCAGATGTATTACCTCTCTTTAGTTGTAAATGTGTTTTGAAATTAGGGATTACATTTTCCACTGTCACTTTCTAAAGTAAATCCTTTTCAAATAGTTGTATGTTGTTTTCTAATACGAGTGGTTTTGGAACTCTCCGAATATATTTTTAGGAAAGATTCCTTCCTTACTGTTTTGTATAACTTATGGACAGAGAAATTCACAATCATTTAACTATTAGCAATGGAGGTAATTGGTATAAATCAACTATAAGAGTGGCATTATTACTAGGATTAAAGGTGCTTCAACACAAAAGTGGCCACTAACGCCGAGTATTTCTTAAACTCATCTATAAAGAAGAATTTGCGTCTGTATCTACATCAATGAACGCCGAAAGTTCTAACCGCTTCGTACAAAATTTGGTACAGTCAGTGAGGTCACCAAAAGAATGTGATCAAAATTATTTCATTTTGAATTCTAGATCACAAAGTTTAATCAGTCCCATATGTTATATTTAATAACGGCTTAGCTACAGTTTATTTTTCATAGAAAGTGCCGTTTAGAGAAAAAAAAATGCAGCCAAAATTGATATATTTTACTCTTTTGTTAATGTTATTTAATAGAGTGTGATAATATATATCAAAAGTGACAACTGCAGATCACATAATCTGACGTATGTTTACATTATATCAGATCTAATAACTTTTCTAGCTGCCAGATAATGTCCTTCTTATGGAACTTGGGCTATATAAAGACTATATTACATTATAGTGGCCATATTTTCTCTGGTATTTCCTGGAACGGTCAATCTAAAATCACTGGTGGAGGCTAAATATGTTGCCTAATTTTCATATGAAGAACCTTATGTGAAGGCTATAAAAGCTAATAGGTCTACTTTTACGTAGTAACGTTAATTCATTTGATCTGCAGCTTTTTACTTTGATAGTTATTATAAACTAGCAATCCTGCACGGCGTTGCCCGTGACCCACTGTGGTATAAGAATGATATAAGCCCCACCCCCCACCACCCCTCCATGGTGCCAGATTTACAAATGGAAACGTTATCTCTGAAACGTAATTCTAAACCAGATTAAAAATATTTTTTTCAAAAATTTGTTAAAAATCGCTTAATTAAAAAGCTAATTAAAAATTTAAAAATCCGGCTTCGAGGTGCATTCGGACCCCCTTCCGTCCACCTATATTAAGAATTTCAGATCTCTGCGTGCCGTAGATTTAGCTGGGCAACGCACAAAACATTCACACAGACAAACATTCTTTTATTATTATAGATAGATATTTATGCTTGTATTTTCTTAAAGGCTCTTAGTTGAAAATATGACGCTAGCTGTCATTTAAATGGTATGTAATTATTCATCCTTCATTTATATCAGGACCATGTTTACTACCTGTTTATGTTTTATGCATATCTACTATACTTAATGACTTAGGGAGAAAGAAGGTTGAATTTAGAGGAAGCGTACCTGAGCTCGCGTAGGGAGAGTAGAAAATATTTGAGGAAATAAACATTCTCAGAACACCCGACGGGATCCGAACCCCGATCTCCCTCTCATCTCAATGCAAGCTGAAGTCATGTTTTTTTAGTATTATATTACTAAAAATAGTCAGTAAATTAAGTAGGTAAAGTAGCGATACACAATAAAAACGCTAAGACACAGTAAATGAAAATACTGGACTAGTCTACGCAATCTGGGCCCCTACACGATCAGTCAGACTGTCAGTCCTAATATGACAGTATGACTGTCAGTATGCATCAGTATTTACAACAAGACCATACACGGTCAGTCTTTGTATCATTATTTTTGTCAGTCTCGGCTCCTGCATACAACATACAGCAACATGGATGATAAGGAAAAGGCATGGGCAGACTATGTTTGCTACTAAGACTGAAGGAAGTACTGACGAGCGTACGTACACGGTCAGTACTACTGTCAGTACTACTGTCAGTCTCTCTCACCGCTTGCAAGACTGATGGACTGAGACTGATGTGATCAGAAAATTCGGATCATATTAGTATTTTCGTAAGTACATCCATCAGTCCATCAGTACTGCCCCTACATAATCAGTCAGTCTGTCTTATTACGTTATTAATACTGACAGTCTGACTGATCGTGTAGGGGTCTTATAAGAGCTAAAAGTTATAATAATTAATTAATTAAAAGTATGAATAAGTGAGAAACACTCGTCGCTGGCTATAATGATTTAATCTTAATTCGGACTACCATTAAAGGCTGCGAGCTTAACTTCCATCATTCTACTATGACGCGGCCTATAAGATAGGACCATAGTGTAGCTCATAAAAGTAAGAGTAAGCTGAATTACACATTGTGTTGGGATTTTGCTTTTAAACTGGGATGGAAGGGGATGCGAGGAAAGGCCAGCTTTTTTTTTTTTTTGTAGTTTTTAGGGCGAAACTTTTTTTGGCCAAAATAAATAAAATACTGCTCCAGTACAAACATAGAACATAATTTTCTTCAGATGATGACCTTAACAGTTGTTGAATATCTGTCAAGGCTGTCCTGGAATTTAATGACAAATTTTTCTTGTCATTTAAATGTTTCTAATCTAATGCCGCTATGTTGGTGACCTATATTCAACAACTGTTGATATCACCATGTGAATAAAATTAAACTTTATGTTGGTATTGAAGCAGTGTTTGATTTATTTTACAAAAAAAAAAGTTTTGCCTTAAAAACTGCAAAATCATTGGCCTTTTTTCGCGTTCCCTTCCATCCCACTATAAACTCTTAGTAGCTAACTTTAATAAAACATTTTTTATTTAATTCATTTCGTTTTAAAATTTCATCCATTTACTTAAACACAAAAAATACACAAACAATCAAAATTTTTTTGTTTTTTTAAATCAAGAACCACCATGGTCATCATTGTTAATGAATTGATCCCCGATCGGTAAAATAGTATTTCAAGTACAGTTTATTTTTTATCACCGCGTCGTACTATCCGTTTGGGCTATCCCTCTTATGTACTAATTACAGAAGTGGTTTTAGGGATTAGGATGGTTATATTTGGGGCAAGTGTACCAATATTTGCATGGAGTGAGAGTGGAAAACCACTTTGGGGGGGGGGAACCTCAGTAAACACGACTGGGATCGAGCCTCAATCCCCTCGTCATCAGGAGTGATGCCATATACCATGTGGCCAGTGAGGTGGGTAAGGACCTTAGTTCAAGCCCTTTCTAATCCACCTTAGTTTTTTGTACAGATAAAAAAAATATTCTTCTTCGAAGATACGTACTTCTTGGCTATAGTATTTGAACACTTATATGGCATGAAGTTTTAAACCGTGAAATCTTCCTACATGGAAAGTACGATCAATCGTCTGCACAGTTTAGTAAGTACTCAAAAGTCCCGTTTGTCGCGCCACCAGGTAAAGAACTGTTCGTCTACACCTCTCCCCCTTGGAGGGGTCACTTCTCAGTGGTGTAGCCTATATTTAGGGTGTTCCTGGGCGTAACCAGAGAGAGAGACACCTTAAGATCGTCCAGCCCTGTAATTTGGACTGTGGGCCGGGTGTGTATTGTGATCCAATCAGATCTCCGGTCCTACGAGTTAACTAGAGACGCTATGTTTGACGATGTTACCGTATTATTCAAGCAACACGCCCTTGTCATAACGGGCTTTACGGGAGGGGAAAGGGGAGTGTCATAATATCAGTGTAATCTTCGGTATCGATAACAACTACTTTATAATAGGGTTTGACTTATTTCTACATTTTTTTCTATTTGATTTATGAAGAAACTTTGATAATTTGTATTGTGAGGTCTAAAACTTGTTTATTCATACATAAATAGGGTCATTTTCTTTAAAATAATAAAATAAAGTATTCATACAATGAAATATATATGGTGGTCTGAATTATCAAGGCCTTTGACCTTTAAATTTTAGTTTTTTATATTTTGCATAAAACGATAGGTAGAAACATACTTTTTTTTACTGCATTTTAGTACTCATCCATATTATAATTTATAATAGGAATAGGAATTTATAGTACACAAATTTGGGGGTAAAGATAGTGGAATGTTGACCTTGCATCAGGACCCAATTTATTGTTGGTTCAAACCCAGCCAAGGTCAATAGATTTTTCTTGAGCTATAAAAATCCAAAGCACAACTTCCTTCGGAGGGGAAGTAAAGCCGTCAGTTTCAAGTCGGTTATGGCATGTGTAAAAGAACCCTGGAAGATATGTGGGAATATCTTTACCGGCAAAATTGGAAATGAGGGCGTGGAATGATCATTTTTCTAGGGGGAGGAGGGAGTTCATCAACAAATTCTAGGGGTTCCTGACACCCGGAACCTACCCTTTATTTCAAACTTTTCATAGTTAGCAAATAATGTTTTGAGTAATTAGTTATATTGAGATGATAGGTGGGGGAAGGGTAATAGACCTACCTACATGAGCTACAAACTTCACTTCTGACAGTTGTTCTGTTATTTGAACTGCTCTTTTCTTGGGGTGATTCTTCAAGTAGGATCTTACAGGTGATAACAATAATGTTAGACTCATTTTCTTGGACCCCACTTACTCGTCTCATTCCAAGAAACATCCATTGTTTTACAATACCAGATGAATTTATGAGAAAAGAAGTACATTACAGTATTTAAAATGTTGACAAAGATGATTTTACAATCGGAAGTTTTACAAGGTGTATCTTGAAGGGTAATATTAAGATATTCATTAATATATAATAATAAAAGGGAGTATTTGTGTGTGCGCGCACGTGCGTGATGCCCAGCCAAATCTACGGTACGCAGAAATCTGAAATTGTTAATATAGGTGGACGGAATGCACCTTGAAACTGGATTTTTAGATTTTTAATTAGCTTTTGAACTAGGCTATTTTTAACAAATTTTTTAAGAAATTTTTAATCTGGTTTAGAATTACGTTTCAGAGATAACGTTTCAAAATGAAATCGGGCACCATAATTGGAAGGGGGGGGGGCTTATATAATTCTTGGACCACAGTGGGTCACTGAAAACACCGTGCAGGATTGCTAGTTACTAATATTTGGTTGATATCTACAATTAAAATTGTAGTAAGAGTAAAAAAAAAACTTTAACATTAGGTTTTTATATGTATTTGTGGAACCCCTCTGTAAGGAGGCGTCCAACAAATTTCAGGAGGGTACTTACCCCCCGGATCCCCACCTTTCTACGCCCTTGATTGGTGGTAGGTCCTTTCGCGCTTGCTCATAGACATTCTTGTAAGCGGATGTAATCATTCGGTTCAGAAAGTGCACGTTAAATACCTCAAACAAATTAAATGATAGTCGAATACAATTTTAGGAACACACACTTTTAGTAAACCAGACCACGATTCTAGCAACAACCTAACCGTAACCAGCAAACCAGTATATTACGAGAGTGATTCCAGCCTTAAGCCACGTGACGTGCGGCAGAAGGGAGCGCGAGTAATTCTACAGTTTTTATAGCATTACATTTTTTTTGGCCAAAATAAATCAAATATTTCTCCAGTAGCAACATAGAGTTTAGTTTTCTGTACATTCTAATACCAACAGATCTTGAATATCTGTCAAGGATGTCCTGGAATTTTGTCAAAACTTTTTAAATAAAAAGAAAATGTTTTGACAAGTTCCAGGAAAACCTTGACAGATATTCAAGATCTGTTGATATTAGCATGTGCAGAAAACTAAACTCAATGTTGCTGCAGGAGCAATATTTGGTTTGTTTTTGCTAAGGAATTTAAATCCTATAAAAACTGTAAAAATACTTGCGCTTTCTTCGGCCGCACCCTTAAGCCAGTTTATTACGAGAGTGACTCTCTGCTACGTTCATTCATTGCTACACTAACTGTCCGCTGATATAGTGATCGTATACAGGGTGAATCTTTATTAATTAATTCTTGTTGTGTTGGTTTTTAATGTATATTTAATATATTGTAAAGTTATGAATTACACTTAAGATGGTTATTCTTGTAAATTGAGAAAGTAGCCTTCCTACAATAATAATACACCCATAGGTGGAATTTGAACCAGAGACCCTTGGAAGTGGATTATTCCAGGTTATGCTCCCCTCCAAGAAAAAGTAATACCAAAGTAATTATTATATATTTCCTTAAGTTGACCCTTTCACTTTGTTAGTATTGAGAAAATTCTTGTTTATAAAATAACGTTTGGAGAGTTTTGGTGTTTCTAGACTTACGAAGGTATTATCGGATTCTGTCAGCTGATAAAAAGACCTTCGAGAAAGTTCTTCGTGCTAAAATTAAAATATACTTTGATCCTTTATTTCGTAAATCTTAAAAATCCGTCTCTTTACAAACAAATATTTGAGAGAGTGAATAATTTAAAAAATTCTTAAAAAAAAAGCAGGCATACAATGTCGTGGAAAATATTAATGTTATTACTGTATTCCTGTTTCAGATTTCCTTTATCGACACAACGTAACCTTCGATAGTGTGACAACAGAGGTGGAGATACTAGACACCTGCAAGTGCTCGGTGAGTGCGTTCAGCGAACTCACTCTGCATTATTATTATTATTATTATTATTAGCACCGCATCTACTACCTGTTCGGATTATACGCACTTACGCTAATCTGTAACGGTAGGCTGATTGTGAGATGAAATGGAAGACCTACAGTTTAACGTGGGATCCGAACCACGGTGGAGGCCTGATAATTCTCACATTCACAAGTTGTGATTAATACACGCCTTGTCAAGGGGAAGGAAGGGTTTGTGTAATCAGATAAATCTGTGCCGGGACCGAGGATTGAACCCGGACCCCCAAGCACAGAAGTTCGACAACTTACCCCTAGACCACCATGTGCATTATTGTTCTGTACACTTGTTTTCAATGAAATACAGTATCTGTCACTATTCACAGAGGATTATAATATATAATAGCTTCATATGCATTAGGACAGTTGAATATTTCCCCGTAACTAACAAGACTACGGACTAGTTTAAGTTCTGAAGTGTGGGTGTCATCGATTTAAATAGGCCTATATATTTTTATCATCGCTTCTTACAACCCGTTCGGGTTATACGCCAATACGCTTATGGTTTCTGGGACTAGGAAGGTTATATTTGGATAAATTGTACCTGCATTTGCGTGGAGGAGAGTGGAAAACAGATTTGGAAAAATCGTCCTTAGTACACCCAACCGAGATTCGAACCTTGGTATGCCCATCATCGGCAGTATAGTCTACTGCGAGAGTAGCAGCTTAGACCGTGCGGTCACCGAAGCGGGTATCATATATTTAGAAACGCCAAAATATCATGAGACGTATTTTACGGACTTTTACTTAGCATCTTGAAATGAATTTCAAAAATATTTTCAAAACTCATTGTATTGTATTACAGGCCTACACACGCGAAATAAAACTAATTTGAATATTTTTGTGAAACACGTTTACTACTCTAATACAACTTTCTTTTTAATATTCCCGTAACTAATCTAATTTCCCTCGACAAAATCTTTCATGTACGCTCTGAAATTCTACATGTACTTTCGAAACTCTAGGGGATACGTGTAACACATTTTGGAAAACACTGAATTATAAAATACCTAAAGCTCCTTATTCTGATAAACATGGGAAACATTTATGTCATAGACGTTATAATATACTAATCCTATATAGCTTTATATTTGATTATACTATAATTATATTGCTACTTCACATAGTGAATGGTTCTTGGGAGCTTATGGGAAATTACAAAGCAAAGGAACTTATTTATTTTTTGTTTTATACTGAAATGCCAACAGTTTCATCCTCTTTAGGCAAAATAAAAAAGTTTCACATTGTGTACCGAAATAATGAAATTCTAATTATCTTTAACGTTTTAAACTGGCTTTATAAATTCAATAGTTTAAAATAATATATTTACTTTGTTAAGAAATACAATATTCTAAGATACCTACTTTTAATTAGTCAAATAGAGCCTATATAATAGCAGAAAGGGTCGAATATACTTTATTTATGAATCATAATCTAGAAAACATGCAAAATATAATATGTTTACTTTACTACTTTGAATATTAATTAGGTTACCATAGAAAATAGCCTAAGTAAATGGTAGCATTTTTTGTTACAGTGACGTATTATATCAATTAAAGATTTAATTTAGTGGTGAATTGATATTATGGATCTTGGTTATTAAGTTATAACTAATCTATAACTATTTAGGACTAAACCACCGATTAGCAGTCTAAGATCTATAAAACAATGTAATTCAAAAATTGCAAAAATAAAAGTTCGAGTCTTGATTTCGATATCTTTTCAAACCTCCGAATGGAGCCTATATAATATAAGGAATGGAACCCTCGAAATCTTAGAATTTTCGAATCTTCCATAAATATATTAGATTTGTGGATTCGAGAAAATATTTAAATCAAGATTTTTAAAAAAAATTCTGAAAGTTTAGATTGAAATTTCTTTTATATATAATAATGAACGTTTAAATAGATACTAGTTCCTAAACTTTTCTAATATAGGCTGATATCAATATTAGCCAACCTAACAAAACCAAATATTCAATTTGTAGATGCATGAAAGGTTAAAATTTGTTAGGTTGGAGTAGCTTATTATAAAAGTATATTTTTTTAAATAATTTAATCAAATTAATTAAGAATGGCTAAAGTGCGAATTAACAACATTAATTTTATTTTTAGAAAATACATTACAATTTTTTTATACTTTGTTTTTTGTGAATGCTGTAGGGTTTTTCGGTATCAGTGTCCCCTTATTTGATCAGTCAGTGACTTTCTCTTACGTTTGTTGAGTTTCGCACTCTGGAGAAAAAAAACACGCATAATTGGCCATGGTTTAAAACTGGCTTGAGTAGATAAATACCAGCCCTATCCAAGTTTTGACCTCGTGACTTATAGTCATTGATAACGCTAGTTTAACTGCGGACTAAGTTTCAAAATAAAAGTGATGTCATGGTCTACAGTGGCCTAATCGATTTTTGGTATGAAACAAACATTCTTTTGAGAATAACCCGTTAAAATTGTTGCGTATATTAGATTTGCATTCAATATTGTCACTGTTAGGCGAGTTCCATTGCATAGGCCTCATTTAGTATAATACGCCTAAACCAAACATTAGTTTTATTTAGGCCTATAAGATTATGTCATTTGTTACTTTACAGTGGTGATAGCTATTTTTTAATCATAGAGTAGTAATCAGTTTGGATCAATACATCACCTAGACAATGTAAATGTAAGCTTAAATCAAATAAATATGTTTAACGTTACTTGTGAAATGTTTACTGAATTTTTTCTAACTATATTATTTGGTTGATTTGTATTGGATCTAATAAACACAGATAGCTGTATTATAGTTTTCCATTTCTATTTGGATTTGACATTGGAATTTACTTTGTAGGTTATCCTTGCTTTTGAAATACAAATAACATGTCGACGAATTAAAGTAATTAAATAAATAATCTTTATATTTTTTCTAATTTTAATTTTTGATCAGTTTTCAAGTTTGGAAAAATTGTGTACCACTTGAGTGGGTCCTCTACAATTTCACCAAGTTTCAGATTTAAATCTAATTGAGAAGTACCGAGAATTCTCTGGACAGATTACACACACCATTATACTTTTATTAATGTAGACACGATCAGCAGCGAACAGAGCTTAGTTCATATAAAAAACAAGCTTCAAGTATTATACACTCTTAAAAGGAAACAAGTTGTTTGTATTTTCCGTTGAAGTACTGAAATCATGTAAACGCTTCGACCAATATCTCATCTTCATGGTTTATTCATGACTACGTTCTATGGCTCGGCGCGCCTACGTCACAGAAAACAAACGAGAATCACAAATTGTTATCGGTATGGTCTTGTTGAATGTATGAGGAATAAGAGAGGACAGTTGGTAAATTTATAGCATTTTGAAATATGGTTTTATTGTCTGGAGATGCCTTATTGAATAAATTTTGTAAATATACTTTATAGAGTCAATGAAACACAGAAAAAAATATCTTATAAAATAAGTGTTGCTATCCTAACAACTTAGATGTATGTTGTTATTTTTGTATTCATAGGATACTTGTTATAATGCTGAGTTTGAAGAAAATGTGACATCTAATCAATGTTCTTTAAATAATTACTTCTACGTTAAATCAATCTGGCATATGTAAGCTTACAAAAGAAAATGGGGAATGCATGAAGTGCTTGATGAAAATAAAAAAAATTAACACCTTGTGCTCGTAGCTGTGACAAAATAATGACAAAGTAGTGGATGAAGTATTTTACGAGATAAAAAATTAACACCTGGTATTGATGGTTATAATAAACTTACAATGAATATGAGATTAAAAAATTAACACCTGGCACTGAAAGTTGTAATACACTGAGGTCAAGGAAACGTTTGAATATATTTATTTGAAAATATAAGAATAACAAAGTAATACCTGACAATGGAGTTTTAATAAATTGAGGACAAATAAATGGTTGAAGATCTTGATTTGTGAACTATATTAACAAATTAACACATGCCACTACAGTTGTAATAAACGGAGGACTAGAAAACAGTTGAAGATCTTGATTTGTGAATATGAAATGAATAAACTAGCCCTTGGCACTAAAAGTTGTAAAATATTAAGTACATGGAAATGGGTGACTGCTTTGTTAGGGAAGATGTGTTTAGCAAATTAAAACTTGGCGCTTACTGTCGTAATAAATTAAGTAAGGGAAGACATAAAATACTTTATTTGTGAAGACACGTTGAAAAAAAAAATTAGCAGTTTGCTTGGACAGTTTAACTTCCCTTGTTTTAAGTTTATTGAAAGTGTTTGATTTGTGAAGATGATTCGAACAATTTAACAGCTGGTGATGACAGCTGAAGACAAGTGAATAAACATTACCACTAAACTATTATAGGTACACGCGTTGGAAGTATTTCTGCAACACGCCTTTAAGCGTGTGCAACAGGATCCACTTGATGTTCTTGGAGCGTGCCTTGTGGCGTATAACGACTGAAGGAACTGCGAGGCACAGACGGACGATCTAACCTCAGGTTCGTAATCGTGTGCCACGCCTCCAAGCGCGTGTGACAGGTCCCACTTGATGTAGGAAGCCTGGAGCCAGTGTGGGGAAACTATGAATCGCGACCCGTCTGTACCGCGGCCCAACCTATAAGCTTAAGCTATCACAGATCATTACAAGACTCCGATGATAGAGACGTCACAGATGCATGGAGCAAGGGAAACAAAACGTGCTGCTACAAGTTTATTTATTCTACGTAGTTTTATAACGATTCAAACGCCATATAATATGCTCTGAGCAAAGAATTAACAGTTTTAGTCAAGAGAATGTTATCTTGCATCTTAGCTCAGTCGGTAGCTTGTCTTTCTACTGAGTTATGGGTTCGATTTCTGGCATGGCCGAAAAATGTATCATTGGTGAATTGTAAAATTACCCTTTCACAGTGATGAATTAATGGCTGGGGGATGGATGTTGTGTCTCTCTTAGTCTTAAGTTAGATTATAAGCCATTTGAATCTAGGACAGGCCTAATAAGCTGGTATTGGAAAATATATGGCTTGAATAAAAAAACTGACCTAGGTCAAAGGCTGGGAACAGTAATGTCAATAGAATGTAGTAATATTCAAACTAACCTTTGTGAAAACTTAATTTATAAGAAAGAATTAACAATTATTTATTGTTTTGAGTGATAAAAAAACTAAATAATGTAAAATGGAAGTAAGTCTTGGTTTTGACACATCTGTTTACTGGGATAAAGGGCTTCTAGTTCATTTCCCAGCATGGTTGACAATTTTATCGGTGGAATAGTGGCTTGCCATTTCATATGGATTTTCTTAACGACTTGAGAATTGGCTGATGTGTCTAGAACTAATTTAGTTTTTAAGTCGTATGCTGATATAATAAATAAGTTCGGAGAGTTCACTTCAAGTATCCATAATAATAATAAAACTATGACACATTGCCTGAAGCGTTTTGTTACGACCAGTTGAGATGACAAAAACTTTTGTTTAGGTAATTGCAGTGCCTTTTGAACTCTTGTTTTTAATTTGGTATTTCCCTCCCACCCCACCACCACCCCCAAATACCTACAGCTCAAATCTAAATATTTATATTATTTATTTCATGTAGACCCTTCTAGACATTTATTCATATAAAACTACATTTTGTAGCTATAGCAGATGTTCTCCTTTCAGGACCTAAATCCATACACATGTGAATATATTGAAGAAGGTATGGTGGGCTCTTAAAAAGGGACTGTATGAACCTCTTAAAAATAGTGTTGCTCCCTGCCCCATAGGACCAGTATAATATGTTATCATCTCTATGAAACTAGCGCTTGATTTGTATTGTTCATTACCTGCTTCAAAGGTCACAAAGTCTAAGGTGTAACTCTCACAATAGACTGGCTTGCTTAAGATGTGAATATCGGAGTTCGAAACCTGATCGGGTGTACTGAGGGTGGTTTTCCCTAAATGGTTTCCCACTCTCTTTCCACGCAAATACAGGTAGATTAATCTAAAATGCTTCCTACCCTCATCACTACCCATTAGAGTAATTATACTACTATAAAGCCACATGGCTGACTCACTCACTCACCACCACTGACATTAATGTATAACCACTTCCAGATGAACTAGAAACTTGAAATTACGCAAACATCAAGCTTCTAGCCTGTAACCGACGGGAAAATTCCAAAAAGTTAAAAAAAAATAATTTTTAATCCCCGAGCAGAGCAACTTTAAAGTCGGTGTGGACCTTTCTTTGGAGGTCTCTTGTGGCTAAACGGTAAGACCTATCAAAAAACGGATTGCACTAGCAGCTACGGATTTGGCGAGATCCACAAGTTTGGTCCTATTACTTTTTGTCATATCTCCATCGGTTATACCTTTGATAGATCTTTTGATTTTAGTTAAATTTTGCACTTTTTCCACACATTTTTTAATTTCAAAACAACGCTGGAATTACATTAGTTGACATCCACCTGCAAATAAAACTCCATGGAGGTTTCCCCAACGAGCAAAGTGAGTTATCATATATTCGTATAGCCTGAACAGGTAGTAAGAGGCGTTGATAAAAAAGATAACTCTTAAGTAGCGAGTATTGCTGATAGGTACTGACTACTGAGGCAGGTGAGACAAGAAAAATACACACACATTCACACTAAACAGCTAGTCCTAGACGATGAAGAGTAGTTGTAACATCTTCCCGTTACTGCTCTATGAACTACAATCTTCATGTCCCGATAAGATGTTCTTCGTCTTGGAGGTGAACAATGGTTTCGCCCGTGACACGTACACAGGAAAAACGTTGTATTCACTTACACACCGCAATTAGTTTGTTCCCAGGGTGGAAAGTGAAGATTGAAACGGCGGGTCAGCTACGATGAGTTATGTTCCTGGTGCGTGCTCGAAGGAAAGTTGGTGTGTACACACATTTAACGCATCTCGAGTACGTCGTTAATTTAAATCAGACTGCAAGCCCACTTTGGGATCTATTTGAATACACACCTTCAGGAGAGAAAAGGATTTCAGAGATTTATTTGGTCGCCTAGGGAAGGTGTCTCCCAGGATCATAAAACGTTGACATTTAATCAAAATCTCTACTCAATGAGACTAAAAGAGAAAAGAAGGAAGGAACAAATAAAGTGTGCGAACTCGTAGTCATCTAAAAGAGAGAGAAAGTTAAGAAACCATCTGGTTACCTTGTGATAGTTTACAATAATTTCTGATTTTTAACTCTAAGCAAAATAAGTCATTCTAAGACTTAGATAAGAATTAATAGCCAGAGCTATTATTTATGCTTATTAGTGGGAAATTACTCCACTAGATATCATATTCTGAAAATTGAAAAATGACACCTGAACACGGGTCCCGGGTTCGATTCCCGTGTCCAGGTGTCATTTTTCAATTTTCAGAATAAGACTTAGATATTAAAAATAATAACTAAAGGTTTTTTAGTAGGTTTAGGCTTAAACTGTATTACAAATTGAATGGCGCAGTATTTTATTTAAGGAAAATATTATTTATCGGATTTCACTTTCACCCTGTGCTGTTGGAACCACAACGAAAATAAATTAATACATGAATCGCAAGCACTTCATATTGCCCTAATTACAGTCATTAAGGGCTATTAGGGTTATTTTGCTCTTCATTATCTGGTGTTAGGTTAATGTATTAACATACAAGTTTTTTTTTTAGTTACTCCATAGTTTTAAAAGAAATCAGAATAGCAAACCGCCTATAAACATAGAAATTACGATACTATTAGGTGCTTGACGTGTAGTGATTGAAACCCTAACTAAACGGTCTAATTATCCTGCTCTTACGTTCTAAGCAAACTCGTTTGAAAGCATTCGGGTGTTGAATGGAATGAAATTCCTTCGGTATGATATACAACGAGTTATTAATCAAACTCTGAACTTGTTCACTTTCACCTATTCACATTCCTTGGTATGACAAGGATTTAACATTCTTCTTTGTAACATCAGTTTACCGGAGGGATCGTCTCACAGCCAAGGAGCTAGACTGACACGCTCACTTCTGATATGGGAGTTAGGGACTTGTGTTCGAATTCCGAACAGTGGGACTGGGAGATTTTCATAAAGTTTTTACATTCATATCTCCAGGAAAATTCATGTTCATTTTGTTAATCATCACCTTCTTCATTCTATGTTCGTTAAGGGGATCGAGTATTTCTGAAAAGGACATAAGTGGTGAGTGTTTGAGACAAAACAAAAATGTGTTTTCATCTTTACGACAAGTAACACAGATGAAGGATCACTTAAACAACCTGATTTTATTTGGAAGAACAGTTAAAAAATACAAAAATCTTTCTTTGCAGCCAACATTGATAATATTTTACCATATTATTGTTGTAATTTTGTAGGTACTGATAATATATATCAAAAGCGAAAGCGGATGATAGCATGACTTGTATGAATATATTAAAAGAGTTTTAGTAACTTCAGTAGGCCTAATACTATAAAATTTCGCGTCTGGACTAAATCATTCGTAGCTAAGTAGTAGAAAGATTAGCTAGTACTAATGTACCTTTGCCCATGGAACGCCCGAAAGAACTAATCACACATCCTTTTCGTGGGGGCTCTTTCCATGTCCCAATGAAAAGAGTTGTGTGTGTTATAGTAAGTACGATGGTCTGGAACCAGTGGAAACACACCTATTTTGAGCCTAGTTAACCAAACCCTGGTGACCGTTGGGTGAATCCCCTTTTGATAAAACACCCAAGGTACCAGCCGGAAATCGAACCTGAAACCCCCTAAGCGCTTCAGGTCAGATGACCTTTCACTACACCACGGGGCAGTAGATCCAGTAACTACCAGATACTGTTATTCCTACCAAAACCAGGTTAAAGTCTCGATGTTTCTATACTACACCTGACATGTTTGTGCTATAAAGGCTTTAGATCTACTAGTTAGAGTGTACTCTGAGCAACTCATAAGCTGTTTGATAGATCCAAAATTGAAGATGCAGACCAGGATTTGAACATGACACCCTGGAGGTCACAAGGGAATAATCTCAGGGCTCTTAGCCACAGTAAGTACTTTCGTTTATTTATCTTGGAAACCCCTCAGCTATGTTCCAGTTCAGCGTCAAAATACTATGGCTATTAAAGGCATTGATCCAAATGAACCAATTTCAGACCTCACGTCCAGCAAAAGCAGATTGTGTACGATTTATTCAAAGTTCACTAAAGACAGACAATAGTGCCCCCACTGGCGTTATTTGCTTGCAACACAAAACATTTGGAGGTTAAACAACACACCTGGGACCTCCTGAGCTCCATTGCACTCGACTATCACCCGAAACGTTTGTTGTTCAAACTATAATCAAATGCACTGTCGAGGATTTGTCCCCCTTATGGTTACTTAACCTCTCTCCAAATGAATGAGGGTGCGTTTATTCTAAATAACCCTTTTTATAATAGTTTACTTGGTCTATTTAGCTAAGGATCCTGGGTTCGTATGCCTGGCTTGTCCTAAATGTTAATCATTCGGAAAATTGAAACACTTCCACTTTGGTGCAATAACGGCCAAGAGATCAATTTTCAAGCATGTTTTGGATTTAAGTTTTTTTAGAACACATCTTACTACCCGTTCTGCTTATACGCCTACGTACTAATTACGCTAATGGTATTAGGGATGAGGAAAGTTATATTGAGAAGAAATGTACCTAAATTTGCGTGTAGGGTGAATGCAAAGCAATTTTTGGGAAATCCACTTTCAGTACACCCACCGAGATTTGAACCTCGATCTCCCCAACAGTCTAGTCTACTGCGAGAGTGGCCTCTTAGACCATGTGACAACTGAAGTGAGTTTTCCACCTGTTACCTATTCCTATGATTTTCCCATCTACACTCCACACTAAAGTGTGTGAATTTCCTTTAAAATATACATCCAATCATTATTTATTAGATTAAGTCATTATTATCCTTGGTACCCGCTCTGGGGGGAAGGGTAGGAAGGGATGGCACTGGGACTAAAGCGTCGATCTCAAGTACATTTCCTTTAAATTTTACCTTATTACCTACCCCCTCAATATAAATATTCGGATAGCCTTACTGGATTGTAAGATGTGTAGCACAAAGAAAAAACCTTGGTGTTGACTGTCCTAATAATTAAATTAAATAAATTTTATTATACCGAGCAATATCAGAATTTATATCAACACTTCAACGCTGCCCTAGGCCTTGGTCTGGAGCGTTTAGGAGTTATTAACTTCAAGCGCAGATTGAGCCCTTCCTCTTCTAAGTGATCTTGGTTTGTGTCTCAATCGGGATATATGTATTAATCACGTGTGGGTAAAGCAATGAAAACACAGGTGTCCCAGTTACCGTATGATTTAGATAGAAAGACACTATTTTGGCAGTTACATAAGTTTATAAAATCCTTTATATACATTTATTCATAAATTATTGGGTTCTGGAGCTGTCACTCTCGATAGATAGAATCAATATCAATAAAATATCAATAATAATAATAACAATCATTCTGAAAGTTTATGCCTTAAATAACCCAAAAAATGCACCTTAATTTCATGTATTAATGCGCTCAAAAATTTTAAAACAAAAAAACGTTCGACTGAAAAACTCTTGTTTTTACATCCTCAAAAATACTAAAGATGCTCCTAAAAATATCAAATAATACATTCAAAATCCAACTTTTGTTCTTCCTGTCCCTTTATTCTTGTGAAAATAGCTGGGAAATCCTTCAAAGGAAGAAATAAATAGTAAAATGTATGGCCAATATACCAATTAAAAATAATAAAACAGGCAAAACAGTTGTGTCCATGAGAGAGAGAGAGAGAGAATAACAGATTAGATTTACCTTATTCTGCATTGCAATACACAACGAAGGCCATCTTAAAATTATCAGATGTAAATAATCGCGATTATCGGCCAAGAGGTTTATGTACCTGGAGAAGCTGCGCTCTGCATCCATGGATGTTATTGGGTCATCCTCTAAGACGTATGGAATGTCATCCGGTGATATGTCCTCTTCAATGTTTTCTTAAGTCACTTTTATCCGTCAGAAAACATTAGGTTATGCTCATTGTTTCATGTCTGGCCGCACTGAATAATTATATGAGAAAATAAAGGGGCCAAGTAAATGGAAATGATGGATTTGTTCATTAAAGGTTACCACTTTTAAGTCACGATTTTTATGTAATGATTCTAAAAATTTACAGAAAACTCATGATAAAAGTAAAAACAACAACAAAAATGGCACAAACTGTAGAATCCTTCAAATATGCAAAATTATGCATATTAAAAGTCATGTTTTCAATATCAAGGTGTCACAAAATGTGTGTATATACAAGTTACTATTGCGATAGACTTCACAGAAAAAAGATTCAATGTCATCAAATTATGAGTCCTGATAATAATAAAGTAGAATTTTACCAAGTTTGAGAACCAAAAAAATAATTTAATCCTTTTCAAAGTTCCTAGTATTGTGAGTTGTGCCCTTGTTGTACAGAACCGGTGATTCTTAGGATGGACGGAGGAGACAAAGAGTTAAGTGGGAGTTGGTTAGTTACCTTATAATTAATATTCGATACTTAACTTCTTGACTGACTGATCACTTGCATGTTAATTTCTTTTGGTCTTTATTATTTTTATTTTCAGCCCACTTGTCTAATATGACGGTAAAACACACTTTGACCAAAAAAAATTGTTTTATTTTTCAATGCGTCTTACTAACCGTCCGAGCTACAAGCAATTAATTATGCTAGATGGGGCTAGGGAGGAAAACGATAAAACTATATTAGATTGGTTACGCCTCTGTCCGCTTGTCCATCAATGTGGGTTGGACCTTCATTTAACAAAATATAATTGAAGAGTAGATGAGGATAAAGGGAGAAATGCAATTTCAACTCAAGTTAATATTGTGCTGCCATCTGTTAGATAATCATTAAAACTTTCTAGTGCACTTTAAGTTAAGGTTAAAAGAGGTCTCCATCATATTTAGATTAATTTTTTTTTTAATTGCGGAGATTCTTATGAATTTTGAGATATTAAAGTAGTTGTAGTAGAACATGTGGTTAATATGTCTCCCCCCCCCTATTTCCCCTGTACCATTTATTTTATGTCTTGCTGGTAATAGAAGCAGATACCTTTTACTCATTAGATAGATGCGCTGCCAATAGAACTAAGTAAGTATTTCAAAAGTGTTATCTTAACTACTCATGTGGCCTAGGGCGTCAGGTACGCAATACAAATGGATTCTCATCGACGGGAGGTCAAGATTCAAATCTAGGCTGGACACACCATTGCGAGCTTTTTTTAAATACGTGATTTATTACTTTGGTTCTACTATAAGTGATCTAGGGCTAGAGTCAAAATCACGTTTAGACCTTGAGGTTTGATCATACAGCTTATAAATATCAAGTATGATTGATATTCATTGAATCGTCATGGCTGTAGCTTCAGGTACAGAGGGACAAACTGATAGATTTTTAAGACCCACATTTTAAATTCGGAGGTACATTAGGTAGAAGTGTAGGTAATTCTACAAAAGGTGAGTGTATTTGCAGTTTTTGGAACAAAACTTGTTTTGGCCAAAGCAAATAAAATATTGCTTCAGTAGAAACAAACAAGTTAAATTTTCTTTAGCAGAGTGTCATTAGATGAGAAACTTTTTAAATTAAGAGAAAAAGTCATCATTAAATTACAGGACAGACAGCCTTGACGGATATTCAAGAAATATTGAGATCACCACGTGAAGGAAATAAAACTATGTTTCTACTGGAGAAATATCTAATTTTGACCCAAAAAAAGGTATTGATATAAAAAATGAAAAAAACACCTTTTCTCGCGTTTCCTACTCTCACACTTTAAGAAGTCAAGATTCAACATAATAAGAGTTCGGAATTATTCAAGATTACAATAATTTATCTAAATGTATAATAAAACCATAAAACATACATTCGATACTCTTGGAAAACGAACGAGAAATAATCTTCTTTCGATACAGAGTGGATATTCATTTTACTCCATTTCTCTTTGGCATAGCTGATTTGGTAAAATCTTGTACATAAACGGACAATCTACAAACACAAAACTCTATCAGGGTCAAGCCATTCACCTTTCGGGTTTGAGTATACAAATAGGTGCACCTAGAGAATATTTCATTTCAGAACACACCAGGTAATCCGATAGTAAAATCTTATAATAAGGGTTGTATTCACTTGATTTCATGTGTTAGGTTTCTGCCATTTTCCTTGACCTTTGTGGTATGTTTTCAATTAAAGTCAGCCTCTATTTCTCTGTTATTAGATAACTTATGTTTCATTTCTCGCATGCACATTAAGTTTAAGGAGAATTTTCAGAAAGGATATCCCTACTATTTGGATCAGATATATCACCACTACAATAGAATTACGTTGCCACAGTAGAGTTTTAAAAGTTGATTTTATATGTTCAATTTTAACATCTATTCGCCCTCTGTAAGCGAGAAATTGCTGCGCAGACGTTCAGCTCTAACGCAATATCTAATTCTACGACTTGTTATTTCAAAATATAGTTCAGATAAAATAAAGTAGAAAGATTTTAACAGGGCTCCTTTTCATTAACAGCCCTATATTTCTAATTTAGTTAGTAAAAAAATGTGTGAAAATGTAGCATTAGCACGTTTTCAACCACTTTATAAGAATATTTGGGGATTGATGATTTGAGGATTGTTAAAAAATGGCTATATATTTAGCCTTATTCTAACAAATACAGTTTTTTTTATAGGATCACAGCATAAAATTTTAAGATATTTGAGAACTAGCGTCGAGCTTTCCACTTGACACTGAGATAATTTGGAAGTTTTGTTTGCCATCTTTCTTATTCACATGAAAAAGGGTGGTTATAGGTGATAGGGGAAAGGTGAAAGGGAGTATAATCTTGGACAGAATAGAGAAGTAGTTTCAGAAAACAATACAAACCATTGGATTTTATGCCGTGTGACCCGACAGTGATTGATACTTTTTCGCTGACAAGCGTAAACCTTAAGAGTTTCTTATATTTCCGCGGCGATTATCTTCTTTTTAATCAACACCACAATAAATTTGGCCTGACCAGGATTCAAAAGGACCGTGCTATATGTTGATAGATAGATAGATAGGCTTTCCCATTACTCTGTCGTGACCGGCCTGGTCTAGTTAGAACCCAGTTCCCCCCACTCAATATCTGAACCGAGTCCACGGATATGACGTCATAACAGGTATTTGGGCGCATAGAGTACCATTAAGGGTGCTATATGGTAAATCACTAAGAAGCATTGCACACGTGTAGACATTTCTCTTTATTGAAGTTTCTTTATACTTTTAATAGTGTTTTCAACAAAATATAGGCGTAAATTATCAGCACGTATCTGGTCAGTTAAAATGTTTAAATTTTGAGCTTAAAATAAAATTTTAAAAAATCAACGATGTTCTAGGAGAAAATTTATACTTCTGAGATTAAATCAAAAGGTTAGAAGACTAGACCCAGACTTCTACTAAACAAAGTAATGTTTTAATAGGGTCACAACAGAACATTTTAAGATAATGTGGGATTTGTTCATAAGGTTTTATATAAGTAATCACACATTTTTTTAAAAAACTGAAAATATAAACTTTTAACTGGTTGGAACTTTCGCCTACATTTTAGTGAAAATAATATTTAAAAATATCAAACCACTTAATAAATAATCCAGGATTTCTAAACGTCTACAATGCCTATCAGTGCTCTCCCATGTAGCACCCTTAAGGTGGGAACACACTGCCGTCACGTCACGTGAGCTCATGTGGCCTCATACAGTAGAGATATGACGTGACGTGCTGTATATACTCACACTATAGTCACGTCATGTCACTCAACATGTGCTCTCGTTTCGTTTTCAGTAATACGTTTCTTATCTAAAGTTTTTCATTCTTGGACTAACCATGGAGAAAAGTGGATCAAGCAGTTCATCTGAGTTTGAAGAAGAGTTGGAAAATGCTTGTCCAGTATTAGTGGCTAATACAGTGGCTCGCAGGAAAAGGGTGTGGGTGCATCAAATAAATTTGAAAAGGAAGCAGAAGGGCGAGTTTTATCATTTGGTTAAGGAACTTAAAGAACACCCAAGTCGATATGAAATGTATTTTAGGATGACAAAGGAAGAATTTCAGTTCTTACATGATCTTATAAAGGAGCTCGGCTACGCACTTTTTCAATAAGCATTTCCTCCATAATTAACACACTCTAACAACCAAGAAAACTAAACGACTTGTCCACTGACGACACTTCAACGGACTCACGGCTCACGAAATATGTGCTGCCGCAGATATTGTGAGAACGCGTGAGGGCGTGACGGGACATGAGGAGACATGACCTCACGTGATGTGTATGTAGTGACGCCAGTGTGAATGCGCACCCCTCTTATCAACAGAAATAAATCTACTCACACTTTGATTGCTTACGTGAGCTCATGTGACCTCACGTGACGTGACGCCAATGTGTCCCCACCTTTAATGTTCCATCATTACCTCAATCATGCGAAAAGGTAACGAGGCAAGGATCATAATATCTTATCCCGTGATCGATTCCCGTGGTCAGGTGTCATTTTTTTTAACTAATTGAAATAGTTTATTAGTATAGAGACTATTAGGGGTCTGTATCAAAAATGTCAGGACAAGATCACACAAATTGAATATTAAAATTGTTTTGTTAATTTTTTAACCGTCAAAAATGTATATTCCTATTTAAATCTGACTGTACTTTCGTCAGGGCCATAGCCAGGGGGCCAAGGGCGTATCCAGAAGGGGGGGAATGTCTCCTCTCAAGTATTTTATAGTTAGTATTAACAATAGTGATTAAAAAAATTAAACCAATTAAGTGTATGCTTTAGTCCCTAATAGCTGTATTGTCACGTAATACCTCATTGGTCAATTGCTTCACGTGTCAATCACTGTCAATAATAAGAATTAAATTTATAACATATAATCAAACCAATAAAATTAACAAAAAACATAAATCAACAATGAACTTGTATGAGTTTTTTAAAATTCTCTAAGTGATTTATAAATTACTCCCGAATTTACTCTCAAATTTAAAGTACTATCACGTCAGAATTTCCCGAAAGGGTACGAAAATACACGAATCTGCCCCTGGGAAAGCCTGAAGAGGCTGTAATCTCCCTTTCTCCTCTCCTACATCATTGAAATATCTCAAAGTGTTCTTTGAAAATTGGTGTTTGATTTAATTTATATCAATTTACTTACTATTTTACTTAAATGCTTATTTTACTTTATTACCTAACAAAATGATTTATGCAGCAGTTTTTGTCTTTTAGGAGAACTTGTCATGGTTTTGTGATGGATTAAAGAATAATATGAGTAATAAAAAACAAAACGGGCCTAAGGGCAAACTAAGACCTACAGTTGGGTGACCTGGCGGTCCAGGGGTAAGGTGTTGGACTTCTGTGCTGGGGGTCCGGGGTTCAATCCTAGGTCCCGGCACAGATTTATCTGATTTCCCAAACCCTTCCTTTACCTCTGACAAGACGTGTATTAAACACAACTTGTGAATGTGTGGGATGCCAGGCCTCCACCGTGGTTCGGATCCCACGTTAAGCTATAGGTCCTCCATTTCATCCCATAATTACCCTACTATTACACATTAGCGTAAGTGCGTATAACACGAATGGGTAGTAAGAAGCGGTGCTAATAATATTAATAATAACCTACAATTGATATCAAGATTTGATATGCTTTATATTCACAAATGCATTCTAATTTCTGATGAATAATTGAATGAGAAGATTGTTAACAGGGAAAAATCATTTAAACTACATTATTTATTTGATTTTATCAATCAAGGAAAAGTTTAAGAAACATATTTTAGTATTGTACTTTAGTTGATATACGTTTACATGCGAAAATAGATTTAAATTGCATGTAATGAGGATGAAGAAGGAAGGTGTGCCAAAGAAAATGATGGTAGTAAAGTATGTAGTAAAAAGACTGTAAGGTAGGCCAAGAAAGATACGGGAAGAGCAGATAACAGAAAGTGTTCAAGTGAGAGGAGAAGAATGGAAGCAACAAAAGGAAGAAGAATGGGGAAGGGATAAAGAAAGATGGGTGCATTTTAGTAAAATGACCCGGCCACAGGCTGGAAACAGTTGATGATGATGATGATGATTCAGATAAGCGTATTTTCTAAACCTTTTGCTCCTTATAAAAAAAATACTCTATATTTAACGTTTTATAAGTTAGCCAATTTATAAAGTTGATAATCTTCAGAAAAACTTTACTCCCCATTAAATAAAATCTCGATAAGACCTCAACTATTGTAGAATTTACTTACATTAATAATTATGTTTAGAGACACATACATTTAAATATACGTGTTTTCTGTGGGTTTTTTTTACAAAATTAGTCCATTAAAATGAATATCAAAACATTTTAGGTTCATTTAAACATTTTAATCTACATTGCAGTCAAAAAATAAAACAATTTTTTTTCACACATTTTGTAAGGTTAAATGCTAATTGATAATTTAATTATTTTATTCCCCGGTATTAGACGCCATTGTACTTTGCATTAGTTTCTTAAGCTTGCCAGAAAAATACAATAATAACAATTACTTCTCTCCAAATCCCTTCTTATAAGCCAGCAAAAGTTTCTTTAGTCCTGAATTATTTTTGGTCACCGCGTCTTTCTAGCCGTTCGGTTTGTACGCATATGCATTAATTAGTCTAATTTGTGAAAGATGCGGAAAATTAATTTTAAAGGAAGTGTACCCGCATTTGTTTGGCGATAAAGTGTAAATCGATTTGGGTAAAACCACTTTCAATACACCCTATTGGGATTTTAATCCCGATCTCCCCGTCATCAGTAGTTAATTTCGTTGTGAGATTGACACGTTAGTCCAGAAGTTCCAAACCTGGTGTGCTTGGACCCCCTGAGGGTCGACTAAGAGTCCTATGGGAGCACATGAAACAAATGTAAATTTTTAAATTACTTTTATTTATATTTTCATATCATATAAAAATATTCGCTACTCCCAATTTACTTAGTCTGTTTTTTTCCATTGCTATCCTACTAAACATATTTTTTCTTTTATTAATATGAAATGGGTTATGCAGAGAACTAGAAATTTGTGTTTATTTACATCCATTTGTGTGTCCAGCCTGGGTCAGCTTTTTATTCAAGACATATATTTTCCAATACCGGCTTGCTAGGCCTGTAGTAACTTCACACGCCTTATAATCTAACTTAAGACTAGTACAGGCACAACATCCAGTCCCCAGCCGTTAATTCATCACTTTGAAAGGGTAAACCGACATTCCACCTATGATAAATATTCTGCCATGCCGGGAATTGAAACCTGGATCCTTAGCTCAGTAGACAGACATGCGATCGACTGAGCTAAGGTGTCGTATTAGAAATTGTGCGAGTTTTTAGATTAACTTCATATGGCAGGAGAGATTATTGGGGGAGAAGGAAGTTATAATTTGGCTTCAGGGGGTTCGTGATAATTTAAAGGTTGTGAATGCCTTAGACCATTCTGCCATAGGAGCAGGTGAAATTCGTTTTATTTAACCGAAGACCTTTCATTGGCTAAAGAATTAGTTATATAATAGTTTGAACTGGGTATTATGACAGCAATATGGTGACTAAAAGCAAATATTGCATGTTAAAGAAGAATAAACTACAGGATTGCTATAAATAGATTAAAATTATTAGTTCTAAATTACCTATACACACCACTTATATTTGAGTTAACTTATTATAATTTTTAATCGAAACAATAATAGTAATGACATTTCATACAATAATAAGACTTTTTATTAAACGAAATACTAGTGTTTCAATTGCTAAAATTAAGGTATCTAGACTTAAAGCCCATCAAAAGTTGAAAACATTTCAAATAAAAGTGAACTGTATAGGCATTATACTTGTTCAAATACTTCAAGATCGTGCCACCCACACACACATCAATTTAACATTTCACTTCAAACAGAAGTAAATCCTTCAAACTTTCCAATACGACGAGAAAGAAAAGGAAAATTAAACAAAAGCCTCCTTCTTCGATTCACTTTCTTAGCGGGAGAGATGTGACGTCATTGGACGTATGACGCGATTAAGAAGGGACACGCTGTGGAAAAGAATAGCTTCTTGGAAATGGGAAAATATCGATTATCCTAGCGTTAAAACCTACCGTAACCCTACTAATATAAATAGCCTTATGTGCCTTCAAACGTTACAAATATTGAGGTTTATACCCTATACGGTCCCAATTTTCACAACGAGAGCCTTTTATAAAATACAAACAGAAATGTTTTTGAAGCCTAAAATAAAAACATTTCACTCATACAATTATAGTCATGGCATTTCCGTGCCCAGGAGCCATTTTTAAACTACTTTAAAATTATATTGTTAATATTATTTTAAAGGTATTGATAATATATATCGAGAGTAACAGGTGTAGGTAGATCTCATTCCTTGACGAAGAATGTGTAAAAGTAGATCTAGTAACTTTTATAATTTTCAAATAATGTTTTCCCTATGAAAATTGAACTGTAGCGTTTAACAAAATGGACAATTTGGGTGTACAATATCATACACTTTTTTCCGAACTTAAGTAATATGTATCTTTTATCCGTTTAGTGAGATCTAAGAACCAAATTGAACATTTAACATAGAAAGGGTTTCTAAAGGTATAGGTTTGGAGCGTTGCACTTTATAGATGTGAAACGTGAACCTTTGGTTCAACTGCAAGGAAAATACTAGAAGCATTTGAAACGTGGTGCTACAGAAGAATGTTTAAAATATCCAGGATGGAGAAGGTATCAAATACAGAGGTGCTAAGGAAAGCAAATGAATAAAAAAATACTTCGGAAATATATACAGCGTATAAGAGTTAACATGGTAGGACATGTACTGAGACATGATAGTTTGATGAAGATAATTACAGAAGGATAGGTGGAAGGGAGGAATTTAAGAGGAAAACCAAGACTGGACTAAATGGATCAGAGAGTGGACGATGTTGGTAGATGAAGGTTCAAATATGTAAAAAATATTGGCAGAGGATGGACCAAACTAGAGAGCTGCAGCAAACCAACCACAAGATTGATGACTTAATGACGATGATGATGATGATGATGATGATGAGGGTAGGTATATAAAAAAATAGATAGATATTTCCAAATTATATGTCCTAAACCGTTCTTAATGTAGCTAAGCGCTAGAATAACTGACTGATTTGATAAGTTGGCATTTGAATCTAGTTTAGGTGCTAAGAGAGTTTTCTTTATAAAAATATGGATTTGTATCCTCGCTCCAGGAAAATGGATGCAAATTTATTAAACCTGACTCTCGTGATCCTATTTCCTTAGAATATATATTGAAAGTCACCACTCTACCCGTGGCCACATGGTCCAAGGTATCAGTCTTGCAGTACACCAGACTTTCGAGGATGGGGACATCAGGGCTAGAATCTCACTCGGGTGTTCTGAGGGAGGTTTTTTCCTTAGTGGTTGTTCACTCTTCCCTGCACACAAATTTAGGGTCCATTTCCTCTAAAATCAACCTTACTCATCCTTAACACATTAGCATAATTAGAACATATGTGTATAGTCTGAACGGACAGTAACACACGTTGCTTAGGAAAAAAAGGCCACTTTGGCCAGTGTCATACCCCCTTTGGGGCCGTGGCCTAACAAAAGTACCACTTCCAACTCTCCATAAAAATAAATAAAAAATTTGCTCTCTTGATAAATAATAATAATAATATTGCACGTTTGACCTACATAATTCGTAGCCCATTTGTGGAAAGACTATCCAGTACTAATGTACCGTTGCTCAGGGGACGCCCTAATGTACTAATAGTACATCCTTTCCGTGGAGGCTCTTTCCATGTCCCGATGAGATGAGATGAGCTGATGGTGATAGTGATTATGAGGGTGTGAAACCAGTGGAAACACTTAAAACATAACCAACCCAACCCTTATGACCGTTGGGGTAGTTCCCCTTTTGGGAAAAATACCCCAGTACAAGTCGGGAATCAAACCCGAGACCTCTAGTCTCGTATCCAGGTGCACTGACCTCTACACCACGGGGCCGGTTGATAAATATAGGTCGTCGTCCCAAATTTTAATTAAACTTTCGGTATGCTAAAAAAAACCACCCCACTCCACAGAGGAAAAGAAAGGATTATAAAAAAATTATATTACATCACGTTAAAATTTGCGTCAAATAAAGAGAACGGAATAAAATAATCATAAAAAAGAAATTATTTTTATCAATGATTACTCTTTACCAAATAAATATGAACATTATTTTTAAAAAAAGTCAAATTGTTTGTCAATACTTACTTGTCATCAACGTTTATTTGATTAGTTATTATACAATTGAATGGTATTCCACGGAAAACCTTCAAGTACCACAGTTTAGGAAAAACTGATCTAAAAGTATTCTGTAAAAGTAACAAAGAAGATCACTTAGTAACATTTAATTTATTTTTTATTTAATTTTACTAAGCTTTAATAAGAACCCCTGCACGATAGATTTATAGCTGGTTTCACAAACTAATAAGATTCAACGTATGCGTTGAGGCATGTGCTTAAGAAAAGAACTAACGCTATCTAATGTAATAATTCACAATAGTCTGTGTGCGGTGTAAAAGTTACTCGAGACTTATTCTTAAGTATTACCTCACTGTAAGGGAATGTTTCAAACAATCATGTGGTGGTCATTAATTAGGTTAAATAAGTTTTTCGAAACTTATAGTTTTACTAACTTAAATAATAAATATAAACTTTATTAATTATAGTAAGATAAGTCACAATTACTATTCTCTCTATTTTGATTCTCTACATTTATTATTATATTCCTTTTACATTCATCGAATCTCTCATAAAAAAAGGGTTATTTGTATTGTATATAGTATGACCATAACTAGAATGAAAAAAATTAAAAATTGTAGATAGTACAAATAAACTTATACAAAATGTATATTTTTGATTTGCTCAATATCACCAGAGTACGAAGGTCAGGTTGAACACATTTACAATTTTCCAGTACTAAATTGAAACGGCAAAATAGCTAATCACACTGCTAAACAATACACTCTAATTGTTTCCGTTTCGTTTGGATTCCAGAAATTGCATTTATTGGAATTAAAGTGCTAAGAGTAATTGTAAACAATAGTGACGCTTGGATCGATTCAAGATACTTTTGATATCAGAAATAATCGATAAATCTAGTTTGACTTCCTTAGTTTTAGTTATGTTTTAATTTGCACAATAAAATAATTTTTCACAATTTAACCAAACAATACTAGAGGATTCTGCTATCAGCATTTTTATAGGCTATATATTATACTTTAAGTAATTTTTTACCTGTGACGTCACGGCAGGTAGAGATAGAATTTCCCGTGTTAATGAATTTACGTTTTACTCAGAGAGTTTTAAAATTATAACGTTGAAATAAAAACCATAAATTTTTAGATGATTATAAAAATAGTCCTACTGTGTCACAAAATTATTATATTTATCTTTAAGTAGTTTTGTTGTAAACGTATTTTTTTTATAAATCATCTAAAACTCAGGATATTTGTCTTGGTCATGAAAATGGCCTGTAGGAGTCTTCCTGCCAGGATGTAGATTAAAAAAGTCAGTAGTAGCATATGTCTATCTAGAAGAGGAAACAAGAAAAAGGTAAAATAAAAAAGCAAGTCAATGTTTTCAAGGCGCAAATATTAAAGCTAATGTGTAAACTCGTCAGAGGAAGAGGGGAAGGAATATCAGAACATTGAAAAGAGCCCTCTCAGGTTGAACTTCTCATTGTCTTCCCTATCTTTCTATTTTGTACATTGGCGTTTAAGTGTGATAGAGCTTAGACTACTTAGGTGCGTCAAGTTAAGATGCAACCCGCTTAGCAAAATAGATTTGATATCTCGAAGTAGGCAACGTCATTAAATATAAAGCTACAAATGTGCATAATTAAATTTAATACAAATTTAACATTTAACTCACCACTCACACGTCTTAGTTCTTCATTTTTCAATCATGAGCTCAACTCAAGGGCCTGAAAATAAAAATATATTTTTATTTTTAATATGTTGTTCATCTCAATGAACATGAATTTGAAATCATAGTACAAGTAAAAAATTTTTGAAGAGAAAAGCTTTTGTTCTCATCAATGAACAATGAACATGAATGTGAAATCATAGCACAAGTCCTATTAATACCATCATTAAGACTTGTTACGTTGATGAGTGTTTCTGCCTGGCTGTGTTGACGTGTGGTCCTATGAGCCTGACATGCGATGTATACACACACATGCACGTAGCGAGTCCTGTATCCTGGAGTATGTGGTTTGCTCCACTTCAAACGCACGACCAGCACGACCGTTTGTGGTCATTCAGGAACTAATGATAGAATATCACTTAGACTATACCGGGTGTTGACCTTCCCGTGGGATCGGAGAGCGCTTGTCCTTCACCTTCCAGGTGTCTCTGGTTGGAATCCCTGCTAGGAACGTCAAGTGGAGGTAGTCATAATATCAGTGGTTTGTTCTTCACTTCAAGCAGTAGGTTCAAGTAACCAGATATGGTACATCTCCAATTGTCTCTGTTAGTCATAGTACCAGTGGTTTGTTCTTCACTTCAAGTATGAGGTTCAAGTAACGAGGTATGGTACATCTCCAAATGTCTCTGGTAGTCATAGTACTAGTGGTTTGCTCTTCACTATAAAAAGGAGGTTCTAGTGATCACAACCACGTGTCTCTGGATCTTATCCCAGCTAAAGAGGTCAATTGAAGACAGTCAGTGGTTCACATTACACTAGGATTAGACTAACACACATCTGTGGGTACACAGACAAAGTTGGTCTCGCTTAGTCTAGTTTGCTGGTTATGAGGAGGTCAAGTATCGAATCCCAAACAGGTGTACTGACCTTTCTATCAACAGTTACTCAAATGTGTCAGGGATGAAGATGGTGTAATTTAAAGGAAGTGTGTCCACATTCGCGTGCTTAGCAAAAAAAAACTCTGTAAGCCCACCTGGGACTCAAACCCCGGTACCCCATTCATCAGTAGTCTAGTCTAATGCGAGAGTGACGCCTGAGACCCTTCGACCACCGAAGTGGGTGTTATCATTGTTGACCACAAAGTAATGTGTGTTTGCGTTTTATAAAAGGTTCTTCCTATGAAAATTGGTCTCTAGCATATCTGTGACAACATCAAGATGAATCCAGGTGTCATTCACACGTGACTGGCCGCTTGCTTTGTTCACGCGAGAGGTCAGTGGTTTGGATGGAGAGCTCGGTCGAACGAAATACGCGCTCTTTTTTTTCTTTTTATATATAGCTCTCAGGATGTTATCAGTTCAAGTTTCACCTCCCCTCCAGCAGACAGGAGGATTCTAACAGTACTTCCATCTTCTGGATACACAGCCCTCCAGGTCATGGAAATGTTCGGACTAAAATCGCCTTTGAAATCATTCGTTTAATTCATACAAACCCTCTTCGGCGGCCGCATGGTCTAAGGCGCTACTCTCGCGGTATACTAGACTACCCTTGACGAGAAGATGGAGTTTCAAATCTCGGTTGGGTTTCCTGAGGGTGGTTTTTTCCTAAAATGGTTTTCCACTCTGCTTCTACGCAAATTCGGGTAGATTGCATCTAAAAAACTTATTTCTTTCCTTATCTCTATCTCATTAGAGTGATTACAATATATGCGCCTAATAACCTGAATAGGTAGTAAGACGCGCGCGCTCATAAATAAAAACAGTGTTGGGGTAGGGGTGAGGAAGGTAGAATTTGGAAGAAATGAGCCCTGATCAATATTTTGGTAAAAAAACACTTTTAAAGGGATGGGATTTAAACTCGGGCATCTCCATCATCGGCCAAGTAGACCAGTTGAGGCTGGCTCCTCAACCCGCATGCCCACCAATAAAGGATAATTCATGTTGATGCGCATATCCAATAGAGCTTTTGACACGGGAACAGGATGTAGCGACTAAAACCACGTGTACACTTAGAGCTGTCACGTGTGAGTGAAGGTTGTATATCTCTCAGGAGAATGACGCCGGGACTCAATCCACGTGTACACTTAGCGTGGTCACGTGTGAGGAGTGAAGGTAGTATGTCTCGCGGGAGTGATTACCGTAATGACGGTACAGGGAGTATAGTGATGTACAGTAATGTTCGGCGATCACGCGTCGCGCTAGGAATGTCGCCGACATCCGAAACTAAGCGCTCATCATATCTACAGGATCTCTTGGAAGAATAAGGGGTTAACCGGCAAGGTTAGTTGAACAGGTAAAATTCAAGTCTTGGAAGACAAGAAGCAGCTGTAACTAATTATAAACAGATACAGTTCTACAAAATTGTTTTCCAGCCTCTCCATGTGAATGAGGATGCGTTTCCTTGTCGGATTAGATATAATTTACTCATATACAGAACAGGCTAAGGGTGTGCACTCTTTTAATTCAAAGCGAACTCGAATCAAATATATGTAAATATTCTCAAAGTCTATTCTAAGCTCGAATATTTGTTAGTTTTTTTTTATAAATTGAAAAAATATGATTTTCTTGTTATTTATCTATAATGCAGTAAAATTACTTAGAATTGTTTCATTGCAAAACTTGTTTGTAATATTTTGTTTTTAATCTGATAAAGCAAGTTATTTCCACAACATGTAGTTCAATTACTTCAGATATTTCCCATGTGAATATCATTTTATAATAAATACAACAGCTCTGAATGGGATCAATTGACCACAAATTGATTATTTTAGCTCTCATTTACTATTTTACTTGCGAAGCTTCGTAATTACCGAGACCGTAATTTTTTTTTCGAAGCGAAGTTGAAGCTGACATTTTTTTTCAAAGCCAAGTCGAAGTTTCGAAGCTTCGCACACTGTTAGGCACTAATGAGGCACTAATGAGGCACCATATGTGCAGCAAACTATTTAGTAAAACATCCACACAAACATAACTCCGGTGAAGTTTAAACCTTAGCGTTCCGAGTTCGAATGCTGATGTGATAACTTCTGCTTTAGCATTCTGGCTTCCTATTAACTCCTGTAGTTAAATGTTTCCTTGTAAGATGAGCTTGGAAGCACGCTGACACCAAAACTATTTGCCAACTCTTCATAAAAATTTAAGAAAACAAAATTAGAAAATATTGTTAAACATATCTTAACATATACGTTAGCTCACACCAAACCAGTGTCAGTAAATATGTGAACTAAACGTCAAAATCATTTATTTAGGCTTACTGGTGACGAGGAGGTCTGGTTTGGAATCCTAGCCCTGTTAACTGGGGGCGTTTTTACATAGGTTTTATTCCACATTCGCTCCACGCAAATGCATGCATATTTTCTCTAAATTCAACCTTATTCACCCACAAATATAATTGAATGTGGATAGCCCAGACGGGTTTTAGAATCAATTGTAAAAATAAAATTAAAACGTGTCAAGTAAATATTTTTTCTAGCATCGCGTCTTATTGTCCTTCTGGGTTTTACGCTTAAGTACTAATTACGCTAATGGTTTTAGGTATAAGGACGTATATATAAACAGGAAATGTACCCGCATTTGCGTAGAGGTATAGTGGAAAACAATTTAGGAAAAAACCTCAGTACACCCAACCGAGGTTCAAACCCCGATCTCCCCTTCATCGGCAGTCCAGCCTAACGCAAGAGTGGCGCGTTAGACCACGCGGTCACCGAAACGGGTAGGTAAATAACTATATAGACTCTTAGAGGATTCTTGCTCAAAGATCAAACACGACTCTTGTGGTTTTGTTGCTGCGTGACCTTAAACTTAGTGCGTTTGTAGCGTCAAGTAATAATACCCAAATAAGCTTTACAATTTGTTTATTGTTTCTTGGACTCTCAAATAATGTCTGGTTCTTAGGTGCGTCGACATTATTTCTCACGCACGAAACATACACACATTTTTTTTTATCTTTGTTCAAATATTCAAGAGAAAAATATTGTGCCAGCCTCAAGATAGTCTGTGGTACTACTTATTATCCATATGAACCTTAGTGAGGATTAGGAAAATAATATCGTCAAAAATAAATTTTTGAGTGGGGATTAAAAATTATGGGAAATTAATATTAAATCAAATTGTCTAGTTTAATATACACCATTCATTAATTAATTGCTTACTTTGAGCATGGTTTGAAAGTTAATAAATAAACGGTACTAAACAAACATATAAATATCAATAAAGCCTATTTCAGTTTGTGACAAAATTTTGAAAATAAGTCATCACTAAACTAACCTCAATATTTTAGAACTACGAACTTACATTCGCTTTAATAGATTTAAATACTCCCCAGAAATCCATTTGGAACAAAAATTTTAGGTTATAGTTATTTTAGAAAAAAACGTAATTTAAAAAAATCAGTCATTAGGACTAGAATAAAAATAAAAAAATCACCTCGAGGTATGATAATTATAACATAGAACGAGTTTGAAAATAATCCATCAAACCGGCTGTAACCACAGGGACGGAAAGACAGATAGGGGCTAACAGTAAATTACAGAAACTTTTAATTCGTTCGGATTATACCCTTATGTACTAATTACGCTGATGGTTTTAGGGATTAGGAAGGTTATATTTATAGGAAGTGTACCCAAATTTGCGTGGAGGGAGAGGGGAAGGTAAATTCGAAAAAACTACCCTCAGTACACCCGACCGAGATTCGAACCTTGATCCCCCCGTCATCAGCAGTCTAGTATACTGCGAGGGTAGCGCCTTAGACCATGTGGCCACCAAAACGGGTATCAAGCTTGTTTGCACTTCTAAAAGTAATTCACACCTAATAAATGTCACCAAGACTTTTCTCATGATTTTAGCAAAATTTATAAATAAAGCTTGTTTTTGAGCAGCACGTTTTAATAACCGGTCGGGATATCCGCTTATTTGAACTAATGGGGCAGGGATGAGAAGGTTATAATTTAGAGCTTATGTAGCCGAAATGGAGGGACTAGAAGAGGGAAAACATCCTCAATACACCCGGCTGGGACTCAAACCCTGATCTTACAGTCACCGGCTATTCAGTGAGTGACGCGGTTAGAGAGCTGTTACTGCAACCTTAGGACGAACAGAAGAGATGAATAAGTTGAGCCGAGGTGATGGATTGGGGCGACTATCTGGCACAATAAATATCCGTATGACACAAATCCTGGTACGACCGTTGGGACATCCCGCACGAGAATGTTGGCTGGATGGTCCCCCCCCCCCCTCAAGGTCAAACGGTTGTTCCCCCGGACACAGAATCGTTTACAGTCGGGACGTGGTCTCCTAACATCGGGGGAACATCGTGTGTGCTAAATCGTCGACACTTAGTCCTTGTCTTAACAGATAAGAGTGGCACATAGCGGTGGACGAGAGCAGGCGCGGATTCGGGGGGGTGGGGGGGGGGAGTTCAAAGGGTCAGTTGACCCCTCCGCGAAAGTTAGAAAATTAATACAAAAAAAACAATATGAAAATATCAAATTTTAAAAGTAAAATACAACACAGAAAAATTATACCTTTTTTTTTTTAATCTTTTTACGCGCAGACACGTCTTAAGCCGGGTCCACACGTGCGTTATTCGACCACGTTTATTCAATTTTCGATATGACTCACGTAAGTGTGGAAAAAAATATTAGTTTTCGTGTACGAATATTTGTCATGCAAAGCGAGTAACGAGCATTGTTCCGCATAGAGACGGTAGACTACCACACATTAAAGAAGACTAATAATCGCCTGAGAGCAGTTCATCCACGAATACCGAATATAGATTATGTGGTGACAGAAGAGCGGTGGAGTTATGGGGGACTCTGCCCCCCTGGAAATAATTTTCCCCACCCTGGAATAAATTCCCCCCCTAGGTATATCAAATCATCTGATATTATCGAATATGAAGCTGAAAGATGGCCTTAAATCAAATTCCAAATAACTTCTAGATGCATTCTATTGTCCAAAATTTGCCAGAGAAGACCGCTTTAAATAACTACTTGACTAGAGGCATTTAACTGGCAGAAAAATTCTGGGGAAGAAAGCTCTAAATAACTTCCAAGGTTATCCAAATTTCAAAAATTTCTAGGGGAGGACAACTCCAAATAGCTACTAGATGCATACCATTTTGAAGAATTTTCAGTTGAGGACATTCCAAATAGCCAAATTTATGAAATAATTCAATTTTTAAAATTTTGTCGGTGGAAAACCCCTTCAAAGATGATCTCATATCGTAAAAATTAAGGTGAGGATCAATCTAAATAGTTTAGAGGGGCATCCAAATTTAAAAAATGTATATTTGAAGAACGCTTTAAATGGCTTATAAAAGAATCTAATATTTAAAAAAAATCAAGATGAAGACAACTCATATCTTATAGAGTGAAACATTTTTCAAAAATTTGGAGAGGATGACCATGATTTAAAATATATATAAGATCAAATATAAATTAAAAACTATTAAATGGCTTTAAATAGAAATATAACATTATAAGTAACTATGTTATTTATAACTATGGCCCCCCCTATTAAAGTGATCTGGATCCGCCCCTGGATGAGAGGTATGAGGCACTGCGCTGGCCTGCTGTTGTTAAGGTCTTGGTTCAAACCTGGCCTGGTCTAGGGCTTTATATTCACTTTGCACCGAGTCGTCGTTGCTGGGAAGGTCTTGGTTCAAACCTGGCCTGGTCTAGGGCTTTATATTCACTTTGCACCAAGTCGTCGTTGCTGGCAAGGTCTTGGTTCAAACCTGGCCTGGTCTAGAGCTTTATACTCACTTTGCACTGAGTCGTCGTTGCTGGGAAGTTCTTGGTTCAAACCTGGCCTGGTCTAGAGCTTTATATTCACTTTGCACTGAGTACTAATTGCTGGGAAGGACTTGGTTCAAAACTGGCCTGGTCTAGAGCTTTATATCCACGTTACACTGAGTCCTCGTTGTTAGGAAGCTCTTAGTTCGAGCCCAGCTGGGTGGCATAAGAGTGTTGAAATAACGTTTCACTGAGCTGCCATTAACGAGAATGTTGTGGTTCAATCCCTAGTTTGATTTCTTATAAGTTATCCTCCTTATCCCTAGCCTACGTAGTGGAATTTATTTTAAAATTCGTTGATAGTACTTGATTTTTTAAACTATTTGTAGTATTTAACGTGCACTTACTAAACCTACTGATCATACGATCATACGACTTACAAACCACTTAATTTTGTAATACAACACAACAACCAGTCCCACAGCGGCTCGCTCCTCATCGTAAAAAAGGAGACGTCATAATTTCACCGATAATAGATTAGTCGGCCATGCCGATAATCGAACTAAGGACCCTAATTTCAATAGACAGACTGATCTAAGGTACTAGAAGCTGCATTTTAGGGCATGCAGACTCAATATCTGGTTTGTCCGTGTCAAGGCTGTCGGGGTTAAACTCCCGCTTGAGTGATTTTTCATAATATTTTCTCATTTTGCCGACACGAAAATACGTGTAAATTTACTCTAAATTCTTATTTTCTCATCTTTACCCGCTTAGCTTGATTAGTATACGCGTTTATACCAAATTGGTACTAAGCCACGGAGAAAAAATATAGTCTGGGCTAACCTTTGTGATAAAGGAACAGTTAAATTCCCATGAAAACAGAAATAGTATTTTTTTAATCTAAATTTACTTTCTCATATCAATAAAAAGTATTGTGCTCATGAAATTTTCGACCTCAAAATTAGATGAATCTTTACGTTTTATTTGTGTCTGAACTCCAAAAAGTGGATTTTACGATAATCTTTCCCTCCCCATGTTTGTCTGTCTGTCCTCGGCCACAGATCCAAAATGGTTTAATGTATGTTATTCACACTTGATATTTAAATGTTAAAGGGTAATAGTTTATTTTTGATTTTTATAATAAACATAGCACTGAAATTAAGGGTAATTTACTGATGAGTGATTATTTTTAATTCAAAATTTTTCATTAATGGCGCTAACGATTTTGTTAAAAATTGATTTTTGGAAACCACTTTACATAATGATTTTTCTAAAATAAATTAATTTAAGTAAGGTTTGCTTATGACAAATTCTAGAATATTTCAAAAATGGCCGATAAGATTAAGTTCAAAATGGGTATCTGGAAATAGTTTTTCATGATAAATAAGAATATATTTTTATTCTTTCAAACATTAATCATTTGAGAGTAGTTCACAAAAACTTTTTTAACTCCCCACCCCCCATTCCCCCAGAGTTTTAATACACTATTTGAGAAGGTTTGTAGGATTATGTCGTGCCATTCCTTTGAAATATTTAACATGCCCAAAACTTAAAATAATAAAATAATAAAATAATAATAATAATAATAATATAATAATAATAATAATAATAATAATAATAATAATAATAATAATAATAATAATAATAATAATGGAGTTAGAACATGTAAATGGTATAATGAATCTACTTTTAAGGTCCTCAAACAACCTTGGTCATGGCTAAGACCGTAAAGGCGTGAGGTTTCACACTCTACCCAACCTCTTCTTAGCCAAGTCCCGGTATGGTTTAATATTTAGTCTTCCCATGGTAAATTAACTCTTAACGAATTATAATAGAACGTTCCACGTTAGATGAAAGTGTGGGAAAGTGGGTCAAGGTCATTCCGTCTAAAGGGGGTGTTCTATGTCGATGGGAGACAGCTTGACAAATACACGACAGTGTATTTTTATTTTTAGGGTCACTTTAGAACACGGCATTCACTGACATAAACTGTTAATATACAGCTTCGATCCGTGGCGCCTCCCATAAAGAGTTATGAGATATTCTTGTCTGATAGTTCCTACCGTAGGGGATATCACCAAAACTATCGACAGTTGTTAAGGTGGGACTCTAAGGAACGCCAGTTAAAGGCAGTATTTTTGCAGTTTTTATAACAAAACTCTTTTCACACAAAATTATTCAGATTATTAATTATTTTTAATTTGGCCTTGGATGAGGTCTGAAGCGTCAGGCTTTCAACTTCTTTTTTTAGCATATGACATAAATGACCGGGAGTAATATGACATCTAGTTCAGTCGCCTGAATGTAGACAGTTTTTTATTTTATTTTTTTAGCACCGTGACTTACTACCCATTCGGGTTATACGCCTATGTATAGGCCTACTATTCACCGCTTTGGTGGCACAAAGCGTTACCCAGAATACACCTAAGGAGGTTGTCTACACGTCATACTCACAATGAGATGAAGTGATGATAGTGAATATGGAGGTGTGATCCAGTAGGAATCTTAAACATAACTTAAATCTAATTTACCAACTCCTGGTGGCCGTTGGGAAAACTCCCTTTTTGAGAAAAATATCCGAGGTACCAAGCGTGAATCAAACTCGAGACCACGTAGCAAGGTGTACTGACCGCTAAACCACGGAGCCAAACAGCTTTAAACTATGACCTACTACATCTTTATAATCATGTTCGAAACCAGTTCAGGGTGAAAAAAAAAATACTCTTCACTTGGGATTAAGGCAGAAGAAGTTCAAACGATTCGCGGTTCATTAAATTTCAAACCCCCACTTGCGTCCGGCGTCTTTGAAAAATTATAAATATAATTATTTATCAAATTAATCATGAAATACTTTTCCTCCCCGCCCCACCTCCTTCTTTCTGGGAATTTAGGGCCAGATTTAATTAGTAGCTGTGTATTATTAATTTACTATATTTTGACTCTAGTTAAAAACATTGAAATTCAGGTAAAAAGTCACATCGCCTGACCCTATATTCCTGAGTGCATTCTTAAGAATCTTGAGTGGTTTTGTCTTTTAAGTAAAATGGGAAAAACCTTTCGAAATGGCTCTGAATATGCTCAGTATTCCTCCACTGACTATCTTCTGATGAAGGGATACATAAAAGTAGATCCAGTAACTTTAATACCCACACTAGAGGTAGAGTGGTCTAAAGCACCGATCACTCAAAAAGGATAAATCGACAGTGACAAGGAGGTCCTAGTTCTAACATCTCAAAATAACCTATTTTGGCATGAGCATAGCGGAACTCGAGGATACTTTTTTTAAATTAAAAGAGAGGTTCCTGTCAAATTACACTATATTTTTTTGACAGATATTCAAGAATTATTGAGATTAGTACATATGTTGTCGATAAAAGAATGTGTAAGAAGTGTCTTACGTTGATTTGGGCATGAACAGAAGATGAGTGTGGATCGAGTGACAAAGCAAATATATGAAGGTAGAGTGTGTAGATCAAAAGTAAGGGATAGACCATGTAATACGTGGCTAAATGTGGTAGAAGAATGTGTGAAAAAGAGAAATATTAAGAGTTTTAATAATAAAATAGTACGTATGACTGTGTAGGGATATTGTTGAAGCGAAGAGAATATGCAAGGATAGGGAAGTGTGGATAAAGTTAGGAAGGATGGGTTAAGTACGAAGTTTTTTTTTTAGCTTTATGCACAGTTTCTTGCCTACCCCGTAAGGGAACGGCGTGATTAGGAATATGTATGTATTGTCCATAAAAGTGTTTTGCCATAAAAACTATAAAAAATATGAACCATAATTGCCGTTTTCTCACCCCCTTACCCCCTTAAACGTACTAATTAAACAAACGTAATTTTTACAGCAATATGAAAAAAAAAGGGCCTAAGAATATACTATGACCTATATCTGTGTACGTGACAGTACATGAAGCGGTTGTATAAGGACGACCTTGCACCTCCCGATGACGCTTTATGACGTGACGGTGTGATTGTCCCCCTCACCCCCCCCCTGCAAGTGGATCGGATCGCTTCCTCTCCGCCCTCAGGGTGAAAGTCTGTAGTCTCACCTTTTCCTGACCTTTGACCCCGACCCTGCGCGGCAGTCAGTCTCACTCGGTCACGACTTCTTGTGTTGGTGACATCTTCACGGGCTGCGCGTGACGCGTGCGCACGAACCAAACCAACGTCCTGCGGTGAGACTAGTCTAGAATTAAACCTATAGGTGTAGCATGCCTTGATCGTTAAAAAAAAAATACCTGTCATTTATATATTTATAAATAGCTTTAAGTGAAAGTTTGTATATAAATAATAGGTTCTGATATTTGCCTCTGGATCAAAATTAAAAATCAACAAACCCGACATCTTAGAAAATTAACTTTTAAACAAATCCCAAAATAAGGTGGTGAAATTACCCCACTTCTATACTTAATTTTTTGGACATTTTAGCTCAGTTGGTGGCATGTCTCTCTACTGAGTTAAAGGACCCAGGTTCGATTCCTGGTCTGGCCTGAAAACTTGGCATTGATAAAATGTGGCTTTCCCCTTTGAAAGTAAACTGATTTAAATTTAGAACATACACAATATCCAGCCCCCATCCGTTAATTCATTGCTGTGAAAGGGTAGATCCACATTTCAGCAATGATAAATTTTTTAGCCATGCTAGGAATCGAACCCGGAACTTTTAGCTCAGTAGACAGACACACTAACGATTGAGCTAAGGTGTCGGACTCTGTTGATGGTAATTGATGGGAGTCCCATTCTTCTTTTCGAGGTTAGAAGATGTCATCTGGGTGACACTTAAAAGATTTCCGTCCAGACCTTGCTTCAGGCACCGACTGATTACTTAATAGAAACACTTTTCAGTTCTACTTTCTAAGATTTTCCCTGCTGTGTTCCAGAAATGTTTGCATGAACTCGTTGGGAAAAAATGGGGACGCTCTGTAATTTACTGTAGGTTTTGTGGGATCGTATTAAGAAGAATCTTATTTGATTAGTATTTAAAAAGATACTAGATCTACTTTCACCCTCTTTCCCACAGAAAATATGCTTAGTAATATTCTGTATGTATCTATCCTCAAATCCGAGAATGATAACTTCTTGAAGACATAAAAATTCATAGCACCTATAACACCAATATATATATATATATATATATATATATATATATATATATATAAATATATAATTGAAAGTGTTTAAATGTATATATGATTTAAAGCGTTTGAATGTATATATAAATATATATATATAATTTAAAGTGTATGAATGTATATATGATTTAAAGCGTTTGAATGTATATATAGTTTAAAGTGTTTAAATATATATATAATTTAAAGTGTTTAAATGTATATATAATTTAAAGTGTTTAAATATATATATAATTTAAATTGTTTAAATGTATATATAATTTAAATTGTTTAAATGTAGATGTATATATAATTTAAAGTTTTTAAATGTACATCTAATTCAAAGTTTTTAAATTAATATAGAATTTAAAGTTTTTAAATTAATATATAATTTAAAGTGTTATATATGTATATGATTTAAAGTGTCTAGTAACTATTTATATATTATAATAATATATATATAATATATATATTATTTCAAAACATTAAATTGTTTCAAGTGGGCAAAAATGTTTTAAAAAGTCCTTGGAATTGATCGCTAGGGGACTTAAGTGCGAACTACCTCAGTCAGAACCTCCCTCTCTTTCTCCCCTTGGAAAAAAATATATACTTTTTGCGTTTTAATAGGCCAAGTCACCAATTTTTCATCTCTCACTTGAGATATGTCAATTTTTACAACACCAAAATACATATAGTTAGCTTTTATCAATGTTTGCTAATTTACGTTTATTTCTCTATACTATTCCAACCTAGATTGATAAAGAGCTGTTTTCAGATGGGGAGGTTGTAATCCTGGTCGAATGCGCCGAAGATGATTTATTCTGCCTGAATTGTTTCCTACTCATCCATAAAATAATTATTTTAGAATTTTCTTGTAATCACTGCAAACGGTATATTTTATAATTGCTTGACATTAAAAAAAATAAAAAATTCCTTATAATGGTCATAAATGATATAATTTACCATTTCCGTAGTTGCTGCACATGGTATATTTTATTTTTGTCATTGGGTGTTCTGTCTTACGACAGGTCCATTCCTTTTTGTCATTGAACTTAGACCGCCAATGCGCCCTGTCCAATGCCTTCTTCTCCTTCAGCTCCCAGAATTTTCTTCTTTCCTTCAAGTCATCCAATATTTGAATCCTCTTTTCTAGATCCCTCTTTCCCTCAACCTTTCCTTTCTTCTATGGTATATTTTACAATTATATTAAGGTAATATTTTAAGGTAATCATTTAACTCCCCTCAATATCTTAGCTCTGTATAACTTGATGTCACATTAACAACACAATGATACACTGAAAGTTATTCTTGGATCGAGTTTAGTATAGTCAATTTCTCGACATAACCACACTCTAGTGGCCTCAAGGTGGTACTAGACAGTGCATGTCAAAGGTCACCACCACTGGAATGTGCCCAGAGACCCTCCCACTGAGTCTGTTGTTGTCTGGAAACACCGAGGCTCTTACTTTCCACGATGTACCTAACATTTGGATATTTTTGTTGGATGTGGTTAAGGAGCTTCCAGTGACGTCATTAGAGCCTCGGTTTTGGTTAAGAGAAGAGAGGGATGGAACAATATCTTAATAAATAAGATTATCTTAAAATTAAGTCATTATTTTAATAAAAATAAAAATTAATTTTAAGGAAATGAAAAATAGAAAGATGAAGCTGTTATATTATTATTATTAGCACCGCGTCTTACTACCCGTTCGGGTTATACGCACTTACGCTAATGTGTAATGGTAGGGTGATTGTGAGATGAAATGGAGGACCTACAGTTTAACGTGGAATCCGAACCACGGTGGAGGCCTGGCATTCCACACATTCACGAGTTGTGATTAATACACGTCTTGTCAGAGGTGAAGGAAGGGTTTGGCAATCAGATAAATCTGTGCCGGGACCTAGGATTGAGCCCCGGACCCCCAGCACAGAAATCCGACACCCTACCCCTAGACCACCAGGTCACCCTATTTTATGCTTATAACCTGAACAGGTAGCAAGACGGGGCTATATATATATATATATATATATATAGATAAATTGATTTAAAATGTTATGTATACTAACTTTGCCCGATGTTCTGTGACTCTAAGATGTAGATATTTACACGCCATATGATAAATGGGCGTGTAGGGCTGGTAGTCTTGAATTAAAACGTAAAGCGTCCGAGATGAGCTATTTGTCTCGCGTGTCGTATGTTATGACAGCAGAGGAAGAAGATGTTTGTCGCTAGAGATGTATGGACCAGTCTTAGCTCAGTAAATTCCAGGCAGGTACATGTAACACATGGGACTGCCACCGGTATTAGCCGCATCAGGAGGAGATTAACAGTTGGGTCTGTCAGGTTGAAAAAAAGACAACTTTTAGAAGAAAGAGGGAGAGAAAGTTTATATGGGTTTCGTGCATTCCGGTCTGCTACCAATCCAGGTTATTTGCATTATTAAGTAATTAGGAATGAGTGAGATAGAATTAATAATAAATGTATCCGCAATTACATGGATAGGTAGGGAAAATGGGAGTTGGAGAACCAATTTAGGAAATGACCTCAATACCCCCGGCATGGATTCGAAGCGTAACCTCCAAATTATCGGCAAACCTTTCTGGAGAAGATTTAATATTTATTTGTATGTTCACCAATGCGGCTAGCTTAAGAGGTATATTAATTTAAAATATTGTTTTTAAGGCACCTTAGCCTTTGTCCGTTAGTTGCAAAATCACATTTAAAAGTTTACATAGGCCTGTTTTATTTTAGGTCGGTAGGGGGTCTTTTGATTACCTTCTTCATCCATTTAAAATTTTATAAGTAGTAGACTTTTGTCCAAGAATATCGATTAAAAGTACACCAGAAACCCGTTTATACGAAATTCCCGTTCCATACAGTACACCCTTTTGACAAAAAAGTATATTTAGAGGAAAAACTTCCTTTTTAATAAGCTATAGGCTTTATTCTGAGAGTATCTTGGATCATAACACAAATTGATATCCTATTTCTCATTATGTATTATATTATGAGGAATAATATGTGAATTTTTGCTACAAACAAAGCTAGAATAAGGCCTACAGCTTTTTAAAAGAAAACAAAACCTAACTGTTATTTTCACGTCATATCGCGCCTGTCCATTTTTTTTTCCCCACCCTACAGTGAACATTTCCAAAATTACGGATTATCCGAAATTTTTATCATCTGGATTGAACTTTAACCCCAAACAACAAAATGTAATTTATAAAAAATAACCTTTTACTGAAACTAGATCCGAGCCTAAGAAATACCAAAAGAAACCAAAACTAATAATTCTCGTTTTGAAAGTAGTCGTCGTGGATTCTCGGCGTCTTCTAATTATTATGCTATCTCTTGACTCACTCCACTTACCTGTCGGTATGTTCTAGTGAAGGGTGCTATCAAACGAAAACTATCGAATAATCATCTGATAGTGCTCATCACAACACGTTTCCCACGATTTGATCCTCTCGGTCGTCGTTCGAGTGATCGAGAGGGATGAGAAGAGGGGGGGGATTGAAACAAATGACGGTTGGACCAGACGAGACGCCGCATGACGGATGAAGTGGCAAGTACCACCATGTCTTCACGCACTTCAACTTTCTCCAGATGGACTTGCGTGGGCATATATACCCACCCCTTCCCTCCTACATCTCTTTAAACACCTGGGACCACCCCATAGCTGCACATTCTAACCTCTGGTCGCCGGCAAGGCGGTGGCTAACGCAGTCCTGTTGACAGGAGAACAGAGTCCACTTATATGGAAAGCAAAACGGTATATTCAAACTCTCCCGTTTCAAATTTCGAAATTTAGTTTCACCAGGATTCTAATCCATCCGGCCGTCGAGGCTGAAAACATCCTAAATCAGTCCATCTGCTAAATGTATTCTAATCAAAATCATGTCTTTTCAATCAAATCTACTTACGTTTGGTACTTAGGGCAAAGTTTCCTTATAATGTATATTTAATCTTTAATATTAATCCCAATATAAAATACATTTTAAATGTATTCTAATTACTTACACCACGATTAAATATTTTCCCTTGTAATTTGTGGTCCTAGATAAGAGAAAGTGGATCGTATTCATAGGGAGGTTATCAGAATTAGACGAGCGTTATGTCTAGTTTGAAATCCTGGCGGAGCGACTGGTATGAAGGTTGCCGTTTACTCATGATTTTCCCTTCATCCCACCAATCAAGTTTTGGCGAATTTCCTTAAAGCTTACTTTTATGACAAGGATTAGTAGACCACGCTAATTTAAATTCACAAATATTTTTAAATTTTTGTGGACTAATAACCTTTAAGTTGATGTGCCTTAAGACCTCTTTTTTATGTGTAAATTAAGATTGATGATAAACGCAATAAACTATAGATGCTCAATCACTATAGGCCTGATACTCGATCCAAACAAGGTCGAATCCTCTTCGATGGCAGCAAGATCTAACGCGCCACTATCGTAGTAGACTAGATTGCCGATGTTGAGGAGATTAGAATCTCGGTTGGGTAACTGAGAATGTTTTTTCAACGCTACCTCCATACAAATGCTGATATATTTCTTCTAAATATAACCTTCCTAATAACAAAACCATTAGCGTAATTAGTACAAAAGCGTATAACCCGAACGGATAGTAAGACGTGGTGCTGAAAAAAAAAAGAGTCGAATTGCAAGTATTGGATGTGGAAACCCCAATGCAACACAAAAAGGGGGGGGGGGGGGGGGGGAGGAGGGGACTAGGTTCAACTTGTTTTGAATATAAGACACTGTACGTTATTGCCACACATTGAATTATCAGCCCTTTATCAGTTCAAGCCGCCTTAGTTATTATTATTATTAGCACCGCGTCTTACTACCCGTTCGGGTTATACGCACTTACGCTAATGTGTAATAGTAGGGTGATTGTGAGATGAAATGGAGGACTTACAGTTTAATGTGGAATCCGAACCACGGTGGAGGCCTGGAAATTCCACACATTCACAAGTTGTGTTAATACACGTCTTGTCAGAGGTGAAGGAAGGGTTTGGTAATCAGATAAATCTGTGCCGGGACCGAGGATTGAACCCCGGACCCAGCACAGAGGTCTGACACTTAACCCTTAGACCACCAGGTCACCCTAAGCCGCCTTAGTTCATCGAGCAATAGATAGTTCATACCCTTGGTCTCATCGTCCCACATTGTGTGTGGTGTGTCACTCTGACGCCTGATGTAGCTCGTTAGCGGGTGGAGAGAATATTCCTCTGTCATCCAGTCAACTTGATGGTCTTATCTGGTCCTCGGGGTGGCCGTGATTAAGAGTGGGCTTACCGTACAGCAACTACAAACTATAGATCTTGATGCCCTTAACTGCTGTTCAGGGTGGCATCGTTAGAAGAGGACTAACCATCGATTAAATACAAACGATATATTTTGATGTTCAGGTGGCAGCCGTTAGAAAAGGACCTACTATCAACTCATTACAAACCATCATATTGATTCTCCTAGTGCTGTGAGAGTTGCTGCTGTTAGAAGAGTACTAACCATCAATTAAATATAATCTTTAGATAAATCTTGATGCTCCTTAACTTCTGTTTAGAGTGGCCACCATTAGAAGAGGATCTATCACCGATTAAATATAATCTATAGATCTTTATTCTCCTTAAACTACTGTTCATGGTGGCTGCCGTTAGAAGAGGACTTGTCATAAATCAATTATACGCTTTATAATGGTTATATTCCTATATAATGTTTATAAGAGCAGTCATTGAAGAAATACCTAGTTTTCACCGCGTGTAAATTAAGGAAATTTATTAGATTTTCCGTTTATTCATGTCAGTGACCGTAAAAGGCGAGCTTATTATACACCAACTACAAAATTAGGAATCTTGATGCTTATTCGTATTATCCAAGGCAACGTACATTTATAAAACGTCTAACTATCCAGCTAATACAAATTAGGGCTGGCACTTCAGGTGAGCGAGTGAATGATAACTGTTTCAGTTTTATATTATTAAAATAATAATAGTGTAAATTGCTTTCTAAACCTACAAGTAAAATTTTATTAAATACTTCCCTTTCAATTTTATTTAGCTAGAGAGTAACTATTTTTGACTGTTCATAGAGTTTATAAAATCATTTTAATAAACCAGCTTCAGTCAATTTAACAATATACTAGACTAACGCTGACGGTGTGGCTATTTTCTAAGTTTTCCACTCCCCATTCACAAAAATTGTGGTACATATCTTCTGAATTCAACCTTCCTCAATCTTCTTCAACCCTACCACATTAGCATAATAATTAATACATATACGTATAGCATGAACAATTAGTGAGACGTGGGGACAAATTAAAAAATAATGTATGTAGAAAGTTTGTAATCTGCAACTGTTACTTTTCATAAACAATATCAATGCCTATGAGATAGTATTAATAAATTAAGATGTTATATATGCTTATAGCAAAAAAAAAAGAGTATTTTCTAAAATTTCCTGCTAGATTTATTAGCAAAATGGAGAAAAATAGCTCTTTCAGGGAACGCAAGTTAAGGCAGTGTTTTTTTTCCATTTGTCATAGCAAATAATTTTTTAGCCAAAAATAAATCAAATATTTCTCCAATAGAAACAAATCATTCAATTTTTTTTCACAAGGTGATATCAACAGTCTTTTTATAATATCTGGCATGAGCATAGGGCATTAGATGACAAACTATTTAAATGAAGATAAAAAGTTGTTCATAAAATTCCAGAACACTGTTGACGGATACTAAAGAAATGTTAAGGCAACCATGCGAAGAAAATTAAACTATGTTTATATTGGAGAATTATTTGATTTCTTTTAAACAAACAACAACACAAAAAATTAATGTTTTGATATAAAATCTGCAAAAATCCTGCCCCCATAACTCATGTTCTTACACTCCATTCGTTAAATAGGTTGTCTGATATATATATATATATATATATATAATATATATATATTTAAACCTTCATTAGTGAGACTGTACAAAACTAGAATCTTTCTCGAGTTAAAAAACCATCACTACAACATAGTTTTCAGGGTTAATCCCCCTTAACGGCGTGCCCACCCTGTATAATATGGTCATGCTCCAAGTATCTGTTTAACATTGTTCCCGACAGACATGGTCGAGTAATTTGTTCCTCAGACTTTCCTACCTCAAGTAGACATTACGTGCTGCATTGTGCTCAGTCACAATGACGTTCTTTCAATACAAACCTAATTATTTATTTAAATGTCTGTTAACTCAAGACGAAAGGGGGGGGGGGGAACTTTTCAGAGGAAATATTTTGAACGGACCCTTCTGTTTATAAAGTTGAGAGAAGTTTAAATTAAAAAAAAACACACACAGAATGGGGACAATTCCTTTCACTTTTTATCGATAGTCTTAGAGCAAATGTTTTGGCTATTACCGGCCCTATACTCTCTAATATTGAACGATGTAGCTTAAGGTACTCGTATTTGTGTTCATGCGGACTAGAGCGTAAATCTCGTATAGTTTAATTTTCTGGTGATGAAAATATTCCTTTGTGTTTAAATATGTATTAGTTGACTAGCAAGAATTATACACTAACGTAAAATATAACTTATTAACAAAATCAAATTCTTTAAATTAAAAACTGACACTTGGACATGGGAAATAGAACCAAGACCTTTAGCTTACTACGTCAAATGCTCTTATAAATGAGATACCAAGGAGTTGTCACGTGACTAGGGTCAATCTTCACTCATATTTTAAGGCAG